>ML777187.1:1227584-1249013 GCA_009831015.1 Picea engelmannii
GTCAAGAATAATGTAATGGATACCGTAAT
Organism: Picea engelmannii; assembly: GCA_009831015.1. Taxonomy (NCBI): domain Eukaryota; kingdom Viridiplantae; phylum Streptophyta; class Pinopsida; order Pinales; family Pinaceae; genus Picea; species Picea engelmannii. The sequence goes on from ML777187.1 coordinate 1,227,614, forward strand.
CAGTAAGGTTGGTGACGGTAAATCTTAATGTTAATGCGATGGGTGACGGTAACGTTGTAGTTCACTTTGTTTCTGAGATATGTAAGGGTATTGCGTCCTCGATAGAGTGTAGTCAGGTAAATAACTTGCGAGAAGGAGTGGCGTGCTACTATTGCTTTTAAATGACACTTATGGTCTTAAATGACCTTGGTGGCGAGATCCTCATGTTCATTAAATGTCCTATTGTAAGGTCATTATAAATCTTAGGGTTTCAGCCTATAAGAGGGATTGCAATCATGAATCATGGCCTGGCCATGTGATATAAACTTGAGGTGTTTATGTTACATGGCAGCGTCAGTTGTAACCCTTTGGTCTTATTAACCTCTACAGTGTAATAACCTTGATTAAGCACCCTAGATGCTCCGAGTCGGTACTGAGGTGTTGAGCCTTGTGGATAAGACGTACTTGGTTGTTAAACCTTCCCTTATGTGGGACTGTTGTTTGGTCGGATGTAGACACCCCGGGTGGCCTTAGTAGTTATGTCTGTGTTTTTCTGCGTCAAGAATCACGCGCATGGTGTAATGGTAAATTCATCGGTGGTTAGGCGGGAGACCCCGGGTTCAAGACCAAAAGAACCTAACCCCGTATGTCGTTGTTGTTGAAGATATCGTGGGGCGCCCTGGGCCTTGGATGTTCTTGCTTACAGTTACTTGTCGTGCGCCTTGCATCTTCTTGTTGTGATTGTTATGGTTGCGTCTGGTCAGTCGTCAGGTGACGACGTCGAGTCCAGTACGTTGTTGCCCCTCCTACATGCGCGCACATACTAGTATCACAAAAAAAAAAAATTTGCACCTGCTGTCGGAGCTGATGTCGTAACAAGGAGGGTTGTTACATTGGGATATCTGTCTAACACTATTTCCTTAGGCACACCATGTAGCATAGCAATATATTTTATGTAAATTTCTGTAATATTAGTTTCCTTGTGATTTATTTTCACTAGTATGAGATGTGTAGTCTTTGTAAGCTTGTCCATGACTACCATGATGGAATTATGCTATCTTGTTTTCATGGGAATCTTGTTAATAAAATATATATTAACCACTTCACATTTCCATTTGGGAATGGCAAGTGAATGTAGAAATCCCACTGGATATTTATGTTTATCCTTTACCTTCTGTCAATCCTTGCATATGTCTAAATAATCAACCACATATCTCTTCATATGAGGCCAAAGAGACTAGCCTCTTATATTTGTAATAATTGTTTAGTAGCCTAGGTCTCCATCCTATGATACATTGTCCATCTCTTTTACAACTAAATTTCTCAATTCCTGAGAATTGGGAACAAAATATCTATTCATGAGCAAGAGGATTCCATATTCATCTAGATTTCAAACTTTATATTTATGTTGTCCATTATTTCGTTGTAACCTTCATTAACTTTCACATAATGTGGGTCTATTGTTACAAATTCTAAAATTATATCTTTTAAATATGTCTCACTCATACTAACGGTTGTAGCATGCATTTCATGCACCCTTATGCAAAGTGCATCGACTATATTATTCTATTTTCCCTTGATGTGCTTGATTTCAAAGTCATATTCACCTAGAAATTCCAACCATATAGTTTCTTTGGTATTTAGTATTAGTTTTTCAAACAAGTATTTCATAACGCTATGATTCCTCAAATTGAATTTTCTACCCATGAGATAATTCCTCGACATTTTTAAGGAATGAACTATGGATGCCAACTCTAAGTCATCTGCACCATAATGTATTTCATGCTCCTTCAACTTTCTTGAGTCATACAAAATTACATACCCATTTTGGGTAATGACTCTTCCAAGCCCTTTCTTTCATGCATTTTTGCACACAAAAACATTCTCATATAGATTTGAAACCTTTAAAATATGTGCTCTGGTTAATAGATCCTTCAAGTGTTGGAAATTTATTCACACTTGGTATTCCATTCAAATTTTACTCCTTTATTTTTCAAGGATGTTACTGGGTGTACAATCTTGGAGAAACCCACAATGAATATCCTATATTAACCAACTAAACCCATAAATGATCTAAACTATGAAATATTTGATGGCTCTGGCAAACTCTTGATTTCTTCAATCTTTTCCAGATCCAGTGATATGCCATGTTTTGAAATGATGTCGCCCAAATAATGAATTTTCTTTTGATAAAAAGTGCACTTTCTCAAATTGACATACAATTAGTGCTCTCTCAACAGTTGTAGAACCATTCTAAAATATTGTTCATTTTCTTCCTATGTCTTGGAATAGATAAGAATATAATCAAAGAAAACAATAAATAAATTTTCTAGGTAATATCTAAACACTCCATTCATCAAACACATGAAAGTAGAGGGTACATATGTCATCCCATATCGCACCACAACAAACTCATAATTTTCATACCTTTTTTGGAAGGTTGTCTTACGAGTATCTTCTTCTCTGATCCTTACTTGATGATAACCAGATCTCATGTCAATATTGGAAAATATATTTTCTCCCTTCAGTTGATAAAAAAGATCATTGATTCTTTGAAAATGATACTTGTTATTTATAGTAACCTTTTTCAATTGTTTGAAGTTAATACACAACCTTAGAGTTCCATCCTCTTTCTTCATAAAAAAGAACTAGTGCATGCAAAGGAGAAAATTTTAGGTGTATGTGCCCCTTCTTCAACAACTCTTTTAGCTACATATGCAACTCTTTCAACTCTAGTGTGCTCATTATGTAGTAAGTTTTTGAAACTAGGACGTGTCTAGGCATTAATTCAATAGATAAAACAATGTCTCTTTGGTGGTAACACCAACAATTTCCCAAACAAATCTTCATATTTCTTCAAGAATGGATAATATTCAAGATTTGGCTCCTTATCCTTTGTTGGCTATTCCATCCGTGATACATATATCCAATACCATTTTCTAAAGATTATTTTTAGTTTCAATGCTAAAATATTTGTAACTGATATAGGCTTTGGAAAACCTTGAGCTATCTATTATCTCTTAAAATAAACCAGTCATTTCATTAATTTTTTAGGTGATAGCATAGTCATGAATAGGTGTCTTTTTCAGTTTTTATGGTATATGCTCTCCAAGCTTAGAAAATAAGTCGCTTTGACATTTTTTATTATTCCAAAAATCAAAGAAAATATTTTCGGCGGCTAATGTTGTTTTAAACATTAAGATGAGCCGCTGCAAATTAAAGCTTTCGGAAGCAAAATGACATTAGAAAAGATAGAGGAGTTGACGAAAGTGTAGAAGAGGGTTTTAGATAGCACATAAAGCGAGCCTAAATGTGGATTAAAGGACACATGTCATCAAGACATAATGATTTCTTAAGTGGCCTTTTGACATTATCCCACGATCTCAGCCACCATTTTTGCGTTAATCATTTCAAAATGGTCATGCAGATCGTATGAGGGTTTCAAGGTCTTATCAGTCAAGAAGTCCGTTCAGCCATCATTCGAATTGAACACAACACATGATAGAATTTTATAAAAGGTGCCCCTTTTCTCCATTTGATAACACAGAATCCATTCACTTTCGCCTGCAAACTCCTGCCCATTGGTAAAAAATATCTATTTTAGGTTTTTCAGGTTAATTCGTGGTTGCATTGTTGTAGATGGGGAAAAGGAGAGGAGGTCCATCTCTTAGAAAGGAGCTGGAAAACATACAGTATTTACAATCTCACCCAGAAATCCACAAGTATTTTTCAGATGCAGGTTGTCTTACTTATGTCGAGAGGCTACAGGAGGGATACCACCAGGGTATCAAAAACATTTTTGCTAAGTCTTTTGATGGGGAAAAGGCTACAATTGGCTCTTTGGATATACCAACAGATGAAGCCACCATAGCCTCTGCTACAGACATGCTAAGGACAGGGAAAAATGGTTCAAGACTACAGTCACAAAAAACCTGGAATTTAGACCATACTTGAAACCAGAGTTTCAGGACATAATCTGGAAAAGAGATATTCCTATTTCCCACTTGGAAAAGAAATGGAAAACTCTTATCAAATCCATCCAATTATACATAACCACAGAAGGAAGGTATGGTAGGGTCGTGCTGTATCATTTTAGGCTTATGGATCACTTTACAAGGAAGACACCATTAAATCTGCCATTCTATTTCCACAAAAGTATTACTAAGATGTGCAACAGAGTTCGGGCTGAACCAAACATCATTGAGAATACCCTTTTTCATTTTGGTTTGATAAAGATGATCATTATAGGGGAATTAAAGAAGAAAGAAAGTTCATGGGAACACTTTGTGTTCTGGGAAGGTTTTGAGTTACAATCTAAACCTGATAAAGGTAAGAAGAAAGCATGAAAGAAATCATTAACTCCTCAAAGCAGTTTGAAAAGGAGGAGAGCCATCACTCCTGAACCTTCAACATAACTAGGATCCAGTTCAAAAGACAAAAAATCCAAGAAGAAGATGGATTTTGATGAAGAAACAGAGAAGGCTTCACCAAAGAAGACAAATCCTCTAAATTTTCCATATACAGATTTAGATGAAGAACCAGAAAAAGAAGAAGTCCATGTTGATGAAAATATAGAATTTTCCATGGAGCAAGCACCAAAGACTGAGATTCTCATAAGTCTTGAAAAGGGTGAAGCACCTAGCAGCAAAAAGAAGCAGAACATATCAAAGAATATTAAGAAACTCAAAGAGAAAATAGCACAGGAGGAAATGCTGGAGAGGGTGATAAAGGCCAGATACGAGACTCTATTAAAAAAATTCACAGAAACTAGTGCAACCTTGGAAAGATTGACACTTGAAAGTGTAAAGGAAAAGAAGAATAAGAAGAGGCTCATAAAAAAACTATAACAACTTGTGGTGGCTAGCCAAGCATTTGAAGATAAAAATCAAAATGCTAAAAGCTAGGATTGCTACACACCCAGATTTGCATGTTCTAGCACAGGCCGCTGTAAATTTGCAAGAAAATTTATCCAAACAATCAAAGAAAAGACTCTTTTTGAAGTTCTGATATTTTTGGCAAACACAGGATTTGTGGAAGCATAATCGGCATAATAACACATAGTTATCTACCGAAAATCAGGGCTTTCGACGGCTAACTCATAGTTTTCAAGGAACAAGAGTCACTGAAACTCCAGGAAATGAATTTTGAAGATCTGGCGCTCAAGCAAAGGAGATTTTCATTGAGGAACATATCCAACTATTGAAAGGCACCATCCTTGTCACCATGCATTGAGACTTTCATGGAGCTTTCGAAGACTTAAGGGATTGAAGACAACTCAAGTTATAAAAGTGGACTAGATCCACATTTTGTTTGAAAGATTTTGTAACAATTTTTTCTATTATTAGTATTTTAGATCTAATTTCTCAGAATCTAAAACTGCTTGTAAAGGATATAAAGCCTGCCGATTTTATAGATTAGGGGTTGGAGTCTGGATAGAGAGACCTTGATGCTATTGTACTATACTTTCAGATATATAATACAAATCACAATTTTATTTCGTTATTGATGTCATATTACCATTACCTTTCTCTTTATTTACTTTGATTCAAGTTTGTTTTAGTTGCTAATGACTGTTATCTCATTTTGTCATCTCATAATATTGATTTAATAGTAATCTACACTATCTTATTTGACCCATTACATGTGTGTTCTGGTTAATAAGCATATCTTTCTTCATTCACCAGTTAAGTGACCTATCTGATCATTAGTTCTTGAAATCAATGCCTTATTTGGTTGTATACCTTTAACTGTCTTGATACCAATCCATTAGGTCAATTATTCCATTTGATCCATACATAAACACAAAAACAATTACATTTCAAGTTACCAGGCTTCTTCAAGCTACAACCTGAGAAGGACTCCTGGAGGGATAACAAATTGGCATCGTTGCCGGGGAGAGGAGATTGAATATCAAATTTCCTGGGAGACGACATAGGGCTGATCCTTGATGATAGACAAGGATTAGAAATTACATTGGTTGTAATAATCTATATGGCGACTCCACTGGTTCATCCTAGATCACAAGAAGATTAATACCAATGCAAATCCACAAGAATCACCTGTCACACCAGTACCCAATCCAGAACTGATTCTCAGAAGAGGAAGATCATTTCTAGACCAGACTCCGAAATCAGGTACTAAATGTAACCCTCTTTCTCATTCTCAGAAATCAATATCAGAAAGCACTTAATCTTCTTCCTCTAAGATTGTCATTGAAAAATCAAATGTTATTGTAGAAGCACCAATTGTTTCTTATCAAGAGGAAAATGTTACTGTAGAAGAAGTCTTAGGCTCTAATCCAGTTGGAGAATTATCTGGTACCTTAGAAAGAACTCACAGCTCCTCATCTCTTGAGTCTTTTCCCTCACAAAAAGAAGAAGACCATATAAATGTTCACACTTGCCTCCTTGCTGTAGAGCACATTCTTCATGAGCTATCTGCTAAAGGTGAAGAAAGCTTGGCTGAACAACTTGCAAGTTTCTATATAGCCTCATATCAAACTGCTTTTCCATCAGAAAGTTCCCCCCCTTTTAAATTAAATCCCCCAAGTGTTGAAGGATCTGAGAAAAATCTATCACCTCTCTCACCAATAGTCATCATGGCTTCAACTGTCCCATTGACCAAAATGCAACGAATTCTAGTTGCTAGATATGCACCTCTTGTTTTGCAAAATCCACCTGCAGCCATGCCCACTGGTGATTACCAAAAATATATGCCAAAATTCACAGGAGAGGGAGATGTAACTGTAGAGGAACATATAGAAGCCTTCTATAGCTATGCTAATAACTTAAACATATAATATGATGATGTCTGTACCAGAGGCTTTGTCCCGAGCTTGGATGGTCATTGTAGGGAGTGGTTAAAGGAACTTCCTGTTTGTTCTGTAGCCGGGATAGAAGAGTTGGATGATTTATTTTTAAAACACTGGGGAGATAGGATATATTTCTTGTACTATATCACAGAGTTTGGAAAAATTAAGAAAGAAAATGGTGAATCTATATCCGATTTCACCAAGAGATTCAACATAATGTATAGTAAAATACCTGCAGAAATCAAGCCTACAGAGACCTTTGCCAAAATCACTTATGCCAACTCATTTGACTCTGAATTCTATTTGATATTAAGAGAGAGAAGGTATTCCACACTTTCCTTGATGCAAGATGTTTCCCTTGAAGTTGAGTCAAATATCTTAGCTGCTCATAAGTTAAAAGGAAATGTTGATAGGAAAAAGCTAAAGGAAGAAGCCTCTTATTCATCAATTCCAAATCCTAAGATAGACAAATTGGCTAAGATGCTAGACGCATTAACCTCGGAAATGTCTAAGCTAAATATTGAAAATAAGTAGCCTGCCAAGGGAAGAGGTTCTTATGAATACCCTCACAAAAATCCAAATCAGAATCCTAACACTTTCAGGAGAAATAATCAGCAGTTTCAGATCTTGAAGAAAGAGAGAAACCCCACAGAAGATCAAAGGGTAAATGCTCCTCTCCAAAATGTTGTGATGGAGGAAGATGAATATAATTTTAAAGAAGAGGAAGAAGATAATATTCATTGTGTTGGAGATGATGCAAAGAAATCGTATTTGACACAGAAGGATTGTGAAGAGGCATTAATGAATGAACATATAGAAGAAAATTATGCTGATAATGATGTTTTTCAAACTGATGATGGAAACAAATACAATTTAAGGTCTAAATCCAGCACTGCAAAACAAAGTACAACATCTCCTTCCAAGAAGACTGTTGCCCCTGCCAAGAAACAAGCTCCAAAATATCATATCTCTAAGGATCAACATAGTGCTTCGAAAGCCCCTTCCAATGAGGTAACAATTTATGACAAAACCTCTTATTATTTCAATTTTGAAGCTGAGATACATAAAATAAAAATCCCCATACCTTTGGTTCAGTTAATGAAAAATGAATCGTTTAAGAAAGATATCCTCAAGAATCTTGATCCCAAATCTATATCTCCCTCTGCTAATATTCTTAATATATATGATGACAAGCCCACCATTGTCTTAGGTCAAATGATAGAGGATAGAGATGAAAGTTTTCAACCTTTTTACATCTCTATGAACTTTCATGACACAACTTTGCATAACTTCATGTTAGACTCTGGAGCCTCCCACAATCTAATGCCGAAGGTAGTTATGGATGAGCTTGGAGTAGAAGTTACCAAAACTTACCATGATTTGTTCTCATTTGACTCTAGGAGAGTTAAATGTCTTGGGTTGATCAAAGATTTGGCAGTAACTTTAACTCAAGCACCTATGAAAACTATGGTCATGGATGTAGTTGTAGCAGATATTCCACCCAAATTTGGATGTTTGTTATCAAGATCATGGATGAAGAGGTTAGGAGGAACTCTTCAAATGGACCTCTCATACGCTACTATCCCTGGTTTTGGAGGAGTAAACAAGAGACTATATCGAGAGTCACATCTTTCTTACATTATCAGTGACGAACCAAATCCAGGCAGCCATCCTATTTACTCAGTTGACACATGTATGGGGTCTTGCATATTAAATTTTGATGATTCACTGTCAGACTCATTCTTTCTCAAAAAACCTACATTTTAGTCCACAAAGGTAGGAGCAGATGATCTTTGGAGTATGTTCTTTGATGGGGCATGTACTAAAGAGACTGCTAGAGTAGGGGTTGTTTTCATTTCACCATCTAAAGAAACTACACATTTGTCATTCAAACTTGATTTCCAAGTCACCAATAATATTGTAGAATACGAGGCTTTGCTCTTATGTTTGAATGTTGCAAAAGAAATGAATATTAAGAGGCTGTAAGCATATGTATATGATGATTTAATCATTCAATAGGTAAATAAGTCTTTCCAAGCCAAGAATGTGAGACTGAAAGCTTACAAATATGAGGTTCTCAATGTGATCACTGCATTCACCAAATTCAAGATCTCACATATCCCTAGGGCCATGAATAAGTTGGCTGATTCATTGGCTATATCAACTAGTACTTTTATAGATCCTTTGCCACCCAAGATGAATTATGAAATTCAGGTAAAGTATAAGCCTTCTTTACCTGATAATGTTAAATTCTGGAAAGTATTTGAGGATGACGCGGAGCTAAGTAGGGTTTTAGGAGTGATAGATGAGTTTTCATATTTACAAATTGATTAGGACAATGAGCATGATGACGAAACTCAAAGGCCTAAATTCATAAATAAAATTGGAGCCCATGAAATTGTGCAACTCTCTACCAATCGTATCCCCAAAGGTTTGGTCCATTTAGAGAGACTTTTCGATCATAATGATGTTGCCATCAAACTAGAAAAGAAGGAGGAATATTCTGATGTGTCTCAGTTTAATGTAGAAAATGAAGAAAACCCCAAGTATGTTAATCTAGCTTCTCATTTGACCGAGAAACATAAAACTGAATGTGGTGAGTTGTTAAAAGAATTTTCTGATATATTTGCATGGCATTATAGAGAACTGAATACATACAATACAGATATCATACAACATAAAATTCCTTTGAACAAAGACACCAAACCATTTAGAAAAAAACTCAGATCATTCAGTCCAATGTTGTTTCCTTTTATGGAGAAAGAAATAAAAAAAATGTTGGAGGCCAAGATCATCATCCCTCTCAGATACTCTAAATGGATTTCCAACCTTGTTCCTATTAGAAAGAAAAATGGTGAGATTAGACTCTGTGTAGACTTCAGGAATTTAAATAAATGTTCTAGAAAATATAATTACCCATTGCCTAAGATGGAACATATTCTACAAAAGGTTTCTGGAGCTAGTGTCATGTCATTTATTGATGGCTTCTCAAGGTATAATCAAATCGAAGTCCATCTAGATGATAAAGAGAAAAAATCCTTTACCACACCATGGGGTACATTCATTTACGAAAAAATTCCATTTGGATTGATGAATGCAGGAGCCACTTTTCAGAGGGAAATGGACATTGCATTCAAGGATGAAAAAGACAAATTTGTTTTGATTTACCTCGATGATATCACTGTTTTTTCATACAGCCATGAAGAGCACTTGCAACATCTAAGAAAGACTTTCTTGAAGTGTAGAAAATATGGAATTTCTTTAAACCCATAGAAGTCTCATTTTTCACTCAGAGAAGGTAAGTTGCTTGGGCATATTGTGTCTGCAGATGCAGTGAATATCGGTCTGACAAGAGTAGAGGCAATTCAGAAACTGTCTCTCCCAAGATCCAAGAAAGATATCCAATCTTTCCTTGGAACCATAAATTTTATCAGGAGGTTTATTGCGAATTTTGTAGAGCTTAATAAATATATCACATGCATGTTCAAAAAGGAATTTGAAGTTAAGTGGACAGAAGAAGCCAGACATTCTTTTGAATCTATAAAAAAATCTATTATGACAGCCCCTGTCTTAATTAGCCCAAATTTTGATAAAGATTTTTATATTTTCTCATTTCCCTCTAATGATGCAATTGCAATAGTGTTGTTACAGAAAAATGAAGATGGGCATGAGCAGCCAATAACATTTTACAGCAAGGTTTTGAGAGATGCTTAAATCAAATATGACCCAATTGAAAAACATGCCTATGCAGTAATCAAATCACTTAAAGCTTTCATGATCTATATACTACAGGCCAAGGTAATATCATATGTCCCTTCTAGTTCCGTGAAAGATGTCTTGGTCCAGCCTGACATCGATGGGAACAGAAGCAACTGGATTGTGAAAATGATTGAATTTGATATTGATATTAATCCAGTCAAACTTGTTCGAGGCCAAGGGCTTGCCAAAATTCTTGCAAATGAAAATTGTAAAATGCTAGGGATAAATTTTGTTGGGGTAAATGTAGAAAGCATGCAGTCTCAAATTTCAGAAGACAAACTCCCTTATGATTTGCAGGTATCTTCTCACTTGGCTGACTACAGTCACATTATATATTTTTTGCAGAATCTTGCAGCTCCTCCAGACATGAGAAAAACATAGGTGAGAGCTAAAACTTAAGGCCATTAAATTATGCATTAGTGACAAGAGATTGTTTTGGAAAGATCATTTAGTTGTATTGTTGAGATGCATTAACAAAGATGAATCAATACAGATCATGACAAATTTTCATAGCAGTGAGTGTGGTGGACACCCTTGTTGGAAAACCACTTCTCATAAGATTTTGAGAGCTGGTTATTATTGGCCTTCTTTATTTTCTGATGTATGTGCATTTGTCAAATCATGTGATAGATGCCATAGGTTTTCAGGTAAGAAACAGTTTAAATATCTACCCCTTAAACTTGTTATGGTTACAGGTCCTTTTCGACAATGGGGGTTGGATTTCATTGGAGAAATACATCCACCTTCTATAAATCAACACAATTGGATTCTTGTTGCTACTGATTACTTCATGAAATGGATTGAATCCATTCCCACCAGGAATGCCAATCATACAATAATCATCAACTTTCTATATGATCATATTTTTGCTAGGTTTGGCTGTCCCAAAAGACTTGTTACAGACAATGCAAAAACATTCAATGATAAAGCCTTGGTAAAGTTGTGTGAGGACATGGGAGTCTAGCTAGTTCATTCTACAACCTATTATCCACAAGGCAATGGCCTTGTTGAGTCTTCAAATAAGAGTCTGATAAGAATTGTTAAACAAATACTAGATCAGAATCAAAGGAGTTGGGACTCTAGATTAAATTTTTCTTTATGGGATGATAGAGTAACAAATAATAAATCTATTGATAAATCTCCATTCAAGCTGGTTTATGGCACAGATGTTGTTTTTCCAATCCAGCTTGCGTTACCAGTAGCCATATTTCTTCAGGAGGCTGATTCTGAGCCAAATGATCTTACCAGGAGGATTTTTCATTTGGTTGAATTATAGCAGATTAGAGAACAATTGGTTGAAAAGACTGAATTGCATCAGAGGAAGATGAAGGAGACTTTTGATAGAAAGGTGAAGGAAGATATTTTTAAAGCAGAGGATCTAGTTTTGAAATGGGATGTAGGAAGATAGGAAAAGGGTAAACATGGAAAGTTTGATTCTCTCTAGACAGGTCCATTTATTATATCATCAGTGCAACAAAACAACACTTTTGTTCTCTGAAATCTGGAAGGTGAAGAAGTCACAGGTGGCCCATTCCATGGGAATTTTCTCAAACTCTATTTCTCATGAGGCTTTCTCAAGCCTTGCTCTATTGTAAATATTTATTTTCAGTTTTTCTTTTTCAGTCTATGTGTCAAAATAACTCCATGCCCAATGGAATACTATTTCAAGTCAGTTTTGAGTCTTAGGTGATAGGAAGGCTACTGAGTCAATAAAGGTTCTTGAAACCTGACAGGGACATTTCATCCCCAATAGGAGCCAGATGTTATCTCCTAAAGGGTAAAATGATGAATCTGGGTAACACTTTCGTGACAATCGGGTCTCCAAAATTTCTAGCGGCAATTTTTCGGTCGAGCAAATGTTTCTTTCGGCCAAAATATTTTTTAACGGTTCCCTCGAAATTCGTGTACAATGTTTTTTGGATGAATTATTTTCCTGTGAAATACTTTTTGGCCGAAACGTTTATTTTTAACGGATTTCGTTAAAAACTAGGTTTTGGCCGAAAGAATATTTCGGATGAAAACTTGAAAATGAGACTATTTGCAGGAAACTGCAAATTCTCTCCATCTTACTTCATCTTTGGAGGTAGCGGACTCCTACAAATATTCAGAATTTAGTTTGAGAATTGATACCAACATTTTAAAAATTGAATCTTCTTTCATTGGGTATAATTTGTTTTCATTTTCATTGTTTTTATCTAATTTTATTTAATTTTATTAAAAAATCACTGCATAATATTTTTAGGTGAGATTATGATTCGGTGAAATGAAAAATCCATATCTCTAAAAATACATAACGAAAAATTATGGAAGTTTTGTATTCATAATTGTTAAACTGTTCTCTTCAAAAGGGTATTTTCAGATTTTACTTTTAAGTAAAAATTAAGATAGATACAAGGTGTAGAAAAACACGTGTTTAAAATCTGCAACGTTTTCATCTTGGTCAACTTAAAAAAATTCTAGAAATTATAATATTCATCCGTTAGATTCAAAATTATAGTCATAATAAAATAGAGTCTATGTAGATTGTTGCAGTATATTTCATTTCTTAAAAACATAAGTTTAATAATAGATAAATTGTTGTGGAAAACAATAACTCATTATCATTCCTTTCATGTTTAGGGAACATACTGTTAAACAATTGTCAAATTGACATATCAAATCTTGATAAAAAAAATTGAAAAATAGTCATTAGAAATATAATAAAATTATTCACAAGTTTTGTTTTTACTATAAAGTGAAATTCTAAATAAAAAAAATACTTTTGTATGACGGAAGTTGAAGAACTTGTGAAAATACAGGTTTTTTTGTCATAAAACAAGGAAAAGTGTTACCCATCTTCATGATTTTACCCTAAAATAAACCATTTCATTAATTTTTTAGGTGATAGAATAGTCATGAATAGGTGTATTTTTCATTTTTTATGGTCTATGGTATCCAAGCATAGAAAATAAGTCTCTTTGACATTTTTTATTATTCCAAAAATCAAAGAAAATATTTTCGGCTACTAATGTTGTTTTAAATCTTAAGATGAGCTGCCGAAAATTCAAGATTTCGACAGCAAAACGACATCAGAAAAGATAGAGGAGCTGGGGAAGGTGCAGAACAGGGTTTCAGATAGCACATCAAGCAAGCCTAAATGTGGATTAAAGGACACATGTCATCAAGACATAATGATTGCTTAAGTGGCCTTTTGGCATTATCCCACGATCTCAACCATCGTTTTTGCATTAATCATTTCAAAATGGTCATGCAGATCATGTGAGGGTTTCAAGGTCTTATCAGTCAAGAAGTCCATTTAGCCATCATTCGAATTGAACACAACACATGATAGAAGTTCATAAAAGGTGCCCCTTTTCTCCATTTGATAACACAAAATCCATTCACTTTCGCCTGCAAACTCCTTCCCATTGGTAATAAATATCTATTTCAGGTTTTTTAGGTTAATTCCTGGTTGCATTTTTGCATATGGGGAAAAGGAGAGGAGGTCCACCTCTCAGAAAGGAGCTGGACAACATATGGTATTTTCAATCTCACCCATAAATCCACCAATATTTTTCAGATGCAGGTTGTCTTACTTATGTCGAGAGGCTACAGGAGGGATACCACCAGGGTATCACGAAAGTTTTTGCTAAGTCTTTTGATGGGGAAAAGGCCACAGTTGGCTCTTTAGAGATACCAGCAGATGAAGCCGCCATAGCCTCTGCTACAAGCATGCCAAGGACAGGGAAAAAATGGTTCAAGACTACAGTCACAAAAAACCTGGAATTTAGACCATACTTGAAACCAGAGTTTCAGGACATAATCTGGAAAAGAGATATTCCTAGTTCCCACTTGGAAACGAAATGGAAAAATATTCTCAAAGGCATACAATTATACATAACCAAAGAAGGAAGGTATGACAGGGTCATGCTATATCATTTCAGGATTATGGATCACTTTACAGGGAAGACACCATTAAATCTGCCATTCTATTTCCACAAAAGTCTTTCTAAGATGTGCAACAGAATTTGGGCTGAACCATACAACATTCAGAATACCGTTTGTCATTTTGGTTTGATAAAGATGATCATTGTAGAAGAATTAAAGAAGAAAGAGAGTTCATGGGAACACTTTGTGTTATGGGAAGGTTTAGAGTTATAATCTCAACTTGATAAAGGTAAGAATAAAACAGAAAAGAAATCATTGACTCCTCAAAGAAGTTTGAAAAGGAGGAGATCCATCACTCTTGAACCTTCAATAGAACTAGGATCCAGTTCAAAATCCAAAAAAGACAAGAAGAAGATGGATTTTGATGAAGACACGGAGCAGGCTGTACCAAATAAGACAAATACTCTAAATTTTCCATATATAGATTCAAATGAAGAACCAGAAAAAGAAGAAGTCCATGTTGATGAAAATATAGAATTTTCCATGGAGCAAGAACCAGAGACCGAGATGCTCACAAGTCTTGAAACGGGTGAAACATATAGCAACAAAAAGAAGCAGAACAGATCAAATAATATTAAGAAACTCAAAGAGAAAATAGCACAGCAGGAAGTGTTGGAGAGGGTGATAAAGGCCAGATACAAGACTCTATCAAAAATTTTCACAGAAACCAGTGCAGCCTTGGAAAGATTGACACTTGAAAGTGTAAAGGAAAAGAAGAAGAATAAGAGGCTCATAAAAAACTATAACAGCTTATGGTGCCTAGCCAAGCATTTGAAGATAAAAATCAAAAGGTTAAAAGCTAGGATTTCTACACACCCAGATTTGCATGTTCTAGCACAGGCCGCTACAAATTTGCAAGAAACTTGATCCAAACAATCAAAGAAAAGACTCTTTTTGAAGTTTTGATCTTTTTGGCAAACACAGGATTTTCGACGGCATAATTGACATAATAACACATAGTTATCTGTCGAAAATCAGGGCTTTCGGTGGCTAACTCGTAGTTTTTAGGGAAGAAGAGTCGTTGAAACTCTAGGAAACGAATTTTGAAGAGTTGGTGCTCAAGAAAAGGAGATGTTTGTTGAGGAACATATCCATCTATTGAAATACACCAACCTTTTCACCATGCATCGAGACTTTCATGCAGTTGTCGGATACTTAAGGGATTGAAGACAACTCGAGTTCTAAAAGTGGACTAGATCCACATTTTGTTTGAAATATTTTGTAACATTTTTTTCTATTATTAGTATTTCAAATCGATTTCTTAGAATCTAAAACTGCTTGTAAAGGCTATAAATCCTGTCAATTTTATAGACTAGGGGTTGGAGCCTGGATAGAGAGACCTTGATGCTATTGTACTAGACTTTCAGATATATAATACAAATCATAGTTTTCTTTCATTATTGATGTCAGATTTCCATTACCTTTTTCTGTACTTTGATTCAAGTTTATTTTAGCTTCTAATGACCGTTATCTTATTTTGTCAGCTCATAATCTTGATTTAATAGTAATCTACACTATCTTATCTGACCCATCACATGTGTGCTCTGGTTAATAAGCATAGCTTTCTTCATTCACTAGTTAAGTCACCTATTTGATCATTATTTCTTGAAAGCACTGTCTCATTTGGTTGTATACCTTTGACTGTCTTAATACCAATCCATTAGGTCAATTATCCCATTTGATCCATACATAAACACAAAAACAATTACATTTCAAGTTACCAGGCTTCTTCAAGCTACAACCTGAGAAGGAATCGTGGAGTGATAACACTATCCTTGAATTCCCTTCTTCATCAAGTCATGTGAAATCCTTATTGTAAAAATCTAAGACAAAATAATGTTTGTCTAGCCAATCCATACCAATCAAGAAGTCATATGAACCAAGTGGTATGTTGTTCAAATCTGACTTAGTGTTGACTCCATTCATGTCTTCTGGGAAATATTTATCAAGATCATTTATTTTCCTCTTGGATCTATTAGCTAGATGAACTAATCAAGACTTTTCATTCTTACATTTCTTCAATTTAATTATTTCAACTATAATTGAATCTATATAGCTATAACTAGCTCCAGGATCAATCAAAATAGCTATGGGATGATTACCATTCTTATCTTATACCTCAATCATGTGGGATTGATAGTATGCTTGTCTATAGTCAAAGGTTGCATAAATATTTGGGATTCTCACCACCACTTCCTCAATCGTGTCTTCCTTCTTGATGTTATGCATAGTCCTCATCCCATTTTCCTAGTGACGATAATGTTTATACTTGTGGCCCTCTTCACATCCCCAACACTTTATGAGATGTTGTGTTTTCTTGCTTCAGAAGGAATATGTTATTTTAGCTTCACCTTGTGTTGGATGATCTTGTTGATATGCTTAAGATATATTCCTAAAAAAAGGTGGCTTGAATCCTTTCTTCATTTGATCCATATTTACTCTCTTCTTATCATCACAGACCTTTTGGAAAATTGGACTTCTCTTTTTCTGATAATACAAATACTTATCCTTCCTCATGGATTTTTTTGAATCCTTGTTCTCATCAAACTAGATTTTATCCTTGTAGAATGGTGAAAGTCCACTTAAGAACCTATGAATTTTGATTCATCCCTGATGAAGTCAACATACCTTAGAAGTTCCAAAATTTTCTTCTCATACTCTTCCATGGTCATGTTTCCAAGCTTGAACTCAATTAATTCTTGAACCTTCTTTTCATAGTAATGCTTTTACAAGTACTTATACTAAAAATATTCATTAAATTTATTCCAAGAAATTCTTGTTTGATGAATATGCTTGAATTGATTTATCTAGTCCCACAATATGTGAGCCTTCCCTTGAGGATGATATATGGAAATTGTTTCTTCTAGATCGTTTAATGAGTAATCATGTAGCTAGAAATATTTTCTCATCCCAAAAACAAGGCTTCAACATATTCACCCTTCCTATGCTCTCCATCAAATTGTGGCATCTTGAGTTTCCTAAGCTTTCCTTGCAATATATTTGATCCATACCTCCTCCTTTAATGTCTGTCAGGGGACACGCTTAGGCTATTCTCTAATTCTGAACATGCACAAGCTCTTATAGTTGGGTGTCGATCTAAATGATGATTCCTACTAACACTTTTTGTGTGCCTTGGGTCTCTATAATCATCCCTCCTATCATGAGATCTATATGCTTCTACTTGCCTTGCACTAGTGACTTGTTTTATGAAAAAACAATTATTGATTTATATTTATAGCATATTTAGACTCTGTAGTAGCTCAATGTTAATTTCATTTTTCTCTTCTGGAACTCTTATCATATTCTAATTGTATTCTTTGTATATTTTCACTTCTTTATGCAAGCTTCTCATTGTATCAACCAATTCCATAGACTATGTTTTTCTTCTATGTCCATTGGAATCAATATTTTCATTTCCAAGAATAATATGAAAGCCTCTAATATCATCCTCATGGATACAAGATCCATGGGTATCCTACATATCTCTAATCCTCATACAATAACCAATTATGTTTTTCATGTACCTATAATTCTACAAAAATGTGCATGCAACAATTACGATTAGTATTATGCTTATCGTAAAATATTTCATTTTTTAGGCTAGAAGTAATTCTTCATCTAATTGTATGAAGAACATGGATGCAGGGATGATTTTAAGGATGAAAATCTATATTAAAATGTGGAAACATGGGCTAATCTTACTAATTCTTAATATGCAAATTATAAAATGTTTAGCGATAGTTTTGTAAAAATATTCAAATTTATAAGAATTTTATATAGTTTCTATAAAATTTTGGCGATTTTTAAGGTAAAAGATTTTTATTCTATGGAATTTGGGTGAACCATTTAAAAACAAATTGGAAATTGGTGAATCAGTTCTAGGGAAAAACCATGAAAAATTATCTCATTTATGAAATTTAGCCCCTAAAATTATCTATGTATGGATGCATTGAACTAAATTAAAAATATTTAAATGTATTATCCTTTGAATTATCTTTCCAACAACTGTAGTCATGCCTCATTTTGAGTTCTAAGCTAAAATTTATAGCCTTCTAATGTTTTTCATTTACACTAAAATGTGTTTTATTCTTAATGGTGCAATTCAACTAAAAGACCATCTTTTTCCCTTTATAATATAAAACCTATTAAGAATCAATTATTTTTTATATCAAGCATATATAGGATTTATTATTGTAGAAACATATCAACTTTTGTATTTGGAATCAAATGCTCCAATCAAATTCTGTATGGAATTGATGACTTTGCACTTTTACCTTTTCGCTACACTTGGAAATTTTAACCAAAAATGGAAATCTCCCAAATGCAACAAAACTATGAAAAACTCCATCAACACAAAGTTGTCTGGATTGATGTGTAGATAAAATTTTGACTAAAATAATTTTTCTGGATTAGCGATCTAAGGCTTCTTTTGCTCCGAAGATTTCAAAAATCCCCCAAAAGAGTATGGAATTAATGTTTTTTGGCTTCTTTTTGAACCTCCACTTCAAACCATTTTGAATTTTTCAAACCCAATTGGGTATTTTCATTCCTTCTTTTTGGAAACTAAAATTTTGATCTTTATCTGGGTCTCAGTTACTAAGAACAACCCAAATATTTAAAAACCATTATTTTTCATTTTTTGGAAAATTGAAGTAGAATTAACCAATGTCCCTCCATGGAACTTTTGTATCCCTCATCACTGCGTACCTACCCTTTAAATTTCATCTAATTATAATTTTTTCTGCTCCTATTATGGCGAAAACAAGTTTTTGTCCCTAGAGTATTTTTTTTAATAAAATCTATAATTTTCACTGATGTGGCAATATGGAAGACATGGCATGGCATTTGGTTTTTGATGTCCATCTATCATCCTCTGACTTAGCCATGTGATAATCCCCCTTTCTCTTCATTGGCGATCCAACTATTTCTCTTATTGACGATTGGAAAAATCCTTTGTATCAACAATCAACAAAACAATACACTTTTTTGTAACCTTCAAAAAGGTCCATTGGAAATTGATGAAAAGGTCTAATGGCTATCGACGATGTTGGAAAAAATACACCTTTTCAACAACCTCCAAAAAATACATTGGTGATTGGAGAAAATGTATTTCGACTATCAATTATCTTCGAAAAAGTAAAACTTTTCAATGACCTCTGAAAAACTTCATTGACAACCGACGAGAAGGTCTATTGGTGATTACAAAAAAATTCTATCAACTATCGACGACCTTGGAAAATCTACATCTGTTCGGTGACCTTTGAAAAAATCCATCTATGATTTATGAAAATTTCTATCCACTATCGATGATATTGTAAAAAAAACACTTGGTCTAGATTATATTGAGAAATAAATGAGATACAAACAAAACTATAGAAGAGAGAATAGAGGTACAGTGAAACCCAAATTCTATTATTGAATAAAATAGAAGAATACCATAGAAAACAAACTAGCTGGAATGGTGGTATCTTATATCTGAAGAGAAAGAGATGTTGATTATTCTCATTCACAAAAATATAATACAATGGGCCACAAGAATGACCTTTCAACATAATGGAAGAACCCTAAACATCCAAAACCCTAACCCTAGGAGGTGAAGCAACAAATTGTTTGTGTGCCCATATGTGGTTAGTTTATGCGTAAACTTCCTAAGGAGATTTTTTTTGCACGTAGGATTATCCTCCTTCCTTTGTCTGAATATAGGTAGAAAATATCTCCATTCTGATATATGAGGTACTGGATTTGGGAAACTAGAAACCATCAAAGAATGGCTCTAAGATTTGTCTTTCTCCCGGGGAAAATATTCAACTTCGTCCCCGACAACAATGTTGATCCAAATTATTTTCAGCAGGAAATGAGAGAGGAAATATAATAAATAAATGTACAGATATGTATCATATATCCAAAAACGTAACATAAATATATCATATATATAAACACAGAGATACAATAATACACAATTTCTATTAATGTGTGAAATCTACAGAACTATAAAGATACCGAGTGAAAGACTCGTTAGAATGGTGGCAACTTATCTCTGAGAAGAGATGTGAAGGATACTCTCATTCTCAAGAATCATTATTACAATGAGGCTCCAAAGGCATTTTTAACATAATTAAAATCCAAAACCCTAACCCCGGAAGATGAAAAGCCAAAAGGTTTGTAGGCCCCGATGGGGGTAGTTGATACTTCAACTTCCCGGGGGCGTAACTTTTGCATACGATTTTCGGTTGGGGCACTCGATACACCGTTGGAAAGGTCTAACAGAGAAGAATGGATTTGGACTAGTCTAGGTCAATGTCTTTGGTAGTCATATCGACCCCAAATCCCCAGAAAACGTTGTGTAGGGCCTCAAAACGGTCTCAGAAGTTTGGAACCCGAAAAACTGTTAAAAAACTACCAACATAGAAAATTGTTTTTCGAGCTTATGGAATAGGTGGGTGGCCACCTATATCCACCTAGATCAATCCTCCCTCATTAGGAAGAAATGGTCTCTATTGCGTTGATTTCCCAGGGGAGAGGGGAAAGCGATTGTTGAATTTGAATCTTGGTGAGTTGTTTTCCTTGCTAGAGATGTCGCGATGCTTGGTTTGTGGAAGGATTTCATGAACCTATTGTTGGAGAGTGACGCTACTTGCCCCTCACCGAGCTGTCTGCGCCCACCAGGACCTTCTATCTCTCTCTCGGGCCCGAAGAGTCAATGCTCTTCCTTTCGGAAGTCGGGAGTTCGGACTTCGGGAGTTCGCGTTCCACGCGAACACAGTTTGTACGCACCACCTAGCCCCGAACCCCGAAACTCCGACCGTACGCCACCTGTCCTCCGGTGAGTTTCGTGGTCCCACGCTGCCACGTCAATCTCGGGATTTCGCGGATCGCGAATCCAGGATACAAAGGTTCTTGCCCTTGGACACTCCGAGTGCCGAA
>ML777187.1:1262889-1315384 GCA_009831015.1 Picea engelmannii
TGAATAATGTTACAATGATACAAGGGAGGGTGTCTATACTCCGTTTTCCCTCTCTGAAGCTAAAACTGTCTAATCTATATTTAATTTCTATCTAACAACATTAATTCTAATAAATGCTTTCATATCTACTAATACGATACAACCGCGCTTGCTTTGAATGCCTCTTCCAAACGACGGCGCAACAATCCCCAAAGCATTTCAAAATGTGCGTGCTGGCACTGTCCAGCTGTAGGTTCTTTCTCCGTGCGCGCTGGCTCGCTTGATGACGTGTGGATGCTCCTGCATCAGAGAGGCTGAGTCTATTCAACAAGTCTAGATACATGAGAGGAATATGTGCAGAAGGAATATTTGTGCTTTGCTACAACCTTGTCCACGTGCTTCTATTGGATAGAAGGTGCTTGGGGCGAGGCTGTAGTGGTTGCAATGTACTTTTCTTCACCTTTTGAAAATATTGTGAAGAACATGAATTTTGTAGTATGAGATACTGCCTTGCGGCACTGTTTAGGTGGAACAATAGTCGTAACTTCCTCTGGTATTCTATAGAGATGATCCCCCAAAGTAACAATGACATGACGGGGTCGATACTCATAAACAACATTGCACTTCCACATATATGGCTGGCCCGAGAGAACATCAAATACATCCAATGGGACAACATCACATAATACCTCATCCTTGAAGGGTTGGATGTCGTATGACAATCGACATTGATGGATGACACGAAGAGTTCATCCCTGCAAAGCCACTTGATATTGTATGGCTGCGGGTGTGGTTTTGTCGACAATCCAAATTGTTTGACAATCTCTATTGAGATGAGGTTCTTCTGCCTTCCACTATCAACAATAAAATGAAGCGGGGTCCCCTTCACCCACATCTATGAATGAAACAAGGACTCTCCCTCTTCAGGATCTGTTGGTTCTTCTGGTTGAATTGTTGCAGTCACAAAAATAGCAGTGGGGTTTGCGTCGATGATCTGTCTTTTACCAATATTTTCATAATCATATTTTGAATCAGGGTTAGGCTCCTTATATTTGATCTTGACCACCAATGATGTTTTTTAGCGACATTCATCGGTGTTGTGCCAAGGGATTTTGTGGAAATTGCACCATTTTCCAGTGTCCTTTTTCGTCTTCCCGTGACCCTTCTTTTCCTATGGCTTAGACTGGTGTTCAAGAATCTCTTTGTTAGGATCGTATTTCTCATACTTTGGTTGTTGTGGATTTTTAGATCTAAACTCCCATTTGTTCTGGTCCCTAAATTTCTACTCGATATTAATAACATATCGATATGCAACACTGAGTAATGAGATATCCGTAAAATCCATTTCAGTTTGGATGTATCTGTGTAGAGCCTCGCGGTATTTCAAAACCAAATGTCACTCGGAGTCTTTGATACCCAACTTGGTGCGCAAGTGATGGAAGACATTTGTGAACTCTGACATTGCTTGGCCCCTTTCTTGTCGCAGTGTGTTGCATCTCATGTTATGGTCTTCATAGTTTCCAACAGAGTAATATTGTTCCTTGACTAAAATCCACAAAAAACTCCCAAGTGGGATCACCCCCATATATTTTGGACTCCTTTGTGGAAGTTTTCTCCCAAAAAGTTTCCCACCAATGTTTGACATGGGGGAGATCCTTAAGGAGTGTGAAGGTGATATTTTCCCTGTTAGAAAAATGGTTAAAAGAGAAATAACCTTCTAACATATTTAACCATTTGTCTAGGGAATCAACACTTATCTAACCTTCAAATATGAGAATATAAAAATTAACCTATACCTTGAAATGAGATGTGCCTCCAAAGTGATAGCTTGATGAAGATGCACCAGTTGTTTTCGGTGGGCATTGAAGGATGTGGAAAAAATTCTCCATCATTTCATCCCTCTGTCGCGTGAGAGCTTGCTCAAGCAATAGATTAATAGAATCTTCTGCTCCATTGTTTTTATTTTCTTCCTCCATGGAGGGCTTCTTGGGCGTGCAATTTTCCTCAAGATAGACAATATCGAGACCCAAATTTCTATACTCGGACCTCGTCGGGGACAGGCAGTAAAAAACAATCAAGAGCAACCTCCTCTGATACCAATGATTCAGATTATTTTCGGCACAAAATGAGAGCGGAGATATAATAAAGAAATTTACAGAGATGTATCAGATATCCAACAACATAACAAAAATATATCAAATATATAAACACAAAGACACTGTAATACACAATTTCTATTATTGTACGAAATGTACAGAACTGTAAAGATATAGAATGAAAGACTCGCTAGAATGGTGGCAACTTATCTACGAGAAGAGATGTGAGGGCTACTCTCATTCGCAAGAAGATGATTATTAAAATGAGTCTCCAAAGACCTTTTGAACATAAGTAAAATCCAAAACCCTAACCCTTGAAGATGAAAAGACAAAAGGTTTGTGGGCCCCGATGGGGGTAGTTGATACGTCAACTTCTTGGGGGCGTAAATTTTGCATATGATCTTCGTTTGGGGCACTATAGAAATCATTGGAAAGGTCTAACCAAGAAGAATGGATTTTGACTCGTTGAGGTCAAGGTATTTGGCAGTCACCTGGGCCCCAAATCCCCCAAAAAAAGTCATTTTGGCGCCTCAAAATAACCCTGGAAGTTTGGAACCCGATAACCTGTTGAACAACTGCAAAGATAGAAAACTGTTTTTTGAGCCCGTCGAATAGGTGGGTAGAAACCGATATCCACCTAGATTAGGCACAAAAAATGTTAGCACTAAAAGTCAAACGTAAACTGTTGTAGGTGTAATCCTAGTACTCATCAAAATTTGAATAATTAAATCAATTTTACGGTTGGTGGATTAGCAAGAAAGAACAAAAAAGAGAGCAATAGATTGTCTACAAAGACATTCCATTGGGCATGGATTCATAACATTCTGCAGATCAAAGGCAATCAAGTTACCTACTAGACAAAATGGCTAAATAATGATGAACAAAAGAATGAAGTAGATAACACTAAGAAGAAATATTCATCAAACAATTATCCTCTTTGCAAAATGAATAAAAAAAATACTTGAACATAAATCATGAAGGAAAGAAATCACTATGAATCCTTTACAACTCAGGAATCTCCTACGCATGAAAAACCATTAATCCTCAATGTCTTAGAGTCATTCAAGCAAGATGCAAATGTAAAATCTAAAATAGAGAAAACACAATATGATAGTAACAACTCTCATGAATCTCTAACGGCAGAAATGTTACATTGTGATATGCCAAGCAGACTTACAAATCAACATACATAGCTAAATTTCCTCAAGCTCTCCCATAACTCTCTCTAGTCCCTATTTGGAGTACTCTCACTCATTAAATAGAAAATTACATCAATAATATCTCTAGGAGGTTGGAGCCTACTCCATGCATTGGATTCTATGCCTAAGAGATATGTGGCAAACAAAAAATCCAACTAATTCCTTGATTCCTGGAAACTGTTTTTTAGAATAAATGCAACTGCAGCCAGCTCATTGCATGGAGATTTAGTGGAGATGAATCTTAGGTACAAGTGTCCCTTGGTGTCTAACTGATCTATGAGAACATATTCAAACCTCCTTAGACATGTGACAACCCTCCTACAACTCGTATTTATCAGATTGTTAGAGTTTGGAGCGCAATTTCAGGATTCACTGCAAACTTTCCTGTAGGTGATGATTTCAACTTTTCTACGAAACGACAAACTGGTTCAGGCGGATATTTGGTCAGCAAGACAATGATATTATGATTCATCTCCACACAAAATTTCAGAAGAACCCAGATCGATATTTAAAAGTTATAATGAAAATATGATTTTTCTGTGTATTAGATGAGTTTTGCTGCGCACAATTGAGTTTGAAGCGCACAGTGAAGTTTACAGTGCACAGTTGCACATAGAAATGAAGATAAGAAATCATAAAACTTATTTTTGAAACCGACCCTTGGAGATGTTGGATGATGGTCAGGTGCTAAAAACAATATTAGTGCTAACACATTCATTGGCATGCCCGTAGTCGTCTCTTTCTGTTGTGTGTGTAAGAACTTTCTTCGCTAACATAGGTCAATAGTGTAACTCTTAGTTTGATTCTTGAGTTAATTAGTAGCGTGCAAACGTGACAGCTGTGAGAGTGAGTGAGTGAACGACGTTCCTTATGCAGCATTTTTGTGATGATTGGGTTTTATCTAAAACGCTTTTGAGTCGTCACAATAATAACAAAAAATCTCTAAGTGAATTAACGACTTAGTTTTTTTTAATTATTGATAATAAGTTTTCCACACAGAAATGATATTAGACGTTTTTCGTGACTGTAAATAAATTGCACCGTAGTACAATCTTTCGATTAGGATTAGATGTTCGTGGAAAATTTTCCACCTTGATGCGTTCATATCGGTTTTCGTGTAAGCTTAAAACCTTGATCTTCCAATTAAACCTCGACTTTCAATTTCAGTTGACATTTTGGAAAGCATTTTCAAAATACCAGTATGTGTTTATATACATTCAGTCTCTGTGACAGCCGAAAGTCGCTAATTTTGTAGATAAGCGTCGAGACATATCTTGAGTGTTTAGGGGCAGGATGGATTGTTCCGTAAACTGTGGCTATCACAACTTTGAGTATTCCTGAACTTCTCTCACTTTAACTTACCCTGTCAGTAACCAAGCTGTTAGACGAGAGGGTTTTCTTAACGGATAATTAAAACCCTTCAGAAATTACACGTATTAAAAGGGAAGCTTGATTTTTATTCGAAAAACTTGATCAAGAAAAAGTTATCGAATAATAATTAAAACCCTTCAGAAATTACACGTATTAAAAAGGAAGCTTGATTTTTATTCGAAAAACTTGATCAAGAAAAGGTTATCGAATAATTTTCGATAATTAGTAATTGTTTGTATCCTTTATTTATATATTCTATTACAATTGTATATTTATTGATTGAGTGATAAACGAAATGGCTAAGGACAAGGATACATTAGTTACATAATATAATCAATTATGTAGTAAACTAATATAGACGAGATCTTCAAAATGCTTCTACTTTGTTCTTGATATCAAGAACATCCTTAGGAATGTGTTATAGTGAGGATTCTAATGAATTCATAGAATAATTATAACTACACTTTACATGTTATTTCAAAAAGTTATGAAATATTTTTGATATCTTGAATTTATTGATTCCTTTTTAATGATTTAGAAAACTATTTTGTATTTATGAGAAACTAAATAATATAATAAAACTAAAAGATAATAATAAAATATATCACATACAATAATGTTGTGTATTTGGAGAGACTTTACAAGTACGATAATTTTTTCATAAAAATTGAAAATTTCTTAAATTTACTTGCATGGAGTGCAACAAATGAGATCTAAATTTAATAATATGATGAATTGAACATTATATTTTCTCTTTGTCACCTTCCCCATTGTTCCTTTGCATCTATATATATGTTGCATCCATATATGTAAGTGCATGATATTCATTAAATTTCTTAAATTTACTTGCATGGAGTGCAACAAATGAGATCTAAATTTAATAATATGATGAATTGAACATTATATTTTCTTTTTGTCACCTTCCCCCTTGTTCCTTTGCATCCATATATATGTTGCATCCATATATGTAAGTGCATGATATTCATTCAAACAACATAGAACATATAATATATTAGTGATGAAAATCTAGATAATCTTATGGTTATAACCTATTTCAACCATCAAATTTAAATTGGAATTTTCTCTCAATTTTTTTTTCCAATATATAGATAGAGTTTATCAGTTCATGTCATTCATTCAAACAACATAGAACATATAATATATTAGTGATGAAAATACAAATAATCTTATGGTTACAACCTACTTCAACCATTCAAATTTAAATTGGAATTTTCTCTCAAAAAAAAAAGTTCCATACCATAATTTAAGACACTTTTTCCCAATATATGGATAGAGTTCATTAGTTCTTTCCAGTAAAGGTCAAGAGAGGGCCTAATTAAAAAATTTAGAAGAAAATTCAAAAGGAAGAGAGAAGAAAAGATTGATAAAGAGATTGATCATAATTTAATGATCCATGGAAATAAATAGTTTGAGAGTTAGATGATGATCAAATATTAAGACCTACTTGAGAAGTAAGGAGGAAAAAACAAACAAGGGAATAAATAATGGAATAAATGGTCCCAATTAAGAAATCATGAATTAAAATTGAATTGGAAAGAAAAATAATTTGAATGAAGAAAAAGAGGTCCAATTTGAAAATCAATCCCAATCCAAAGATCAACTCTAAAATATTTAAAAACCAACAAAAAAAAATATTCTTGTTTTGAGAATGAAAATAGACTAAAAAATAACTTGCTTTTAAAAAAAAAAATCCATTGAAAAGATTGAATTAAAAAAAAATCCTATTTAATAGTGAAAACTTTAAAAACAAAACTTAAATTTAAATACAATTGAACATAAAAACAAAATATGAACTAAACCTTAAAAAAATGCACTAAAAAACATTGTTGAATGCTTAAAAAAAATTTCATTTCCCATAAAAATAAACGACATACTTATACAATCTTAAATTGACCAATATCATTCTCAAAATAAACATGCATAACATTAAGTTTGAACCTGAACATAATATCTACTATCATAATATTGTAATATTGTAAAAAATAATGTGTATGCAAGGATCCAACATTTTAACTTCTCAATTATATGGAAGAGACAATGTAAACAAAGGGCTCTTGATCTCATTTATACGATAATTCATAGTATGAATGGACTTTAGTAGGGTGTACGAGGGTTGGTGTCATTTCAATTCATGATCTTCACATTCATATCTAAGTTGCAATGGGATAATTGATAATATGAATGGACTTATGTATGGTCAAAATAAAACCTATACCAAGAAAAGATAAAACGTATACCAAGGAAAGATAAACCATCACTTATTGATATTCCTTGGGACTCCAAGTGAGACATCCTAGCATGGTGGGTTTTTTTAATTAAAATCATCATTAATTAAATGTATCACGTCTATTATTATTTTTTTCTATTTTTTAATTATATATATATATATGTTATACATAATTTTAATTTTAAATATATTTAAAATTAAAAAAAGAAAAATATTTAAATATATTTAAAAGTAAAATTAATATAAAAAATATAAAAATAATATTAATAATTTAATTTTGAAAATAAATTAATAATATTTTAAAATAAATTTTAATAATCAATAAATTTATAAACTACTAAATTCATAAAACAATAAATTACAATAATATGGAACCCAATAATCCCTATCCTATAAATATCAATAAAAGACATAACATACCCTTTATTGAATATTTAACCAAGTTTGTGGTCCTTTCTATAATATAAGAATCGTCATTCGAAATCAATGATCAAAAGACTCTACATATGCCTAGATAAGTGAATACTTATAATAAAAGTAAAATTCTTAATATAAAAAGGCGATATTTACTTTTTATGTTGATTTGGAAGTAACGAGTGTAAATCCTAAAATCTATATTAATTTCATATATAACTTTATATATATAATGGGTAGATAAGCATTAAATTCTTCTATATGTAAACATTTCTTTAAATATTATACTATACTAAAATTTGTATATCAAGAAATTTGATGTCTTTCAATGTATGTTAGATTCTAAATTTAGATGAATTTACTACTTTCAATTGTCATATATATATATATATATATATAAAATACTTAAATATTACTTGTTAATTATATTTTTTTAAATGATATTTGTTGAGTCTATGTTAAGCATGGAAGGGATTACATATCTCCCTTGTATGGAGAAGTAGAAATAATTTTTTTACTTTGAATTACTCTGTTTTTTAAATGAAATTGTCATAATTAATTTTTTTGTTTTGTTTGTTAATTTGTGCGGGGGGATCACATTCGGCCTGAGCCATATCAACCCTTAACATGGTTGGATTTTTTGTCCCGCAGGTTTCTAATCGGTGACTTTAACAACACAGAGTGGCTTAACAACAAACTCCGTCACCAACTGTCCTACACCGGAACATCATAAAATTATTTTACTTAAAAGCATGTTAAACTATTTTTTATATTCTCCATATCAATTTTTAATTGTCCATAATGAAACATTTTATTTATGACCCACTTTCAAATTATTTTTTTCTTATTAATATCTTTTTAAATGTCACGTGTCAACTCTATGTTAAGTAATGAAGTAATGACACGTCTCTCTTATACTCCATCATAACAACAATACGATTTTCTTTACTTTCAATATATATATATATATATATATATATATATATATATATATATAAAAGGTTGTAAAAAGCTTTTGGCAAAAAAAAAATTAATATAAAAAAGTGATACTTATTTTCTGATCTTGATTTGGAATAAATCATCATTTGTGAGTGAATTTAAATTAGTTACTTAAAAGAAATAAATGAAATAATTTTATATTATATTGATTTTTAATTATATAGATTTTATATTAGATTTTAAAAATTAAATTTTATGAATTAAAAAAATTCTTAGTATAAAAATTTATATCTAAATTAAAATAAAAATATTTCAGATTTCAATTTCCTAAAAATATTAATTTTTTTGTGAAATAAATAAGTTAATTTTAGATCATTTGCTTTTAGCTATATTTATTTTAATACATTTAAATAATTTTTCCTTTTATAAATTAAAACAAATATATTTTAATACAAAATTAATAAAATAAAATATTCTGAAGCTTAATCCCTTAAATGCATCCTAATCCGTAGGAATAGGGGTATGCTTTTCCACCTGAACATTTTTGTAGGGCTTTGGAGTTCAATTTTAAACTTTCATAGTTTAAATTTACAGAGTTCACGCATGTCTGGAAGGAATTAAAGTTCAATAGGTTGACATAACCTATATAAAAAAGAGTCTAGTTTTTCGTTGCAGATAAATTTTTTTTAAGCTGGCGTGGTTTATTATTATTGATTTTATTAGTCATTCAATTGTTTCACATTGAACTGCAATGCAGTGAATGAGGAGGAAACTCGCAGAATGGTCCGCGTAGATTACCTGGAAGCCATTCTTATGCCTTTCGATATCGTCTTTTACCTCCGTGAGATTTCATTCTAATTTCTCAGAACGAACTTTCATTCTAATTTACTTACAACGGCCATGAAATGAAACGAACTTTCATCCCCAGAATATTAATTAGGATAAAATTCAATACAACAAAATTAAATTTAATTACAAGTAAAATTATATACGAATGCAGCTCAGCTGTTCAGTGGCGCCGGGATTTCCCCTAACAATTCAGTAGATCCATCCATCCACTCATTCATATGTTATAGTTTCTTACACATAAAATTCCCAACAGAAGATTACTGTAGTAGTAAATGGTGCAGATGCTTCTCAGGAAAGGAAGGAGTACGGCAGTTCAATGACGCCCGGAGTTCTCCCGGACACTTCAGCGAGTCGATTCACTGACCGATATAATCCATTCATATAAAAATTAAACACTGTACTTGTTAAATATAATGTAACCTCAATAGTCTGACTGTACACTGCCAGCTGTACTGGACAGTGTATTTTCTATTTTTGTCTTGCTTGAGCCTATTTAGCTCAGCTATTCCCCATTGCATTGTAACTTCTTCAGTACTTCTTCATACATTCCAATATACTGTTCTATTCTTTTCTCTCTGCATTTCTTGCTTCACAATTTATGATGGTATCAGAGCTACAACAGTAAACCTCTTCACACAGGAGGCTGGAGAGCAACACGATCCTCACAGCGCAGAGCTTCACGGATCCTGAGAGTACGCGACACAGACTTTTCACAAAGGTTGGAGAGTTGTCCTCTATACTCTCAAAAGATCCTCGCAGGAAAATTCCACGAGGATGTTGTCCGTAATACTCTCTAAAGATCGCCGTAAGAAGCTCACAGGAGGTTGCAGAGCATACTACGCTCGAAAGAACGAGGAAGCAGAGACCGAGAAAGAAGAAACTTTAAATATTCTTGCACATTTTTTCAAGAATCGTCAAAGATTGACGAAGAAGAGCTGCAGAATGGAAGAACGTTTAAAGAACTCAAATATTTCGCTCAAATTCGTTAAAGATTCATGCAGAAGGCAGAATCGTTTAATGACTTACGGGAAATCGCTCAAATCTGTCAAAGATTGTAGCAGAGAACGAAGAACTCGTGAAATTCTTTCAAATCTTTGAAAGATTCACGAATCTTTCTTCCACAGGAGTAAAGAACGCGTCTCAGGTGCAAAGAACAGCGACTGTGGCCGTAAGATTCGTCCTGTGAACGGATCCGAAGCGGGAAACTAGTTCAGAAGGGACGAAGAGAGCGTGGAAAAGGAGAAAGAGTTTCAGCCGTTAGATCTTGCGCAGAGGCCCGACAACCGTTGGATCAGCGAGAAAGTGCACGACGTTTAATCCTCTGGAGCACCAAGGAGAAATTTCAACTTATGAAGTTCCGACGTCATCTGGACCGTCCATTAAGAGACACGTGGCGAGATATCGACATTTCGCTGACTCGCAAGATGTAAAGGTCAGAAGACTGCTGTGAGAACTCGCGAATCACGAAATCACGAGCCATTCTGGACCGTTGGATCAAGAAAGACTGTGAGTCGTCGATCTTATCCCATTGCAAAATCGAGAATCGGGAGTTGGACGCGCAAAGGTGATTGCACTCCAAAAACACTGATACGCGATATTGCGAAATCACGAGAGGACTTGTGAACCGTCCATCTCAGAGAATAGGTGGCAGCAGATCCAAGTGTCGTCAAATCGGCATATCGGAGTTCGTAGTTTTGAAAGACCGTCGCAACAAGAGTTCTAAACTCGTGAAATCGTGATTCACGAAATAGCGATAAGATCTCAGCCATCCATTTGTTCGGACACGTGGCGGACATCAAGGAAACCGTTGGCGTTTCGACAATCGCGGTTTCAAGTTGTCAGAGAAATTTGGAGTCACAAGTCGCGAACTCGTAAAACGACGAGGACCGTCCATCTTGAAGGGATGCGTGGCGTCAATCCGAGGACACGGGAAGAGTCCCGAAAAGGAAAGGGCCATCGACACATCAGGATTCAACATTTCACGAATCCTAAGGACAAGAAACACAAGCATTTCAGAACTGTGAAGTCCGAAATCCCGACAGGAGGAAAACCCCATTTTGGGGCCCAGCTGACGTCAACTCGTCAAAACGAGGGACCATGAATCTCCACAGTGAAACCCCCGAAGCAGACTTGAGTCGTCCATCTGTTGAGGATGCGTGGCAGAGATCGAGGCTTTCAGAAAATTTCCCGAAAGCAGAGTACATCGGCATTACGAGATTCAGAAAATCACGGATCCTGGAGACGACAAGTCCGGAACAGAAAAAATCGCAAAATCACGAGGAGAAATCAGGGCCGTCCAATATAGGAGGACGCGTGGCGGAGATCAAAGGAATCGGGAAATTTCCCGAAAGGAAAGCGCCATCGGTAAATCGGAGATCGGGGAATCTAGGAGTCAGAAGAGATCGTCATCAGGGTTCACGAAGTCCCGATTCGCGATATCCCGATAAGATCTGGACCGTCAGATCACAGAAATATCTAGACTGTTAAATTGCCCAAAAGCAAATTTCGCATTTCGACAATTTGAAAGCCAAAAAAACCCAAAAAACTTGTAGTGCTTTAACATTAAGGTGCGTGGTCACATTTCACAGTGACTAAGGCCAAACTAAAGGCCGATAAGCTATTTTCGGCCATCGGCAAATCGACGTTTTGGCGATCGGAGGTAAATACGAAATTTCCCTCTATTTTTTCTGCAATTTTTTTTTATGGCATCGTCTAGCAATTTAGGACCAACTCAGGGTCCGATTCTTCTGGGAAAGAATTATGAGTTTTGGTCTCTTCGAATGAGGTCGTTCTTGAAAGCATAAGAGTGTTGGGAACCAGTGGATCTTGGATATGTGGAACCAGATCCCACAACCCTTTCTGCTATGACAAATCCACAACAAATTGCTCAGGCAACACTGAGGAAAAAAGAAAATAAAGCAAAATTATGGATTCAAAATTCTGTGGATGACTCGATTTTTTCGAAAATCACAGGCGTTGGTACTTCAAAACAGGCCTGGGACATCCTTAAATCTTCCTACCAAGGAAATGACAGGGTCAAAACAGTTAAACTGCAGACCTTGAGGACGCAATTCGAGACTCTAAGGATGACAGAGTCCGAAAATGTAGATCAGTTCATGACTAGAGTCATGGGAATCATGAATCAGATCAGATTGACTGGTGAAGCCATCACTGATCAACGAATTGTTGAGAAAATCATCAGAAGTTTACCCAAGAAATTTGAAATGGTTGTAATAGCAATCCTTGAATCCGAGGATCTGTCAAGATTTTCAACAGATGAATTAATTGGTTCTCTGGTGACACATGAGACTAGACTGCATCTCACAGATGAGTCAATCTCCAATGCCTTCAAAACTGAATTCTCCTTCAGCAGAGGGAGAGGACGAGGAAGAAGCAAAGGTCACCAAGGAAGAGGGAGCAATCACAGTTACCCTCACTCCAGTGGATGTAACAGACAACAATATCTGAATCTAAATTTCCAAGGTCAAAGACATCAACAACAACATCAACATCAGAATTTCCAGCCTCAAAGAGGCAGAGGGAGAAGATCAAATGAGAAATCAAGCATACAATGCTATTACTGCAAAAAGTATGGGCACTATGAATCTGAATGCAAGAAGAAGCAAGCAGATCAACTCTCAGGCAGAGCACATGTGTCAAATCACACGAGAGAAAACTCATGAGGTATGTTTCTTTCGTGTCACAACACTTAACATCAACCTAAAGATCTCTGGTTGCTGGACAGTGGATGCAGCAATCACATGACAGGTAACAAAGAATTACTTTCATGCATTGATTCTTCAATCTCATCTGATATTGCACTTGGAAATGATTATTTAGTCAAAGTTCAAGGAAAAGGAACTGTTCATATTCTTACTAAACAAACTGTCAAGAAAGACATATACAATGTCTATCATGTTTCAGATCTGAAACATAATTTGTTAAGTGTAGGACATCTCATTGAACATGGCTATAAGGTACTTTTTAAGGGAGCATCTTGCAAGATATATGACAAATTCCCAAGCAGAAAATTGATTTCTGAAATCCACATGACTCCAAATAGGATTTTTCCCCTTACCCTCAGAACTGCAAATCTGAGTCAACCATATGCACAAAGTGTATCTACCTTGAATGAAACAATGGTTTGGCATACAAGATTTGGACATCTACCATTTCAGAGTCTAAGTCTTCTTCAGAAGAACTCCATGGTCAAAGGTCTTCCTATATTTAAAGAGCAAATTCTCACATGTGAGTCTTGCATACTTGGAAAACATAAGAGAACTAGTTTTCCACAGTCTTCCAATCAAGCCAAACAAAATATTGAACTTGTTCACACTAACCTATGTGGACCAATGCAAACAGAGTCAATAGGTGGTAACTTTTACTTTCTAACATTTATTGATGATTTCAGTAGAAAAATATGGATCTATTTTCTCAGACACAAGTCTGAAACATTTACAAAATTCAAAGAATTCAAGGAAGAAGCTGAAAAACAGAGTGACAAATATATCAAAGCACTCAGGTCAGATGGAGGAGGAGAATACAACTCCATAGAATTTGCAAATTTCTGCAAATCACAAGGCATTATCATGCAAACGACAACCAAATATACTCCACAACAGAATGGAGTGGCTGAAAGGAAAAATCAGACAATAATGAATATGGAAAGAGCACTTCTTAAAGAGAAAAGTTTGTCAAATAGGTTTTGGGCTGAAGCAGTAGCATGCTCAGTTTATCTCTTGAATAGATCACCAACCACCAGTCTAAAGATGAAAGTTCCGCAAGAAGCATGGAGTGGGACAAAGCTCAATGTAGTGCATCTAAGGACATTTGGATGCATAGCATACGTTCACATACCTTCTGAATTAAGGAAGAAACTCGATGATAAAAGTGAGAAATGTATTGTCACTGGATATAGTGAAACATCTAAATCTTACAGGCTTTATAATCAAATCACCAAGAAACTAATTCTCAGCAGAGATGTAAAATTTCTGGAAAATCAATTCTGGAATGATTCAGAAAATCAACAAATGAATAGCCAAAATCCATTTTTGCCAAGTTCTGAAAACACAGAAAATTTAGAACAGTAAGTACCTCATACTATTCTTCCAAGATTGCAGGTACAAAGACAACCTGGAAATTCTCAGGATAACTCAACTTCCAGCAGAGAATCATTCTCTGAACCACAAAATCAGAGAACTCGAAGTTTGAGAAAAATCCATCAGCAATTGGATGACTTTGAACAACACAATCTTTTTTTCTTTAATGTCATGTCAACCTACATCCTTTAAGGAAGCAGCTAAGGAGCCACATTGGGTTCAAGCCATGAACCAAGAAATTTACTCCATTGAGAAGAACAGGACATGGGATCTTGTTGATTTTCCAAGTCACAAGAAGAGTATTGGTGTCAAGTGGGTTTACAAAACTAAACTCAATGAAAAAGGGCAGATTGAAAAACACAAGGCAAGACTTGTTTCCAAAGGTTTCTCATAACAACCTGGTACTGATTATGGTGAAACTTTTGCTCCAGTAGCAAGATTAGACACTATAAGGACTCTATTGGCCATAGCAGCACAACACAAATGGAAAGTATACCAGATGGATGTCAAGTCAACATTCCTGAATGGTTTCCTAGAAGAAGAAGTTTATGTCGATCAACCACCTGGATTTGAAGTCCAAGAGCACCCAACCAAAGTATATCAGTTGAAGAAAGCCTTGTATGGCTTAAAGCCAACTCCAAGAGCTTGGTACAACATAATTGACACTTATCTAATCAAAAGTGGTTTCAGCAGAAACCAAAATGAGCCAACTCTTTACACCAAAACAGATCAGCACGGTAAAATTTTAATTGTATGTTTATATGTTGATGACATGATCTATACAGGAAATCTTGAGTTAACAAATTTTAAACATGCCATGCAATCTGAGTTTGAGATGACAGATCTTGGCATAATGAAATATTTTTTAGGGATTGAGGTTAATCAATCAACCAAAGGCATTTTTGTCTGTCAGCAAAAGTATGCAGCAGACATCATCAAAAGATTTTGCATGGAAGGATGCAATCCAGCACAAACCCCCATACCACTAGGCACAAAATTGAGCAAGAATGATGAAGGTCCTACAGTGGACTCTACTTTATACAAAATTTTAGTAGGAAGTTTGTTGTATCTTACAGCAACTAGGCCTGACATTATGTATGCAGCCAACCTTGTTTCCAGATTCATGGAATCCCCCAAAGATTCTCATTAGAAAATGGCGAAACGAATTTTGAGATATGTTGCAAGAAATCTCAATTTCGGCTTATGGTACACTCAATCTAATAGTAATCAACTCTCTGGTTACACAAACAGTGATTTTGCAGGCAGCCTAGATGACAGGAAAAACACATATGGACATGTTTTTCAACTGGGCACGAACCTAATCTCATGGGCATCAAAGAAGCAGCCAATTGTTTCAATATCTTCTGCAGAGGTAGAGTATGTAGCTGCTACCTCAGCTTCATGTCAAGCTGTATGGCTGAGAAGAATATTGAAAGATATGTCACATACAGAAAATGATCCAACACCTATTTTTTGTGATAATACTTCAGTAATTGCTCTATCCAAAAATCATGTGTTTCACAAGAAAAGAAAACACATTGACACTCGTTTTCACTTCATACGCGAGCTAGTCAATAATGGGGATATTGCACTACAATTTTGTGGTTCTCGAGATCAACTTGCTGATATCTTTACAAAGCCACTAGGAAAATCAGTTTTTGATTTTCAGAGACAACACTTAGGCATAATTAGTGCTGATGTTTGTAACTATTGAATTTAAGAGGGAGTGTTAAATATAATGTAACCTCTAAAGTCTGACTGTACACTGCCAGCTGTATTGGACAGATGTACTTTCTATTTTTGTCTTTCTTGAGCCTATTTAGCTCAGCTATTCCCCATTGCATTGTAACTTCTTCAGTACTTCTTCATACATTCCAATATACTGTTCTATTCTTTTCTCATTGCATTTCTTGCTACACAATTTATCAGTACTGTCTTTTAACAATGTTTGGATCGAACTCCTGGCATCGAGAACAAGCTGCGAGCGATGATGGCGCTACTCCATTGTGACTTATGATGGATAGATAACAAGAGCGATGGTGAGATTCTTAAATACTGTTCACAACCGTTGTTGTCGTCCATTAATTTTGACGCAAAACTGCACATACATTCATTCATTGCACTTGGATTGCTAACTTTTTCAGTGTAGATGTCCAACCTGTGATACCTGGAGGTATGGAAAAGATCCCGGGCCTAATTATCAAGGCCTTAGCTATGGATAAATGTTATTTATAACTATAACCTCAAAAATACATGTGACTTTACTGGCCAGCTCTATTGGTCGTTAGGATTTCTTGTTTTGTTACTTGATTCAGTTGTAATGTTTCTCACTTATAAGGTTCATCCTTTCACCTAATACGAATGTGCTCTGCACACTCTTGTTTCCAACCTGTGTATTATCTTGTTTACTTGTTAGGATTCTGCACATTCTTGTTTCTAATCTGTGTATTATCTGTTTTACTTGTTAGGATGTAAGCCTCTTCATAGAGCCTAGAGAGCAACCAGATCCCAAGAGGAAGA
Organism: Picea engelmannii; assembly: GCA_009831015.1. Taxonomy (NCBI): domain Eukaryota; kingdom Viridiplantae; phylum Streptophyta; class Pinopsida; order Pinales; family Pinaceae; genus Picea; species Picea engelmannii. The sequence goes on from ML777187.1 coordinate 1,279,604, forward strand.
TTGCAGAGTCTATGTTGTCGTAGAGACGAGAGCGTCGGAGGTAAGACTCTTCACAGAGCTTGGAGAGCAGTTCGCTCAAAATATCGTTGGAGACAGTACAATGCGAAGAAGCATCCTTGCAAAAGGACGAAGTGTTTAAAGAATAGTGAAATCCATTCTTCAGAAAGAAGTTGCAGAAGAAGCAAAGGAGAAGCTACAACAACCATAAGATCTGTTGTGGGAACAGATCTGTGCCATTAAATCAAGCTCAAAAAGGACGAGGAGCACGCAGAAGAAGCGAATAATTTTTCAGCCATTAGATCTGGGCGAGAGCAAGATTAGTCGTCAGATCAAGAAATGTTGCACATAGTTTAATCGCCGAAGTTCTTCAGACTTCACGTATTCAGCGTTTTCATGCAAAGGTTGCAGAGGATTCAAAATATTCACTAAAACCTGAAACAAATCTTATCCGTCGATCCAAGAAGGGGACACATGTCAGATGATCCCCGTATTCAACAATCTCACACTCTAGAAGAACAAAGGTTTGCTGAGTCAAGAACTCCTGAACCCTCAAAGCTCCTAAGAGCCGGAGTAAATCCAAGCCATTGATCATACAATACACGTGGGAGGAGATCCTGCACTTTGTAGGATAGCCATTTCTAAGGAAAGTTGGAAACGTGAAGAAAGAACACTCGAAGGCTGAAACCCGAAGCTCATATGGACCATCCATAAAAGAATCCACATGGCACCAGATATCTCACTTCGTAGACTTAGCACTCCAGAAGGTTTTACGAAGTGAAGCATTGGAGAAATGAATAGACGAAGCTCGAAGTAAATATGAACCATTGAAGGTTGAGGACACATGTTGACAGATCTGACACTCTAGAAAGTTAACACTTCAGAGGTTTGTGGTGTTGTGCATCTTGGAACTACCGAAGCCTGGATTCTGAAGTAAATCTCAGTCATCCAATCAAGAGGACACATGGAGGTTGATCTCGCACTTCGAAGATTCGACACTCCGAAGGATTGCACGTATTAGCAGACGAAAACTCTCGAATGTCGAAGTTCCAAAGAAAATCTTGGTCGTTGGTTTGCAGAGGTCTAAGGATCGTTGAATGTACATCTCTATGGATAGTTCATTGCTTCGTCACTTCACGAGTTTTGCGATTAAGAGCGGTGGAAGGCTCTGAAGCCCAAACTCCCAAAGTAAGTGTGATTCTTTGAACTCCGATCAACGAGGACCGTTGATCTTTGCAGCAAATCGACTATCCATCCATTCGACTACTCGGAGGAACTGAGGCCTTCACACATCAAAACACCTGAAGCCCAAAGTCCTGAAGCACTTGTTTTTCTACCCGCGGTCACATGAAAAGTTGAACTTCAATTTTTTTTTGGCTCTCGAGCACACCCAGATAGCCCAATTCCACCATTAGAGGGGCCACAGTCGATAAAAAATAGAGCTTAGAGTCCTGACTCTGTAGATCTCGTGCTCAGATAGTCATATCCATCCGAGTCGAAGCTAAAGAATTGGTATACCCTGTGTTTTTCGGCCCAAAGTAACACAAAGGATTTCGCGGACCTAGTTTTACACACGGGAAACATGTAAAGCACAAAAATCTCTAACAATTATTTATGTTCCAATTTTTTTTCTTGATGGCCACTTCTAACAATTTAGGACCAATAGAAGGACCAATTCTTCTAGGAAAGAACGATGAATTTTGGTCTATTAGAATGAGATCCTTCTTACAAGGACAAAAGTGATGGGATTGAGTGGATCTTGGCTATGTGGAACCATATCCAACAACCCTTGCTGCCATGAACACTCAACAAAAAACTACTCAGCAAACACAGAGGAACAAAGAGAATAAGGAAAAATTATGGATTCAAAGCTCAGTGGATGACTTGATTTTCACAAAAATCATAGCCGTTGTTACTTCAAAACAGACCTGGGACATCCTTAAATCAACTTATCAAGGAAATGATAGGGTCAAAACAGTCAAGTTGCAAACCTTGAGGACGCATTTTGAGAGTTTTAAAATGACAAAGTATGAAAATGTTGATCAATTTATGACCAGAGTCATGGGAATTGTAAACCATATTAGATTGACTGGTGAAGACATCCCTAATCAAAGGATCATTGAGAAATTCCTTAGAAGTCTACCAAAGAAATTTGAAATGGTTGTTACAGCCATCCTTGAATCCAAGGATCTGTCAAAATTTTCAACAGATGAATTAATGGGCTCTCTATTGACACATGAGACTAGACTACATCCTGAATATGAGTCAATATCCAACACCTTCAAAACTCAATTCTCTTTTATCAGAGGGAGAGGAAAAGGAAGAGACAAAGGTCACCGAGGAAGAGGGAGAATTCCAAGTAACAATCACTCAAGTGAAGGTCACAAAAAACAGAACCATAATCAAAATTTCCAGCCTCAAAAAGGAAGAGGGAGAAGATCAAATGACAAATCAAGCATACAATGCTACTACTACAAAAAGTATGGGAACTATGGATCTAAATGTCAGAAGAATCAAGCAGATCAGCTCTTAAGAAAATCACATGTCTCAAATCATGAAGGAAGAACCTGAGATGGTATGTTTCTTTCATGCCACAAGACTGAAGAACAACACAAAGATCTCTGGTTGTTGAACAGTGGATGCAACAATCACATGACAAGTAACAAATATTTACTTTCATTCTTTGATTCTTCTATTTCATCTTATATTACACTTGGAGATGATTCTTTAGTCAAATTTTAAGGAAAATGATATGTACCTATTCTCACTAAACAAAATGTAAAGAAATACATAAACAATGTCTATCATGTTCCAGATGTAAAACATAATCTGTTAGGTGTATGACATATAATTGAACATGGCTATAAGGTACTTTTTAAAGGAGCAACATGTAGGATATATGAAAAAAAAACCAGCAGACAATTGATTTATGAAATCCACATGACTAGGAATAGAATGTTTCCCCTCACCCTTAGAAATGCAAATTTGATCCAATCTTATGCACAAAGTGCATCCAACCCCAATGACACTATGGTTTGGCATGCAAGATTTGGACATCTACCCTTTCAGAGTCTAAGCCTTCTACAAAATCACTCCATGTTCAAAGGTCTACCTATCTTCAAAGAGAAAAATCCCCCATGTGAGTCTTGCATTCTTGGAAAACATAAGAGAACATGTTTTTCACAGTCCTCCACTCAAGCCAAACAACACTTAGAGTTGGTTCACACTGAGCTATGTGGACCAATGAAAACAAAGTCAATAGGTGGTAGTTTTTATTTCCTAACATTTATTGATGACTTTAGCAGAAAAATATGGATCTATTTTCTCAGACACAAGTATGAAACTTTTGCAAAGTTCAAAGAATTCAAGGCTAAAGCTGAAAAACATAGTGGAAAATATATAAAAGTTCTCAGGTCATATGGAGGAGGAGAATATTGTTCAAAAAAAAATTCAAATTTATGCAAATCTTAAGGCATCATTATGCAAACTACAACCAGGTATACTCCACAACAAAATGGAGTGGCTGAAAGGAAAAATCAGACTATAATGAACATGGAAAGAATCCTTCTCAGAGAGAAATGTCTGTCAAATCTATTTTGGGTTGAAGTAGTAGCATGCTCATTTTATCTCCTGAATAGATCTCCAACCACCAATCTCAAGATGAAGGTCCCTCAAGAAAGATGGAGTGGGACAAAACTAAATTTTGCTCATCTTAGGATTTTGGATTTGCTCACATACCTTTCGAATTGAGGAAGAAACTTGATGATCGAAGTGAGAAATTCATTTCTGTTGGCTACAGTGAGACATCCAAAGTCTACAGACTCTACAATCTGATTTCAAAGAAAGTAATTCTTAGTAGAGATGTCAAATTTCTTGAAAATCAACTCTGGAGTGAGTCTCAAAATTGTCCTATGGACAGTCAAAATCCATTGCTACCACTTCCTGAAAACAAAGAAAATTTAGGAAAGAAAACACATCGTCTTGCCCTTCCAAGGTTGTAGGTACAAGAACAGCCTGAAAGTCCTCAGGAAAACTCTTCTTCAAGAAGAAATTCATCCTCTGAACTTCGAAATCATAGAACTTGAATCTTGAGAGAAATCCATGAGAAGTTGGATGATATTGATCAACATAATCTTTTTACATTAATGTCATGACAACCTACATCCTTTAAAGAGGCAGCTAAAGAGTCGCATTGGGTTCAAGCCATGAACCAAGAGATTGACTCCATTGATAAGAACAAGACGTGGAAACTTGTCGATCTGCCCAGACACAATAAACGTATTGGTGTCAAGTGGGCTTACGAAACTAAACTCAATGAAATGGGATAGATTGAAAAACACAAAGAAATACTTGTTGCCAAAGGATTCTCACAACAATTAGGCATTGATTATAGTGAAACTTTTGCTCCAGTAGAAAGTTTAGACACTGTAAGAAATCTCTTAGCCATAGCAGCTCAACACAAATGGCAAGTATACCAGATGGATGTCAAGTCATCTTTCCCAAATGGTGTCTTAGAAGAAGAGGTCTATGTGGATCATCCATATGGATTTTAATTCAAAGAGAAGCCAACCAAAGTGTATCGATTGAAGAAATCCTTCTATGGTTTAAAGCAATCTCCAAGAGCTTGGTACAACATAATTGAAACTTACTCGATCAAGAGTAGTTTCAGCAGAATCCAAAATGAGCCAACTCTATACACCAAAACAGATCAACAAGATTAAATTCTAATTGTATGTTTATATGTTGATGACATGATATATACTGGAAATATTGAGTTAACCAGTTTTAAACATGCCATGCAATCTGAGTTTGAGATGAGAAATTTTGGCATAATGAAATACTTTTTGGGGATTGAGGTTGAGCAATCAACCAAAGGGATTTTTGTCTATCAACAAAAGTATGCAACACACATCATCAAAAGATTCCACATGGAAGAGTACAATCCAATAGAAACTGTTATACCCCTAGGCACAAAATTGAGCAAGCAAGATGAAGGCCATGTAGTGGATTCTACCTTGTACAAAATTTTAGTAGGTAGTTTGTTGTATCTTACAAAAACTAGGCCCGATATTATGTATGCACCCAACTTTGTTTCCAGGTTCATGGAATCCCCCAAAGATTCTCATTAGAAGATGGTGAAAAGGATTTTGATATATGTTTCAGGCACTCTCAATTTTGTCTTATGGTACACTCAGTCTGAAGATAATCATCTCTTTGGTTACACAGACAATGATTTTGCAGGCAACCTAGATGATCGGAAAAGCACCCGAGGACATGTTTTTCACCTGGGCATGAACCTGATTTCTTGGGCATCAAAGAAGTAGCCCATTGTCTCAATATCTTCTGCAGAGACAGAGTATGTCACTACTACCTCAGCTTCCTGTCAAGCTATGTGGTTGCAAAGACTATTGAATGATATGTCACAAAAATAAAAGGAGCAAACTTCTATCTTCTATGACAACACTTCAACAATTGCTTTATCCAAAAACCATGTGTTTCATAATAAAATAAAGCACATTGACACTCATTTTCACTTCATACGCGAGCTAGTCAATAATGATGACATCACACTTCAATTTGTTGTCTCATGGGATCAATTCACAGATATTTTTACGAAGCCTCTAGGAAAAACCGTTTTTGATTTTCAGAGACAACACTTGGGCATTATCAATGCTGATGTTTGTAACTGTTGAGTTTAAGAGGGAGTGTTAGTTATAACTGTAACCTCAACAGTATTTTACTGTACACCGTCACTTGTATCAGTCGTTAGGATTTCTTGTTTTGTTTGTTGATTCAGTTGTAGTGTTCCTCACCTATAAGGTTCATCCTTTCACCTAATACGAATGTGCTCTAGACAATCTTGTTTCCAACATGTCTTTTCTGTATTATCATCTTGACTTCTTATTTTTTCATAAAAGTGGTGTTTCCAAACCACACTTTCAATCAAGTACTAGTATGAATAAAACTAAAACTTCTTATTTACTAGTCAAATATAACTTTCTATTAAAGAGGCCAAATGATTTCTAAACGTAATTGTTACTCCACACCACCAATTACCACTTTGAGATTAAAATTAGTCATTGAATCTTAACTTTAAGATAGTGGTCCCTTTAAGGCTCGAAGGGCTACTAGGAACAAGAGTAGCTCGAGTACCCCTAGCGTTGGATGAGAGGTACCTATGAAATCTTGAAATTAGTAAGCTAAAAAAAGGACATTGATAAAGCTCTCATGTGGAGATTCATCATTTTCATACATCACCTATATTGATTACGATACTTATTGTTATATAAACCTTGAATTTGAATCAAAATATGTATGTAAATGTATTTAAGAAATATGTTAGACTATGAGATAATAATGTTGTTATTGTAATATATATTGGAATGCATTTAATTTCGGTACAAATCTAATATCTGTACAAATAGTAATAAAACCCTCCTTCTCTATGCATAGTTATGAGTTCGTGTATATTATTAATAGTTAAAGAAAACTTGAACTGTGTGTCCAACAAAATATATCCATTTTAATTTAATAGCTCGCAATCATAGTAATATCTTCTTATATGATGAATTGTCGTAGTTTTATCATGTATTAACGGTGGAGGAAAATTACACAAATGAAATAATTCAATTATATCCATTCGAAGTTAAGTATTCAGGTTTCTGAGTTTGATGCATTTCCCTCCAACTATTTATATATTCATAACGATAATATTAATAGAGTGAAGAGCTTAAAAATATTTTACATATGTATATGACAATAGACTAGATATAGGCTTTCGAAACGTTTTACTCTACCTCAGGTCGATTGCATTTAGTTAGAAAGCTCATTCGGGACTGTTAAATGGAAATTTTGGTTACTTCTGGATACAAAACATTGATGATTTTGTGGTAGTCAGCTTAGAATATCTGAAGCTATTTTTAGACTATATTTATTTATAATCACCCTTATGTCCAGGGACACGAAGTTTCGTAGGAGACAATTCATGTGGTGATTTTCAATTAATCGATGTAATTTATTTTTTATAATTACCCGAGTGCGAGAGACTTCTGGTTATTTTCTTGAAAGGGTAGAAAAGAGCACTAAAAGGTCTGTTTCTGAGTTGTAGAACCCTCATGCTACCGTTAATTATGGAGTTATTAGCACCATTAGTTTCTCTTCCTCAAATCAATACCTTTTCCTCATCTAAGATACTACCACGATGGATGAACGTAACACCAGTGATTACTGTTCACCGTAACAGCTACAGCATAGGAATTCGACTTCCTTCATAAGTGAGCGCACGAATTTTGTAGGCATTATTTCGATCCATTAACAATTTACCTTTGATTATATAAAGGAATTTACTCCACTAGATGGGTAATTAATTGATTTTTGACCATAACTGATCAACCGTGTATTTGAAACGAGATTAATGAGTAACTTGGTCAAGTAATCCATATAATTAAACCCACTCCAATGCTTAAGGTCTTGTATGAGTCGACTTGGAAGTTAATGTTGGGATAAATATATGCACTAATTTACCAACATTAAATTATCAACTGGGGAGTTATAGATTTACAGGTGCAAGCACAAGAAATGCACGATTGGAGTCTAGTTTACCCTATTTTAAAGACGACAAACACACTTCAAAATGGAATGAATGAAAACAAAGCTGGGATTAAAATCAAAGTGCAGGAATCAAAGTACAAGAAATGAGATCAAGTGTGGGAAATAAACAAGAAAGGAAAGCAAGGCAATTTGAAAGGAAATGCAGAATTTACCAAGATTGACATTCAAATCAGTCAACTCGATGAGGTTACTCAAACCCTCATGTATGTGTGCTACTGACTTAAAATGGAATTTACTAGTTTTAAGACCAAATCCACCAAACTCCTAATCAAACAAAAATAGTTCAAAGAAACACGCTTTAGAGAGTTGTCCTGAATAAATGATACACCTAAGAATGAAAGCTAAGTGAAAGTGAAAGTGCAGAACTAGTTTTTTTTTTTTATATATACAAGATTAATAAATGTGTTGGTATGAGATTAGTTTGGTTTTTTTTACAAGAATGTAATGGTTTCTTGTCGATAATAACAATAACACTTAAATTTAATAGATAAAACACCACATAATTACAACATAACAATAACTATAGAACAATATACAATGGCAACACCAATAGAAAAATAATATACAACACTTAAGCAATGCATGTACTAACAAAATGTTATAACAATTAAGTAACTAACATATAGGATAACAAAACAATAAACAATATATATACATTAATAAAATCTAATACACACATTACAAAACAATATAAGAAATTGTGCCAAACAATATTTATAATATATATATACATATATTACAAAAACATGAGAGTAATTAATAAACAATTAAATAAACAAATTATTATAACAATTAAATAAAAACTTAGACAAGCCACTCTATAATAACAATGCAAGAAATAACATGACAATGTAATAAAAAATATCAAACCAAACACCATAACACAACTGGTACGTAATATCAAAGTAAAGCTCACTCATATCCATATTAAACACACGAACCAATATAACATAAAACCTAGAAGTGAAGGGCATTAATAAAATCTAAAAATTAAGGAGGAACACAATGTCACAGGAATATTGGTGGGTGAAACAAAGGTGTTGGAAGCCAAAGCCGTAACTGTTACAGTGATGTAAGGAGGATACAGTTTGAGGAAATTAAGTAAACAAATAGTGAAATTTTCTCAGTTGTAGAGGGTGGAATATGAGCAATCTGGAAAACGTGAGAAAGAAAAAATCCCGTGTAGAGAAAAGAAGAGGAATTGCAGGTTCTTGATCTTGAGAACTCATCCCTAAATTCATAATAAAACCAAAAATTGAACAAAGTTAAACAAAAATAAATAACACACCAATCGTAATGAAATTAAATAGAATTATAGAGCAGGGACATCACCTCGAGGGGCCCTTCCCAACCATGGGCAATGTGCCTAGAGAGTTAGCTCAAATTAAAAGAAGTTTAGAATCGCAGCAACAACCGATTTATTCGTTTTTAAATAAAAATTGCAGCCTCTCCTTACAATAAATACTTAGTTTTAATATATCCCATCCTCCCCCACGTTGCTATCTCCATCCTTCATTTATACAAGAAAGGAGAAGGAGCGACCATACACAATCTTTGGAATAAAAAATTTAATACATTTTGAGATGCATTGAGCCATCGTTCCTGTGATGAGATTTTCTTGATAAAAATAAAGAATTAGCTACAACCAATGAAGGATATCATACTAATTTAAATGATATGATAATTAAGGCGTCAAACCCAAGGCCACGTTATCAAATCTGGGCGCATCCCAAAATTTATGCAAATGTAAGTCCAAGAACCAACAATAACTCCTAAACCTTTCATTTGTTTGGAAAATGGTTCACGCGAGACCCGATTTTCCATGCTAGAAACAAAACCCATGTTCCAGATGTTTCAAGTTTGTCTTCATGTGCACGAAAATGGAGGGCGAATTTGATTGTCTAGAACTTTTATAGATTTGGCTAAATTATTCCCCCTGAGATGGACATCCACGCGTGCGACCTGGGTGGATTTTCAAACAAGTGTCTACATTTTGACATCATTGCGGAGAAAACCCATGTTTCTGAATTTCTTCAAAAAACACGCAAATATGCTAAACAATGACTAGTATCAGAATCAGAGTGTTGAGCGAGAATGTTGAACTACGGTAATAGTACAATAATGTTGATCGGGCTAGTACAAGAATCACACTTCACAAACCATCATAAGTAAATAATGATATAATCATCATTTAACCACTAAAAAGATAGAAAAGATGATATATTAACCACACTAGATAAAATGATGAATGATACAGTAATAGTACAATAATGTTGATCGTGCTAGTACAAGAATCACACTTCACAAACCATCATAAGTAAATAATGATATAATCATCGTTTAACCACTAAAAAGATAGAAAAGATGATATATTAACCACACTAGATAAAATGATGAATGATGGCATTTAATTAGGGTTTATGGTGTGTATTGACAACGAAAATGTGGGAAAAGGTGTAATAATGAATGTTTTTGTACAATGCAAAGCATTGAAAAAGTGGACCTTAACAGTTAACGTATAATTGAATAAAAAAAATTCTCCCTTTTGTAGATGGATAACTCCATGGTTGACACTTTATAATTGTAAAATAAATTCCTCTCGTCGGGAGATGCAATCACTTTATGGTTACGCTTGCGAATGACTCCTGAATTAATTCAATAACATTTAAATTCTTGGAATTTTTATCTTACCTTACAAGTGGATTATGAAAATTAAAATCTAATCCATCTAGTGGCGTACAATTTTTAGTTGCTATAGTAATAACCAATAGAAAAAATGTTTATGGAATATCCTCAAATATTAGAATATTAAGTTCTAAGTGAACTTGGAAATAAATTTCCGTTTCTCGAAAATTTAGATTTGGAAATTATTTGCCATTTATGGAAAATCCGAATTTAGAATTTTTATGTTGTAATTAATTATTTGATGTCTGTTGGGAAAATATTTGACTTGCCCAACTAACCTCTTTTATTTTGACACATGAGAAAGACAAAATTTTAATAAATTAAATGTTGGAAGACAAATGGAATAGCCGGGTTAAAAATAACTGACCATGACTCCATGAGTGGGGAATAGGAGAGTTACCTCATGGCATATTTTTACAAGTGGAAAATGGGGAATTTGACCACCGGCAGCCCCTAAAAATCAAGGATTTGTAAAGATGTGAATTTCCCGAGGGAAGAAAGACCTAGGCACAAGGATGCATATAAAAAAAACATATGGAGGAGGCAAGACGTTGCTTAGTATGTTGGGGAAATGAAACTATTTGTTGTTATGAGCACCATTAGCATGAGGCGAAAGAAATTATGATCTATGGATGATGACTATAGCTAAGGAGGATCATTCAATTTTCCCTTATGGACTCATGGTCAGGCTAGGGGGTGAACAGAGCAAGTGAACTTGGTTGTTTTATTCTATGGTTGGGTGGAACGTGATTGTTTCAGTTGTATTCTAGCATCAGGTTTCAGATATGTATCTTGGCTTACGTTCCTTGCTAATATTATGTTATGATTATTATTTTTTAGGAATATGATGGATTATTAGAGTTAAATGATACTGAATATATTGTTTATTTGAAATGTGATGGTGGTATATATGTGTGTGTGTGTCTGTGCTCATACATACAGAAATAATAGAACTATTGTATGTTCCTATTGGTCATTAAATATGGTTACACATATATAATTAAATATATATGTGTGTGTGTGTGCGCGTGTGCTCATGCATAAAGAAATGGTAGAACCAATTGTTATGTTCCTATTGACCAGTGGAATATATATGTATTGAATTTCCATTTAAATATGTACATACACAAATAACATAGAGAATAGATAAAATGAATAAGAGTCCAAATACATTCTTTATTACCACAAAAATATAGTGATGAATTCAAAGTATCTTGCAAAAGAAACCATTGTATTCAATTGATCACTATTCAAAATATTATAGTTGGAGTACCATAATCTTAACTCCACAACCTATTATACTATAAATAGAGCTCTAAGAAAGTATACACAAAATTTGGTTATAACCAAAGTTAATGCACGCAACGACATGGAACTCGAATACCTTTCAAATAATATGATTCCTTCATCCGACTTCGCCAAGTTGTGCAACCTGTAAAGGAAGTAAAAGGGGGGTTTAGTAAATTGTGCTAACATTTTAATTCTATGGAGATCAAAAAATAGGAATAAGTCAAGGACAATACTTAGCTTGAGTCCGAGGAAGAATCAGATCGCCTTTTGTTCTTGTGAGACAATCTGTCCAGGATTCAGGAGGAGGAGGAGTGGACCCAAAACCAACTAATGGGTAGCCTCACAAAATAGAAAAGGGCCCCATCATTAATTCCATTTATCCATGCTTAGAAATTCAATTATAAAATAGAGAGATGCGACAATAAATAACTAGCATCGAAATAGACTTTGCATAGATTAATAAAACATGAAGAACACATTTATATTTCTTCTAACCTTGTTTATATTCACATTAAATATGATCCAGGTCGATATCGGTGGCCACCCACCTTTTCCAACTAGCTCAAAACAGTTTTCTGGCAATTTTGGCAATTTACTATTTTTAGCAGTTTTAACTTCCGGGGCCATTTTGAGGGCCTAAATGAATGATTTTCAGGATTGAGATTCTCCATGACAACTAAAGAAATGATTGAGACCCAAAAATGTATCTCCTTGAAAATACCTTTCCAACGGCATATCATACGCCTAAAACGGATATCATATGCAAAAGTTACGATCCCGGGAAGTTGATGTACTAACTTACCCAAATGGCGCCCACATGACTTTTGGTGTTTCATCTCCTAGGGTTAGGTTTTTTGATGTCTAGGGTTTTTTGAATTCCTGATTATTGTAAAAATTCCTTCAGAGCCTCATTGTAATGATGTTCTTGCAAATGAGAAAAGATGTCACATCTCTTCTCACATATAAGTCCCTAGCATTCGAGCAAGCATATTTCTACTGCGTTTTATAGTTTCTACTTATTTCATTATTGAATAGAGAACCATTGTTACTGTACCTCTATTATTTTGTGTTAAGAACCAGTTAATAATCTGTATTCATTTCTTTCTTCTCATAAAATCTAGATCAATGGTATCAGAGCAGTCTTCTCCTTGTCGCCTTAATGCATGTCCCCAACAAGGTCGGAGTACAAAGAGTTGGGCCTTGAGCTTGTTTCTCTCGAGGAAAAACTCTCTCCCATTCCCAAGAAACCTCTCATGGCAGGAGAAAATAAATATGATGAGACATGAGATCCTTTCAAACTGTTGATTGAGGAAGCCCTCACGCAATAGAGGAACAAGATGATGGATAGTTTCGCTCAAATCCTTCGGCGGCTACCAACAGGCGACGCATCTTCTTCAAGAAGAGTCGTCGTCCCCTTCAAGGTACAAATAAACTTTGATATTCCTATATTTGAAGCTTAGATAGACTCAGATGCTATAGACAAGTGGTTGAATCTGCTAGAAGGGTATTTTTTTGTCCATAACTTTTCGAATAGAGAAAACATTACTTTTTCACTCCTCAAAGATGTTCCCGATGTCAAATATTTGTGGAAAACATTCTGTGAGAAAAATGAAACAGAGGAACCTTCATTATTTACAGTCACAACCACCTAGGAATCCTTCAGGGATGTTATTAATACTACCCTGTCAAAAGTTATGATGACTTGTATACTAAATGGACCACAGTGCGGAAAGAAAGCTACCAAGCAGTGCCAGATTTCACAAATATCTTCCATACCTTGCGCACCAAGATGGGTATCAAATATTCAGAGTGACATATGGTGCTCTGCATAGATAGATCCAAACCAAAATGGAATTTCTGGACATCTCATCCTTGGGGGAAGCCTATAGATATGTTGTCAAAATCGAGCAGAATCTCAAACAAAAGACACGACAATTTGGTCCTAGGAACCCCTCACAACAAAATCTAGAAAAGGGTGGCCCCAACCCACGGAACAAAGGATAGAGAAAATATGGACAATATCAGGACAACCACTCCAAGCTGCAAGCAAATGAGGACACCATAAAGACAAACAAAGATAAGGGGAGGTGGTGCGACTTCCATATGAGTCCTTGGCATAACACTCTTGATTGTCGCTTAAAGAAATCGCTCGTAGTCCAAGTGAAAGACTCTGAATCAGATGCAGATTTTGAATCTGAGTCAAAACCAGAAAGGGGAAGATGGATCATTGACGTAGAACCTAGTGCCACCATTGCTACCACCAAGCTCTATCCTGGTGAACCAGACGAGCCAGAAGAAGGAGAGTTCTTCTTCCATTCACAGATGTGGGTAAAAGGCACCCCGCTACACTTCACTGTTGATAGCTGTAGCCATAAGAATGTCATCTCAGCAGAGGTCCTCAAGCAGCTGGCCCTACCTACAATGTCGCAGCCACAACCCTACACCATTGGATGGCTCCACCAAGGAAGCGATCTCCACGTCAACCAATAGTGTCAACTGTCATACGACATCAAGCCCTTCAAAGATGAGGTATTGTGTGATGTTCTTTTGGTCCAACCTTATTTATGGAAACATCATGTTGTATATGAGTCTACGCCTCATAGTGTTATTATTACTTTCAACATGAAATTGTATAGGATACCCGAGGGAGTCCCACCTAGTGCTATTTCCTTGATCTCTACTAAGAAATGCAGGAAGGTCATATCTTAGATGGAGAAGTTTGTATTCTTCGTGATTCACTATTAGAATAAGCGAAAGATCACAGCTACATCCAGGGTATCTGTAGCCAAACTCTCCACACAGTAGAAGCAAATAGATAAGGTCGTGGAAGAATACTCATATATCTTCTCCTCACCTGTCGGGGTACCTCTGCACTTCCAGGTCAAGCACCCCATCGATCTGACCCCTGACACACCACTGACCAATGGGCTAGTCTATCTCCACTCTATGTTAGAGAATGAGGGGATCAAGTGACAAATCAAGAAATTCTCCATAAGGGGCACATCCATCCCATCTCATCACTTTGCAGGAGCCTAATCATGCTGGTACAAAAGAAAGAGGGAACTTGGTGACTCTACATTGATTACTAGGCTCTGAGTAAAATCACAGTCAGAAACTTGTACCCGATTCCCCAAATCGACAACCACCTTGATCAACTCACGAGGGACAAATACTTTAGTAAGATTGATCTGAAGTCTAGCTACCACGAGGTCCCAATCGAACAAACATATGTATGGAAAACTGCCTTCAAGACAAAGGTTAGCCTTTTTGAATGGTTGGTCATGCCCTTTGGTTTGATAAATTCTTCAGCCACTTTCATGAGGATGATGGACAATATCCTGCGACCATTCACCAATACTTTTGTAGTGGTGTATCTGGATGACATTCTCATTTACAACAAGACTTGGGTCGAACACTTGCAACATATTCAGTAGGTTCTGCACACCCTGTGACAGCACAACCTATACGCCAACTTGGGAAAATGCTCCTTTGACATGGATAGGGTCCATTACGTGGGCTATATCATTGATCATCATGGCGTACATGTGGATCCAACCAATATTCAAGTCATCCATGACTGGCTAGCCCCAACCACACTCACTGAGCTTTGAAGCTTCTTAGGCCTTGCCAATTTCTACCACAGGTTCGTGTTAGGATTCTCCCATATTGCATGGGCCCTTAGCCAAATCACCAGGGGTGGTGGTAGGGTGAAATTTTCATGGGGCCAGTCCCAACAACAAGCGTTCGATGATTTGAAATAGTGCTTCTGCTCAAACCTAGTACTTTCACTACCAGACCCGTAGCAACCCTTTGAGATCGAGACAAATGCTTCAGAACATGTTGTAGTCATCGTTCCCACTCAGCACAACCACCCCGTGGTCTATCATAGTGAGACACTATCTGATGTTATCCGTAAGTACCCTACTTATGACAAGGAAATGTACTCCATTGTGAAATCCTGGCCCCTGTGGAGACATTACTTTCTTGGGAAGGAGACAATCATCTACATTGATCATAAACCACTGAAGTTCATGCAAACACAAGGAAAATTTCAAAATGACCTCCATCAAAAGAGGTCCACATACTTGCAACAATTCCACCTCAACATCAAGTATAAAATAAGAAGCACCAATCGCGTCGTTGATTTCCTCAGTAGACCGCCAGTCGTAGCACTCACCATGGTGATAGACTCTTACGGCCATGAGACCTATGGATGGCCCCAACTCTATGAGATAGACCCGGACTTCACCACCACCTACCATATGTTGGGTGCAAAAGAAGTTGTTGATAATTTCCATCTTCAGGATGGGTTACTATGTCATCTGGGCCATATTCGTGTTCCATCAAGCAAGTGAGCGAAGATTATCTGGGAAGCCCAATACATTCGAGTGGCAGGACACTTCAACGTTGAAAAGACATGGGCGATGCTAGAGAAACATTTCTACTAGCTGAAACTTCAATAGGATGTCAACAACTATATCAGATCCTGCACTGCCTGCACTACTGCCAAACCGACCACTAAGAAACAGGGCTTGTACACCCCTCTTCCTACTCCTGACAGACCATGGGAATCCATCTCAATGGACTACATGTCGGGTCTCCCATCCAACAAGCGAGGAAATCACTGTGTTTTTGTGGTTGTTGATCAGTTTTCTAAGATGGCGATTATAGTTGCCTTCAAGAAGAGAATCATAGCAGAGGCCACTTCCAAGATATTCTTTGAATGAGTCTGGGTACATTTTGGACTCCCACAAAACATTGTCTCAGTTCAGGACAATCGATTTCTCAACACATTTTGGTTGAGCCTCTAGTCACTACTGGACACCAAGCTCACCAAATCCATGGCCTTCCACCCCTAGATAGATGGCCAAACCGAGGTCGTAAATAAGATGATTGTGCATATCCTTCGCATGTACAATTCAAATCACCCTCGCACATGGGATGAGAGCCTTCCCTATGTCCATCATAGCTACAACCGAGCCCTTCATATCTCAACAAGCCACAACCCCTTTCAAGTGGGGTTGGGATTCCAACCATTAGGTCCCATAGATGTTGCACTTCCCCTTGTGGTCACCTTGGTCAACTCATCTCCTTCTCCAACTAAAGATGAAAAAGCTACCCATTTCATTGAGCGGATCCAGAACATCCTCCAATAGTTTCTGGATATCCTACACAAGTCTAATGACAAGTACACACAATGCCATGATCAACATCAAGTGCCACATAAGGTTCAGGTGGGAGACAAAGTTTGGTTGCACTTGTAGAAAGAATGCCTTACATGACCCCTTCAAAAGCTTCACCCATTCCGTTATGGGACCTACATCATCACCAAGGCCATGGGGGATAATTATTTTGAGATCAACATTCCTCCTTTCCTTGGCCTGGACCTAGTGTTCAATGTGGATGTCCTTCGCCCTTATTTCCCACCATTAATGGACACCTCAGAAGTAGAAGAACAAATGACACCAATAGATATCAACCTCGATTTCATATAACATGCATCCAATGATCATATTTTGGACACATGGATCAAGGTAACTCAACAACAAAGGATCTAGCTTTATCGAGTCGTTAAAGCACGACAACTCCTGCACCAAGGCAAGTGGCTCATCCAGGGACAAATTCAACAGAAATTTCCTCATCTGATGGGGGAACTAAACACAATGAATACCATTTCTTAATAAGGAGGGAGGATTTATATAGGTGGATATCGGTGGCCACCCACCTTTTCCACCTAGCTCAAAACAATTTTCTGGCAATTTTGGCAATTTACTATTTTTAGCAGTTTTAACTTCCGGGGCCATTTTGAGGGAATAAATGAAAGTTTTTCATGATCGATCTTCTCAATGATATTTGAAGGCATGATTGAGACCCCAAAATCAATCTCCTTGACGATATATTTCCAACTGGCTATCATACTCATAAAACGGAGATCGTATGCAAAAGTTACGACCCTGAGAAGTTGATGTACTAACTTACCCAAACGGGGCCCACATGACTTTTGGCGCTTCATCTACTAGGGTTAGGTTTTTGGATGTATAGGGTTTTTGGCATTTCTTATTATTGTAAAAATGCCTTCAGAGCCTCATTTTAATGATATTCTTGCGAATGAGCGCAACTGTCACATCTCTTCTCAGAGATAAGCTGTCACCATTCTAGCAAGCTTGTTTCTACTGCATTTTACAATTTCAAGTTATTTCATTATTGAATAGAAAACTGGTTTTATTGTACCTCTGTTATTTTGTGTTAAGCACATGTTAATAATCTGTATTCATTTTGTTCTGCTCATAAAATCCAGATCAAAATCACTAAAATCTAAAGAGGCAAATAAGATGTGAACTGTGTGTGTGTTCACATATTCATAAGAGGCGCATAAGATGCAACTTGTTTATATTTACATTAAATCATTAAAACTAAAAAACATTACATAATGGTAAAATACGAAATCTTGAGTGCATAGAATCATATAGTAAGAACCAAATCCTTTCTGACAGAGAAATCGTTTTATAACCAAAGGGTACAAGCAAGTGTTGGTTCAAACGAGTGAAATCTTGATTATATTTCTATTTGTATACACAAAAAGTAAAAACGAAACTTTCCCACAGAGTGTTAATATTTGCACAAAGAGTAGATTACAAATTTCCACAGAGGGTTAATACCACTATTTATATACACGGAAGGTTAACACGAAACTTTCCCACAGAGTGGTAATAATTCTATATATATTTATACAGAGATTAAATTTACGAATTCCCACAGAGGATTAATACTATTATGTATTTTTACACAGAGCGTAAATTATGAATTTCCCAGAAAGGATTAAAATTGCTATTTATATACATAGAAGGTGAACACAAAATCTTTTCCACAGAGTGTTAATATTGCCATATATTACACAAAGCGAAAATTATGAATTTCCCATAGAGGATTAAAATTTCTATTTATATACACAAAAGGTAAATACAAATTTCCCACAGAGGGTTAATATTTCCTTATATTACAGAGAGTAAATTACGCAAATTCCTACGGAGTGTCAACAAAATACAAGGATGAATACTAACAATCAATGTAGCAAGTCCTAGGAACTCTAGATGAGTCCCAGAGGATAATAATAATAGTATTACAATGGAGAATAAAATAAAAATGCAAAGGGTTTAACATTAAAATGATTCAGGCCACGGTACGACTGAGAAAGGACCATAATGAGTATAGGTTAGAAGCCTAACAACCAACCAAGAGGAAAACACAATAACTCTCCAAACCTGAAACCATAAACCCGATGGAAATCCTAGGTAGAAAATGTGTATAGGGCACAACCATCAACCCTCAAACAGAGAAAGGATAACATAAGGTATTTTAACTACTTACAATTGCATAAAAACAGAGATCTCATCACAAAATAATTCTCACAGAGGGCATAAACAGTGAAAGTGTCTACTTACTTGGCACGTAGAGAACCCCGGGTATGCATTTCCCTATTCCCATCGTGCACCAGAGCCGAACCTCACCAAACACATCGCTCGTGCTTCAAACAAATAGACACAACTCATCTTATAGGACAAAATAAGGTGAGAACAATGAATGTATGTTACCTCGAGGTCCTTGCTAGAGGTGTAAACACGGATGTTATGCACCCCTACCTCTACCATGTGAAGTCAAGGAGATGGAAAGCTCACATTGGGCGTGCTCTCCTAAGTGTCATCCTGGAGGGTACAGGATAGGCTTGCCATTAATGAACCAACCACAAGTAAATGCCTACAGGACCTAACCTGTCATCCACTTTAAACAGTTTCAAACCACTTAATTGTTGAGTCATGATAAGAGTCAAACCCTAGAACAAAAAAACTTTGTTAATAATTGGGTAGGGATTACCTATGTTAGGTATAGGTATATGTTCACTACGCGGTGGTAAACAATACACTTTGTATAGACATGTGTTCTCTATTCTATGTTAAAGTCATGCGTTGTGATAGTTTCCTTATAATAGTCTATATGTTAAACGATAGATATAATGTTATGGATAGTGTTAGTGTTATATGTTAAATGATATATATATATATATATATATTGTTATGGACAGTGTTAGTATTATGGTATCCATATGATAGTATATATATATATATATATATATGTTATGAATAGTGTTAGGGTTATGGTATCAATATGATAGTTTATATGGTAAACGATATATATATATGGTTAGTGTTAATGTTATGGATAGAATATATGATAGTTTATAGTTCATATTATATTATGCATTGTACTATGGATAGCATGACTTGACAAAGAAACGATGGTTATTCTAAGGGCTATGATATCCCTCGTCGCAATTTTTCTTTAATACAAATAAGTGTATGATCCTAATACAATAACAAAGGTAAATTTGCTATGCATACGATAAAAAAATATAGATATTTTTAAAGGAATACTCTATGTCGTAATCAATGTTGGAGATTCAAGGAACTTTAATGTCCCCTAACAATTTTTTTTTTTTATTTGGGAAATTTGGGGTACATTACATATGGTATCAGAACTGAAGGTTACAACACTTGGACCTCAGGGCAAGGGAAAATTATTTTAAGTTTTTATTTTATTTTGAAGAAATACTAACAAATATGTTTATTGTTACAAACATAAAAATTGTTGTTCTGTTGTGATAATGTCAGCACATAATGAAGAAGAAATCAGACCTGAAGAGAATTCAAATCAAGGAATTCCTAAAGAACTAGGGCATAACAGTGAAGGAATTTCATCCACCCGGGTTTTGGAAACAATGAAGAACCTCATCGTGAAATTACAAGTCTTTAAAGAAGATAACGAAAAGTTGAAAAAGGCACAAGAATACCCGTTAGAAATAAATGAAATGTTGGTACGCAATATAGTAACAAAGAAGAGCCAAAAGGACAATGACAAGGAGGAAGAAGTCAACAAAAGGTCCTATAAAAACTCTGGTCATGAAACAAGAAATGAGAATGGTTCTTCAGGAGACACCCACATGAAAAGAAACAAAACAACTACAAGAAGAAAAAGAAAAAGAGTAGATCACCTGGAGGTGAATTCAAGAAAATAAAACCGTGCACCTTTGACGTAGAATCAAGGATAGGTGAAGAGGTTGAAGCATGGCTACTAGATATAAATAAATACTTCCATATTTATAATTACTCTAGTAATATGAAAGTTAGAATGACCATTTACAAGTTGAAGGGAAAATAAAGTATCTGGTGGAAAGACCTGAAATTGGCTAAGTTATTGAAAGAGAAACAAATGAAATGGTCAAATTTTAAGAAATATTTCAAGAAGCAATATTTGTCAGAAAGTTATTACAAAAGAAATACTAAGGAATTCTACGAGCTAAGACTCAGACAAATGACCATGGACGATCTGATAAATAAATTTCTAGAACTATTGATATTTGTACCATACATCAAGGAAGACAAAGTAAAGATACAATGATTCTTAAGTTGTCTACCACAGTCGTACAAAGACATAATTGAATTTGACAATCCCAATACTTTAAATGAAGTGTTTAGAAAGGCTCGGATGGGCTATGATTAGTACAAACAGAGGTATGAAATTCCCAAGGAATGGAAGGATAAGAAACATGACAAAATTAATCAACAAAAGAAAGGCTTCCAACCAACCCCTTTCCAGAATATGGGAAAAAGTTTCCAAAAGAAGGACTATCATTCCAACACCTAGAGTGCTCAAGCAGAGGGTAGACCAGTTAAATTGGGAGTCAATAAAGTTGGGGATAGTCCCAGAGAACCATTGAAGTGTTGGGAGTGTGGAGAACCTCACTTGAGGAGAAATTTTCCACGCTTAATTTCCACGGAAAGAAATTCAATCCATAACCTACAAGAAGCTTCGATAGTAGGAGATATGGGCAGAAGAATGAAAATAATTAATGCAGTTGTGGATGGCATGCAAGATGATCATCAATCCACTATCGTGGAGGTTGAAGGTAAAATTCATGATAACCTCATTTTCATATTAATTGACCCAGGAACTAGTCAGAGTTATGTTACTCTTGGTTTAGTTGAATTAAACAAGCTCAAGAAAGTAAAGCATGCTAAGTCTTGGTTATTACAGTTAGCAACAAGGACCAAGAGAAAGGTAACATATTTTATTCCTGAATGTGAACTCAACATAGATGGTCAAAGTACAAAGTTAGATATGAACATTTGACCTTTGGGATCTTACGATTTAATAATTGGAATGGACTAGTTAGAGAAACATAAAGTAGTTTTAAACCGTTACAAGAAGTCACTTATTTAAAGAGACGAAAAAAACACAGTTAGGACGATACAAGGGATCATAAAACCAGTTTCGGTTAGGAACCACATCCAAGGAAATGGGCTTGGCATAATTAGCAGGGAAAGAATACCTTGTTGAGATTGACTCTAGTCCTGACCCATTCATAGTTTGGGAAAATTAGGGCAGAGTTTGGGAAAATTAGACCATAACATTTGTCTTTGGGAGTCAAATTGATGATAGAAACAAGTGGGTGTGTGAGTTAAATTTGAGTCCAGAAACCCTCCCATATTGTTAAGGCATGCAAATAGTCTATCTACAATCATGATGGTATAAAAATGAATGAGATTCTCTTGCTTTCAAGAATAATTTATCCTCTACTAAACAAGGCCAACCACGTGAAGATGGAAGCTCATATGGCCCCTCCCCTCCCCCTCACATCACTCTCAATTCCCCAATACCAAATCTATAAAATAGAAAATAATCGAAAGCACCCTAGTAAGATTCATGCATATAAACTACAAAAAACAATATTACTGAAGGTAAAGGAAATTATGTGTTTGTAAATTATATTGTTAGTTTAGCACATACTTTAGTATATTGGCAACTATTTTTCAGGTTTCACATAATAATTAAACAACATGTAACATAGGATATGAAAACGTCACATAAAACTTAAAAACATGTAATTAACCCATGACATAAGTAAATTATTTTAAGAGAATAATTCATTAAAATTAAAATATATAGTCACGTACTTGATCCAACTCAACATTTGTATAATCATTCTTATCATTTATCTTCTTCTTCATCAAACTTGACATCTGTATCATCATCCGGTTCAGAAACGATGTTGAAAGGATTGACGATATTATCATTGTCATCAATGTCATTTTTTAGCATATTTTCATCTACATCATCATCAAGAACTGCATTGTCTCCTATGCCCAGATCATGATCTTCTTCGTCTTCTTCATCTATCAAACCTGCATGATATTACGACTTTTTCTGATCTAGAAAATCAGCTTCTCCCTATACATGAGTATACTTAACTAGCCTTCCTCTTGGATCATATCTAACAACAAATGACCAATCCCTCTCACCTGGACCATTTGAGTAAAAGACATGTTCATGTTGTCTTGGAAAAACATAATGATCATGTCCTCTTTCAAACATTGTTGTTTTAATCATTGGAAATCCATTGGCATGTTGAATAAGAGTTCTTTCCTCATCGTGTTCATGCATTCATAACCTATACCATTTGACGCCGAACAAAACTAATTTGAAGAAATTAAAGTCACACTCAAGTATATCATTCAAATACCCATAGTATCTATTTTCATATTCTCAGGGATGTCTGTCACTCCTAGAGGAAATATTAGGGACCTGGAATACTGCAGTTATCCCACTATCAGAAGCTTTCCTGGTTTCATCCAACTGTTTGATGTGAAATTTACGACCATTGCACCACATAGCCTTGTGGTGTTTCAACTACAATATGCCATATATGTAAAATATGCATTGTTAATTAATAAATTAACATATTTATATAACTTGGAAAGTATCTGAAAAATATATAAGTACACATGTAGTCACATTAATATAATATAAAATAATTCAATAAAATGGGTGAATTTGCTTGCCTGTCCATCTTTTAAACCATATGCTAAATCATTTTCCTTTTGCATAAAATTGGCATCTATGTTACAACGAGATTCTGTAACCAATTCAGACAGTCGTTTCCATGATAACCTACCGCCATGATGTATTTTACATATTTAAATCCATACATTCATCTAGTCAAGATTGTTTGCAATGTATAAATGCAGTGGATCCCAATCTTGAGAAACTAAATAAAAAAATAATAATTCACCAATATTAAATATTAGTTATAATGTCCATGGTAAATATTAATATATTAGCTCTCACTTTTTTCATTATACCTTTCACCAACAGGTGCTCCTGATATTCAAATTTTTTGATGGAGTTTACATCCCAAATACTATCCATTGCATGCATAGTTGGCACTGCTAATTTGGGAAGATATTGGCTAATATACACCATGTATTGATATACCATATATCCCTCCACCATATAACCCTCAATAAGTTCTCTTTGTCTAAAAAAATCCTTCAATGACTTCAAGTGCCTCTCCACCATCCACATTGACCTTCTGTGTACAGGTCCACAAATTTCAATCTCCTCGACTTAGTGTATGAGGTAGTGTTCTTGTGCATTGAAAAATGTTGGAGTTATATACTTTTTCATTTCACACATTAGCCAAAGAATTTCTCTCTTCCAATACTTTATATCATCTTCATGGATTTCTTTAAATGACAACCATCTACATGAGATCATGACACAATAAAATAACATGTTTCAACATAACATAATATAATATATTACATTACAAGTAAAACACATGTCATTAAGTACAACAATAAATTGAAAGAACATTTTTCATATAAATCACAACTACTTACCTCATGTATTTTCCAAGATCATATATAACTTGTTTGACGTTGTTGTGAAAGTCGTTTGGGAGAGATAACGGTAGGATATACTGTAACAAAAAATGAATCATTATTTGTTTTAACCAAAGTAGACAAAATAAAATAAAAAAATTAAAAGATGTATAAGGCCAATATATATAAATATGTATACAAAAATTATTACCTTAATGAAGGTATGTCAATCATGTGCTTTTACCCCACCAAATTCACCTTTCTTTGTTAAGATATTATTTATGTTTGAAGCAAAACCCATGGAAAATTTAATTATTTGAATGACCTATTTTACATTATTTTTTTGTTTCTATTTTAATAACCATTGAAGGTTATTTAGGTCTAGTCCATCTCTATTTTATTGGATCACACTTGACATTGCATGATCAGCTTCCTGAATGTCAGTACAAATTTTGACAATTTTTTATTTATCCCTACTACAATCTATGATTCGTCATAACGTTTCTTTGACATTCTTCCCGATATGCATTGTATCAAACAAATGAACTACTTTTAGCTCCTCATAGAAGGGAAAACTCATGAATTGAGTGGGATAACATTTCATTCCTCATGGAACCCATTATTAATACCTTCATGATGGCGGTCTTCATGAAGCATAAAAGAAATCACAAAAAAATTATCAAATATGGTAAAACAAATTCAATGATTAAAATAAACATTCAAAACATTACATATACGATACATAAATAAATTGTGTACCTTGATGATTTCTATTATATTCCAACCTCCATAGGTGAGGTGTTATTCTTCGTGGTTTTAAACCAATCTCTTCTTTCCCATTGAAAAGATGTTATTTAGTAGTATGATTCCTATGGTTCTTAGGGAGGAGGTTCCTATACTCATCAAACACCACCTTTCCTAAACTTTTTGAATGATGATACTTCATCTTAGGACCACAAATGGGACATGCAAATTTACCCTTTTTTTGAAGACATGCAACAGATGGATTAATGTCAATTATACGATGAGAATATTTAAAAATTAAACATACAACATGATATCTTTAAACAACTATAGTATTAAAGAGAAATAGAATACTACATACCACATAATTGTATTAGTCGTGGGGCATCCTGAATTCTCCATAAAATTATTCCACGGAATTTAAATTTCTTCTCCCCGATTGGTTTACAGATGTCATACATACTGATTCCAACACACAAATTTAGTAGCTCGTCAATAAGAGGCTTGATATATGCATTCATATATTTAACTCGTTACTTACCTAATTGTTTGAAATTACACATAATTACTATAACCATGATATGTATATATAAGTAAATAAATAAACAAAAGATATTATGGAAAAAATGAAACAAATGAAAATGTTACATTCAAAACATTAATGTAAACAAATACCTGGAAAAATCATTGTGAACATTATGTGCTCCATCTTTATTGACATTTAAGGAGGAATGTTATTGTTGATAACAAAAATAGTCCACAATCAGTAAATATACTTAAGCTCTCTAACTGGATTAACACCATCCGTTTCCAATGAAATCCTAACATTACGAGGTTCATCTTTGAAATATGCCCATTTTCCTTAATTTCCCTAAGTGCATAACCATTGGAAGGAATTTGAAGAACCCCATCTCCAATTATGTTACATGCATGGTAATTCATAAATTGTGGTATGTTTTCACACTTGAACAATCGCTACAAATGTGGAATTATGGGAATATGATGAAGAACCTTTCGAAGCACCCTTTTTGTTACTTTATTAGTTCGATATGTACCGATAAGACATTTTGGGCATTATGTGTTTGAAGAATGTTGTCCATAATATATAATATGATCATTAAGAAATGAATCTATAGTTTTATAATCCATTCCAATGTATTTCATAATGGCATGCAAATCTCGATATGTGAAAGGTAAAATATTTGATGATGGTAAAACAATTCACGTAACAATCTACAACATAAAAAATAACTAGTTAATGTAAATAATATTAATCGTAAAAATTGCATTATTATTTTACAGATTAATTAACACTAAAAACAAATAGAAAAATGTCAACATTTATGTATATGAGATGAAACATATTAAATACCTTAGGATATGTGTCATACAAGTGTTCAACAAATTAATCATAACCTTTGAGTTCACTAGAAACAATGTAGCAAAGATAATATTTTCTCTTGAGCCTTCATAAAGTCGTTTATTTTCCTTTTATAATAGAGGTTCATCATAAATACCATCACTGTCCCCATCCTCATCCAGTTGAGAAAACAAATCTCGGATCATTTGATTTTTCCCATCATATTCTTCCATGGTATCATTAACTTGATTTGTCCCATCATCATTTTCCATGATATCTTCATTTGCTTGATCATGTTTCTCAACTTGTACAACATCATTTCTACTAGTACTACTCGGTGCAATATTCTGCAAAACGTTAGAGGGAAACTCTAACTTTATAATTACAAACAATCATGCAAAATTAGTGTGTACTATAAGAAATATTTAAACAATATATATACATATATATAATTTTATATAAAATCGACAATATAAAAACATATAATGAATATACAACTAATTACTATAGGATGATATTCATTCGATCCCCCATCAATGTGTCCATATTTCCTACAATGTTTTTTATTTGTTGCTATTAAATTCTTACAGGATGTGTAAAGCAACATTTTTTGCAAGGGAAATAATATCTACCATCACTATTTTCTCCCGCTTTACATTTTTTCCCACCTCTAATATTCTACAACATTCTTCTGCAAAAAAATACCCTTTATGAAACGTCGGTGTTATAGAAATTAGATTGTCACAACATCTCTAATTTGAAAAATGTTTATAGATATTTTTTTTTTGCAAGAGAGATGAATGTTGACCAAGTCAATTTTGACTTTTTCAAACAGTGTAATGGTCAATGTTGACTTTGTCAAATAGTATAATTGTCATCATTGAATCGTCTCTCTTGCAACGATAGCCAAAGGTCCTCACAAGAGAGACATCAGTCCATTATCTTCACGTTCGTCTCTCTTGTGACATAGATCTATTTTCGTCTCTCTTGCGATGATAACCAAAGGTTTAGGTGCAAGAGCAGCGAACTTGGGCCGGATTTATAAAAGAAATTAAGAATTCAACTCTTTATCTTCAATTTTGTGTTGAAAGGCTACTTTCGTCGCAAGTAGTCGTTGCAAATTTTTCAATATGTAGTAGTGTGGAGTCATAGTCAACTATTTTTAACCTGGTAATTCCATTTGTCTTCCAGCATTAAATTTATTAAAAGGTTTGTCTCATACATGTTTCCATCAAAAGAGGGCATTTGGCATGTCAAACCTTTTCCCAACAGTCATAAAAATAATAATTACATACTTCCACAAATCCAAATTCGAATTTCCATAATTGGAAATTTATTTTTTTGAATCACAAATTTGAAAGGATTTATTTTTGAATCATTTTAGTATATCACATCCTCTCCTCCTTAAGTATAAAACTATCCTCAATGTTAAATAATCTCTTGGAATATAATTGGATAATATTTTTGCATATCTTCTTCCAATTCCCAAGGAGCCTCCTTAGGACTAAAGTGCTTCCATTACACTTTTACCTGGGTGATGGCTCTGTTTCAAAGTATTGTTTCTTTCATGTCCAGAATGCATAGAGGTTCCTCTTGGAACTCTCCTTCTGGTTCCACCTACACCATGTTCAATTAATGATGTGAGTAGGATCATGAATTTATCTTTTTAATAATGAAACATGAAAAACATTATGAACTTTTAAATTTGCAGGAAGTGCCAATTGATATGCCACTGGTCTGATTCGAGTTAAGATCTCGAAAGGACCACAAAATCTTGGCACCAACTTGGAACAACTTCCTAGTTTTATGGAGCTTCTCCTCACTTTGACTTTGAGATATACATGATCTCCAATTTTGAATTCCCGATGTCTCCTTTTTTTATCTACATAGTTTTTCTGTAGATCTTGTGCCTATTTCAAGTTTTGTTGTACCCTTTTTACCATACTCTCCATTTATTGGAGAATTTCTGGTCCAACCATAATCCTATCAATCGGATTATCCCAACTGATCGAGGTTTTTCATTTCCTTATGTATAAAACTTTGAAGGGACTCATCTTAGCTTATGCTTGAAACCCATTCTTGTATGTGAATTAAACTAAGTGTAGATATTCTTCCCACTTAGTTAGTTTTGTCCTTACATACATTCATAACATGTATTCAATAATTTGATTCATTCGTTATGTTTTCCCATCCGTTTGTGGATGGTAGATCATACTGAAATTCAAGTTAGTACCCAATCCTGCAAAGAACTCTTTCCAAAAATTGGATGTAAATTTGACATCTCTATCTAAAATAACCATATTAGGAATCCCATGAAATCTAAATATTTATTTCATAAACATTTATGCAATATTAATCACTTTGTAAGTAGATTTCATAGGTATAAAATGTGCAAATTTACTTAGCTTATCAATCACTACCATAATTGAGTGATTTTATCTTTGATTCTTAGGCGAACCTGTGATCAAGTCCATTGAAATAATTTCTCACTTCCATTCGAGTATAGGTAGAGGTTGTAATAGACTTGTTGGATGTTGATGCTCAACCTTTACCTGTTGACAATCTATACATTTAGACAAGTATTCAACTATTTCATTTTTCATGTTAGGCCAATAAAACTATTTCCTTAAGGCTGTTATCATTTTCTGGTATCCTGGATGACCAAAATATGGATTTTTGTGCAGCTCATCAAGAATTATCATCTTCAATTCAATAAATTTAGGTACATATAACCTGCCTTTGAACCTTGACAACCCATTTTTATCTACACTAAGATCTGTTATGTGCATAATTTCTTCATTTCTTTGCAATTGTTCTACTATTTTGATGTATTTTTCATCATTTTTGCTTATAGATTTTATCCTATCCTCAATATCATTTTCTACCTTACTAATAATTACTTTGTAAATCCCATTAGTCTTTCTACTTAGTGCATTTGCAACTTTATTTTCTTTTCCCTTGATGTGTCGTACTTCAAAATCAAACTCACTTAAAAAGGCCAACCATCTCACTTGTCTTGCATTGAGATTATGTTTACTAAACCTGTGTTTTACACCACTGTTACCTGTTAGTAACATAATTTTTCTTCCCATTAAATAATGCCACCACATTTTAAATGCATGAATCAGATCTGCTAATTCTATATCGTGATTTACGTAGTTTCATTCACGTTCTTTCAATATGTGTGATTCATAATAGATGATGTGTCTATCCTATGTTAGCACTCCTCCTAGTCCTTCTTTACTTGCATCCACACAAACAATAAAGTCTTTATCTGGGTCTTCTACCTTAAGGATCGTTGTTATAGTTAATAGTCCTTTTAGCTTATAAAAATTGTCTTGGAATTTTTGAGACCAATTAAATTTTATTCTGTTTTTTTGTAGTGATGTGATCAAATAAGAGATTCTAGAAAATCCTTTGATAAAACTCTGGTAATAATCGGTAATCCCCATGAATTATATTATGTTTTCTACATATTTAAGAATAGGCCATTCCATATTGGTTCTAATCTTTTCTGGGTCTACTCCAATACCATCTTTTGATATTACATGCCCTAAATATTGTATCTTCCTTTGGTAGAAATCACATTTATCAAACTTAGCATACAAATTATGTTCTCTTAGAGTGTGTAATACTATATTCAAATGTTGTTCATGTTCTTCTTCAGTTTTTGAATAGATTAAAATATCATCAATAAAAATCAACACAAATTTATCCAAATACTGGCTGAGCACATTATTCATCAAGCACATAAAAGTTGTTGGTTCATTAGTAAGTCCAAATGGAATCACTACAAATTCGTAATGTCCATAACGTGTTCTAAATGTTGGTTTTTTAATGTCTTCATACTTTATCCTGAATTGGTGATAACTAGATCTCAAATCCAACTTAAAGAATATGTTTTCTCTTCCAACCTGGTCAAAGAGATCGTTGATTCTAGGTAAAGGGTATTTATTTTTAATCATCATTTTATTTAGTTGGCGATAACCAATACACAATCTCAATGTTCCATCTTTCTTTTTAACAAACAAAATTGGTGCTCCCCAAGGTGAAACACTTGGTATAATATACTCTTTATCTAACAGTCCCTGTAACTAAATTTTGAGTTCTATTACTTCAAGAACACTCATTCTATAAGGTGTCTTTGATACTGGGGCAGATCCATGTAGTAGATCGATAGAGAAATGTATCTCTCTCCTTGGAGGTAGTTCTGGTATTTCTTCTATGAATGCATCTCTTAAACCCTAAAGGACTTCAAAGTCTTCCAAACTTGGTTTTCTTTATTTTTCTAAAATATTGTTTACTTGAATAACATATACTTTGCAACCCTTATTAAGATATTTCTTGAATTGCATTGTTGATATCTGTCTAAAAGAAACTGATTTTTTGATCCCTGTATTGTTCTCATAGTATTATTTTCATCATTATACATAAATGATCTAGGTGTATATCGATGGCCACCCACCTATTACACTGGCTTGAAAAACATTTTTTCACCTTCGTAGTTTTTCGACATATTTTTTGGTTTCCAAACTTTTGGGGCTGTTTTGAGGCCCTAAACAATGTTTTTTGGGATTTGGGTACCAAGTGACTATCTAACGAAATGACTTGGTCCATTTGAAAATTGTTCTTCTATGTTATACCTTTCCAACTATCTATCATGTGCCTAAATCTGATATCATATGAAAAAGTTACGACCCCAGGAATTTGATGTACTAACTTACCCAAACAGGGCCCACATGACTTTTCGCGCTTCATCTCCTAGGGTTAGGTTTTTTGGATGTCTGGGGTTTTTGACATTCCTGTTTATTCTAAAATGCCTTCAAAGCCTCATTTTAATCATCTTCTTGCGAATGAGCACAACCTTCACATCTCTTCTCAGAGATAAGATGCCACCATTCTAGCAACATTATTTTTCGCTTCATTTTACAGTTTCACCTTATTTCCTTATTGAATAGAAAACAATTTTTATTGTATCTCTGTTATTCTATGTGGATCATATTTTAATAATTTGTATTCATTTCATTCATCTCATAAAATCTAGATGATTGGTATCAGATCAGTCTGCTCCTTGTCATCTTAATGCATGTCCCCAATGAGGTCAGGGTAAAAAGAATTGGGTCTCGAGCTTGTTTCTCTTGAGGACAAAATCTCTCGCATGCCCAAGCGACCTCTCATGGCAGGAGAAAAGAAATATGATGGGATAGGAGATCCTTTCAAAATGTTTCTTAAGGAATCCCTCACACAACAGAGGAACGAGATAATGGATAGTTTCACGCAAATCCTTCGGCGGATACCAAAAGGTGACACATATTCCTCGAGCGGAGGCAATTCCCTCTTAAAGGTACAAATCAACTTCGATATTCCTATATTTGAAGATTATATAGATGCATATTCTATAGACAAGTGGTGGAATCTACTAGAAGGGTATTTTTCTATCCATAATTTTTCGAATAGAGAAAAGATTACTTTTGCGCTCCTCAAAGTCGTTCCCCATGTCAAAGATTGGTGAGAAACTTTCTGTGAGCAAAATGAAACAGAGGAACCCTCATTATTTACAATTGAGGCCACGTAGGAATCCTTCAGGGTTGATATTAAGGAACAATACTACCCTGTCGCAAGTTATGACGACATGTATACCAAATTGACCACACCGCGGCAAGAAAGAGACCAAGCAGTGCCAGAGTTCACAAATATCTTCCATACCTTGTGCACCAAGTTGGATATCAAAGATTCAGAGTGACATTTGGTGTTCAAGTATCACAGTGCTCTGCATAGATAGATACATACCGAAATGGAATTTTTGGACATCTCGTCCTTGGGCGCGGCCTACCGATATGTCTTCAAAATCGAGTAGAATCTCAAACAAAAGACATGGAAATTTGGGTCTGGGAACCCCTCAAATCAAAATACAGGAAAGGGTGGCCCCAAACCACAGAAAAAAGGACAAAGAAAAGATGGACAGTATCAGGAAAACCAGTCCAATCCACAAGTAAAGTAGTACACCGAAAATTTAAAAAAAGATACCCAGAAGTGGTGCAACTTCCATAAGATACCTTGGCATAACACTACTGACTGTCGCTCAAAGCAGTCACTGGTGTCTGAAGTGAAAGCCTATGAATTGAATGTGGGTTTTGACTCTGAGTCAAAAATAGAAAGGGGAAGGCAAATCATTGACGTGGAACCTAGTGCCACCATTTCTACCACCACGCTCCATCCTGGTGAACCATACAAGACAAAATAAGGAGAGTGCCTCTTCAATTCACATTTGTGGGTAAAAGGGACCCCACTGCACTTCATCGGTGATAGAGGTAGCTAAAATAACCTCATATCAACAAAGGTCATAAACTTGTTGGCCCTATTGACAACGCCGCACACACAACCCTACACCATTGGATGGCTCCACCAAGGAAGCGCTTCCGACAATTCCTCACATACAACCCTACACCATTGGATGGCTCCACCAAGGAAGTGATCTTCGCGTCAGACAATGGTGTCAACTATCATATGGAATCAAGTGCTTCAAACACAAGGTATTGTGTGATGTTTCTCCTCTTGAAGTTTGTAATTTTATTTTGGGACAACCTTATTTATGGAAATGTCATGTTTTATATTAGCCTAGGCCTCCTAGTGTATTATTACTTTGAATAGGAAATTGTACAGGATACCTGAGGCAATCCCTCCTATTGTTATTTCCATGATCTATGCCAAGTAATGTAGGAAGGTGATCTCTTAGACCGAGAAATTTGTCTTCTTTGTGATTCTCTCTCAGAGTGAGTGAAATATCACAGCCACATCTAGGTCCTCCATGATTGATCTCTCCACACAACATAAGAAAGTGGATAAGGTCATGGAACAATACTCATATATCTTCTCCTCTCCTACTGGGGTCCCTCGACACTTCCAGGTCAAGCATTGCATCGTCTTGTATTTCTTCTGCATCGTGCTCGTGCAGAAGAAATACAAGACATGGAGACTTTGCATTGATTACTAGGCCCTGAATAAAATCACAGTCTGAAACTGATACCTGATTCCCCAAATCGATGACCTCCTTGATGATATCACAAGGGCCAAATACTTCAGTAAGATTGATCTGAATTCTGGCTACCACGAGGTCCCAATAGAATAGACAGATGTATGGAAGACTGCCTTCAAGTGAAAAATAGGTCTTTTTGAATGGCTAGTCATGCCCTTTGGTTTGACAAATTCTCCAACAAATTTTATGAGGATGATGGACGATATCCTATGACCTTTCACCAATACTTTTGTAGTCGTATATCTAGATGACATCCTCATATACATCAAGACTTGGATGAAACACTTGCAACATATTCAACAGGTTTTGGACACCCTGCGGAAGCACAAACTATATGAAAACTTGGAAAAATGATCCTTCAAAAGTGAAAGGGTCCATTAATTAGGCTACATCATTGATCAACATGGTGTGAATGTGGATCCAGCCAAGATCCAGGTGATCCGTGATTGGCCAGCCCCAACCACGCTCACTGAACTTTGGAGCTTCTTGGGCCTCACCAATTTCTATCGTAGGTTTGTTCTTAGATTATCTCATATCGCATGGGCCCTCGGCCAAGTAACCATGGGTGGAAATAAGGAAAAAATTATGTGGGCCATGTCCCAAAAACAAGCCTTCGATGACTTGAAGAAGCATTTTTTCTCATCCCCGGTACTTTCATTAACGGACCTGCAACATCCCTTTGATATTGAGACAAATTCTTCATACTATGTTGTGGGCATCATTCTCACTCAACATGACCACCCCGTGGAATATCATAGTGATATGCTATGACATGATGTTCGTAAGTACCTTACTTACAACAAAGAAATGTACTCCATTGTGAAATCTCGTCGCTAGTGGAGACATTACATTCTTGGGAAGGAGACATTCATCCACACTGATCACAAGCCACTCAAGTTCATGCAGACTGAAGGAAAATATTAGAATGACTTCCATCAGAAGTGGTCAATATACTTACCACAATTCCACCTCAATGTCAATTATAAAAAAGGAAGTACCAACCGATTTGTTGACTTCCACAACCAAAATCCAGTCACGACACTCACCACGGTGCTAGAATCTTATGGCCATGAGACCTCTGAATGGCCCCACCTCTACGAGATAGAATCTGACTTCTCCACCACCTACCAAATGTTCGGTGCAAACTCAATGGTCGCTAATTTCCATCTTCATAATGGTTTTTTATGTTGTATGGGCCATCTATGCATTCCATCAAGAGAGCATGCGAAGCTGATTTGGGAAGCCCACTATAGTTGGGTGGTAGGATTCTTTGGCGCCGAAAAGATAGTGGCAGTGCTACAGAAAAATTTCTATTGGCTGAAATTTCGACAGGATTTCGACAAGTATATCAGATCCTGCACCTCCTATGTTGTTTCCAAATCGACCACTAAGAAATAGGGCTTGTACGCCCCTCTGCCTACTCCTAACAGGATATGGGAATCCATATCAATGGACTACATGTTGGGCCTCCCATCCACTAAGAGGGAAAATGACTGTCTTTTTGTGGTTGTTGATCGCTTTTTCAAGATGGCGATTCTAGCCCCCTGAAAGAAGAACATAATAGCATAATTCACTTCCAATCTCTTATTTGAACATGTATGGGTACATTTTGGGATCCCACAATCCATTATATCATATTGTGGCATTCGATTCCTCAACTCATTTTGGTCGAGCCTCTAGTCACTACTGGATACCAAGCTCACCAAATCCACTACCTTCCACCCCCAGAAAGATGTCCAAACTGAGGTCGTCAATCGGATGGTTGTACATATCCTACGCATGTACACTTCAAAACACCCCCGCACATGGGATGAGAGTGTTCCCTATGTCCAACATAGCTACAACCAAGCCCTTCATAGCTCAATTGGCCATAGCCCCTTTAAGGTGGGGTTGGGATTCAAACTATTTGGCCCCATGGATGTTTCACTACCCCTACCGACCACCTCGACCAATTCGTCTCCTTCTCCACTAGAACCTGTTATAACCCTATAATTCATAGTGTCATCTAGTGACTGGAAATTTTTCACTCTGGGTGTATATTGGCTTTCAAATAATATTTCATCTCTGCAAATCGTTTTCAAGGAACATAAAAGAAAATTCATGGTTGTTGACGCTGAGTGGTTTTTTTCTAACCCCATGGTGATAAAGACAGGGAAATCTTGGGAAAACTCACAAAATACACTTATCCTAAGTTTCTGAGCAAATATGATTTTGCACTCATCGAATAAAGACCGCACATAGATGAACGGCTGGAGAGCGGGCACCCTGATATACGGTTGACAAGTTTTTCCGGACCCCCCCTACTGTTCTACCTTTAATGGTGGGGGGGGGGGGTATGGAAT
>ML777187.1:1316174-1342214 GCA_009831015.1 Picea engelmannii
AACCGCTTTTCTCATTTTCACCATTTTTTGCCTGTTCAACACGTCTTTTTTCGGAGGATATTCTGGGCAAATGAAAACTAATTTTTAAAAACCGAGAGAGGTTTTTGTCCATAACGGGATTAAGAACAAAAAACATCTCTCATTTTTTTCACAGGTGCAACGAATAGGGAGAATCGAAGCCATCTTCGAGGCCCTTTTTTCCAGATTTTCGCTTTGTCGTTACTGTCCTTCTTTTGCGGGAGCTTTTACGGACAGATGGGGACGAATTTGGAAAAAACAAAGGAGTTTTTTGTCCATCACATGCCCATATCGAATAACCTCCTTCAATTTTTTCCCAGGTGTCACCATTGAAGAAAACAACACGTCTGTTCGGACCCCTTTTTCGCAGAAAACCGGTCCATCTTTCATGGCGGACAGTTCCAGATTTTGAGGGATTTGTGGCTATTTTTGGCCGAGGCGGTTAAAAACGACTCTCGAAAGTTGTTGGGGGATCTAAACTATTTATTCAGAGGTGATTTTTAATGTAAGGGTTGATCAATCCAGGACCATGAATTAAAAATTTTGTAAAACAACTCGCTGAGTTTTCTGTGTTTTTTCATCAATTCAATGAGACAGTGCTATGCTGCAGGATTCTTGTGACTATTTTGACTGGTGATGTGCATCCGTCTATGTTAATTTGTTTCTATTTTATCATAATTAATGTATTCCTCTGAATTATTCCAAGAATATTAAGAACCGAATTGGTTTTAATGCATCCTCTGTCTCTCACTTGGTATAGTTTTTTATGTTTTCCACTGAAGATTAAACTCAGAATTCTTACTTGATCCATGTTTAATTGGATTTCTTGACCTGTTTTGTCTCACCCGTTTCATTTAAATTAAAGGATCCAGTGATTTTTCTACCTTGCCCTGCAAATATTAGCATGTTGATATAGATTTTTGATTATTCGTTGCAGTGACTCCATAGCCCAATAGCCCTTTTCTCCTGCTCCAACCAAACCAATTAAAAAATCCAAACTCTGAACCCATTAACTAGCCTAATATCTCTTCAAAAAAAGTTATATCAGACAGAGAGATCCCTCTCTGAGTCTTGGAGGGCTAGATCCAAGACTTGAAGTGGTTTTGATGTTGCCTCTATGACTGCCTCTTCAGCCTTGGGAAAATTACAGAGCGCTAACAGAACCTAACAAAGCCGCCCATTTCATTGAGCAGATCCAAAACATCTGCCAATAGGTTCAGGATATTCTATATAAATCTAATGCTATGTACAAGTATCGCCATGATCAACATCAGGTTCCACATAAGTTTCAGGTGGGCGACAAATTTTGGTTTCATTTGCAGAAAGAACGCCTTATAGGGCCCCATCGAAAGCTTCATCCTCTCCTTTATGGGTTGTACACCATCACCAAGGCTGTGGGTGACAATGATTTTAATCTCAACATTCCCCCCTTCCTTGGTCTTCATCTAGTCTTCAACATGGCTCTCCTTTAGCCATATTTCCCACCATTATTGGACACCTCAGATATAGCAGAGCAGTTGACACCAAAAGATCTCAATCCTAACTTCATGCAACAAGTATCTAGTGATCATATTGTGGACACATAGATCAATGGAACTCGACAATAGAGTATCCAGCTTTATCGAGTCATCAAAGTAGGGCGACTCTTGCACCAAGGCAAGTGGCTCACCCGAGGCCAAATTCAACATAAATTTCCTCATATGATTGGGGAACTCAAGAAAATGGAGACCATTTCTTCCTAATGCGGGAGGATTGATCCAGGTGGATATCAATGGCCACCCACCTATTCCACTGGCTTAAAAAATAGTTTTTCACCTTGGCAGTTTTTCGTCAGTTTTCCAGGTTCCAAACTTCCGAGATCATTTTGAGGCCCTAAACGACGTTTTTTGGGATTTGCAGCCCACGTGACTATTGAAGGTATTGAATTGTGCCAGTCAAAAAAAATTCTTCTCGATTAGACCTTTCCAATGGGCTATAGTGCACCTAAAACATAGATTGTCTGCAAAAGTTACGAGCCTGGGATGTTGATGTACTATCTTACCCAAACGGGGCCCACATGAATTTTGGCGCTTCATCTCCTAGGGTTAGGTTTTTGACATTCAAGTTTATTGTAAAATTCCTCCAGAGCCTCATTTTAACCATCTTCTTGTGAATGAGCACATTCGTCACATATCTTCTCAGAGATAAGATGCCACCATTCAAGCAAGCTTGTTTTCCACTACATTTTACAGTTTCAGCTTATTTCCTAATTGAATAGAAAAACGTTTTTATTGTATCTATGTTATTCTATGTTAAGCATATTTTAATAATATCTATTCATTTCATTCTGCTCATAAAATCCCGATCAATGAATGACTTTTCATAACAATTTAGTATCACTTTATGTTTTTCTAACCAGTCCATTCCGATAATTATGTTTTTTACCTTCTTTAACTTGTTTGATATTACTAAAGCTAGAGTAATATAACTCAGACTAGCTCCTGGGTCAATTAGTATAGAAACATTGTTGGTATGAATTTTACCTTCAACTTCCACAATGGTGTATTGATGATCCACTTTCCTTCCATCCAAAGTTTCAATGATCTTATGCATGATTCTGCCAATATCTCCAATTGTTGAAGCCTGTTGAAGATTGTGGACTCAAGTCCTTGTTGATGGGTTTAAGTGTGGAGAATTCCTCCATAGGTGAGGTTCTCAACACTCCAAACATTTCAATGGTTCTCTGGGATTGTCCCATACCTTCTTTAATAAAATATTGACCAGTTTATTTCCCCCTTGAGTATTTTGTGGTTTAGAGGGATATTCCTTCCTTTGGAATCCTTTAGTCATGTTACGGAAAGGAGCCAGTTGGAAGCCTTTCTTGTGTTGATTTAATTTATCCTTCTTTTTATCTTTCCAATCTTTAGGAGTTCCAGATCTTTTTTTATATTGTTCGTAACACATTCAGGCCTTCCTAAATACCTCATTTAAAGACTAAGGATTATCAAATTAAATTTTTTCTTTATAATATTGTGGTAGACAACTTAAGAACCTTTGAAGTTTTACCTTATATTCTTTTATATAGGGCACAAACCTCAACAGTTCTAGGAATTTATTAATCAGATCATCCATAGCCATTTGTCCTAGTCGCAATTTGTAAAATTACTTAGTATTTATTTTGTAATAACTTTCTAATATCTATTTTTTTTTTAAATGTTTTTTGAATTTTGACCATTCCATCCATTTTTATTTCAGTCCTTTTCCTAGTTTCAGATCTTGCCACCAGATACTAGCTTTTCCTTTTAAGTTATAAATAATCGTTCTAACCTTTATATTACTTGAGTAATTATAAATATGAAAATATTTCTTTATGTATAGCATCTCTCGATACCCTTGACATGTTTCAGGCTTGATACCCTTCTCATTGTGGTCTATACGAATTTCGACTGTACTCGCCTGGTGACTGTTCGTGTGCTAGAAAACTAGTTGCCAATCTTTTTAGGGACATACACAGGTGACTGCGGGGGTATACCGCGGTACCTAGGACAAACATCGGGCCACGCTTTGTAGAGTATACTCGGAGGGTGCTTCCATGTTCGAGTTGCACTTGCACCGGTAAGTTGCTCTAATGTTGGTTGTTGTAACTGTTCTTCCAAATAGTTTAGTGATTGTTTGTTTTATCTCTTAGGGGCTTATTTTTAAGTGTGTGTTACTGTTTGAACGTGTAGAATACCTTAGCATGTCTTGGATCTTCTCACATAATGGAGGATCCCAAGCTCCTCCAGTCACGAAGGCTTCTGGGCCTGCTTCTGATTATACTGGAGCCACCCCCGCCACCATTGAGGATGAAGCTAGACCAACAAGGGTCTTTCGAAGCGACTGGGTTACAAACCATTATGCCCAAAAAACTCCTGGAGGAATCAACTGCCAATATTGGCTCGATTGAAACCCCCACCATTGATACCTAGCCATCGTTTATTGTACCAATTCAAATTTACGAACGCCTGTCAGTGCCTCACACAGTTATGGAACCAAACACTGTTACTTCTTCTGGGAATTCTTCCATTCCCACCATAGTTTCTACCACAAGAGAAGCATCTCCTAACTTGTCGTCATTGGTCTCAGCCACCATGGTCTCGGCCGTAACTACGTCGCACAGTGGACCAAACCTGTCTATGGCAGCGGCCACAACCCCCTTCACACCTAGTGCGACAGGCCCTCCGTTCTCATATGGTATGCCTAGTTTGGGCACAAGTCCTGTACTCACTCACTCCACTTTACAGACTTTGGGTTTGGGGGCAGGGAGCTCTAACGCTCCTCTGCAATGTCAACTTGGGGTCACTTCCATCCCTTTTAATGCTTTTCCTTACGTTGGAGGTCATATCTCTCCTTCGTCCCCTTCGCTTGGTGGTCTGCATCAGCAGTCTGCTGAGTAGCCTGCACACACTAGTTTATTTGGAGCTGGGAGTCAAGGAACACCTGCGCACACTATGCCGGTAGGTTCGTCACCATTTGTTTGGAATGGAACGTTTGGTAACAACACTTTCGCATCCACTGTTTTCCCGTCTGGGGGCACACCCATTTTTGGACAGTCTACTCCGATGCAAAGTACTATTCCTGTGCCGGGGGCACATATAGCAGGACCTTGGAACTCAGGACAAGGATCCGTTCCTTCCTCTGGAATGTCGTTCTGGGGTAATTCTTTCCACAGTCAATGGAACCTTGGAAGGACTACTATGCCTCTCCCATCAGGACCGACATGGGGTAATCCTTCCCAAAGTTTGTCAAACATGATGAATGCCCAACATCCTATGTCCTTTATGGGAAATCAGCCGATGATGTCTCCACAGATGAAAAATCCTTATGCTAGTCAGGGCCATGGTTTCTACCAGAATCCGGGCCAGCAGCCAATTTTTTCCTGGAAACCTGGTGCCAGTCAAACTCTAGGACTCTTTTTCCCAGGCTATCAGCAGCAACCCAAACTACCATTCCTGGCGACGTTACACTTGCCATATTTTACAAGGTTTTTAAATGATCCTATTTGTCACGATACACGTTGGCCTCCTATGCCAACAAAGTTGCCTTCAGACATTCCAAAGTACGAAGCCAAGCCTAAAGAAGATCCAGGTGATCACGTGACTACCTTCCATCTTTGGTGTTCATATAACTCATTGAAAGATGACTCCGTTCAGTTGCGATTGTTTCAACGCACTCTTATCGGGAGTGTCGCGAAATGGTACATCGAGCTTGATCGCTCAAGATACTCTTCTTTTGGAAAACTGGCGATGGCCTTCCTTAACCATTTCCATTTACCTGTGAGATACAACGCTGGCACAAAGCTACTTCCCAATTTCGAACAGACAATAGTGGACCATATTTCGGATCATATCCGAGAGTGGAGACGTCGGAAGAGTTTAATTAAAGTACCAGTCCCACCAACATTCCTTCTTGAGTGGTTCCTTAAGTCTCTGGTCCTACAATTATCCAAAGACGTCACAACTTCTGGAGTTTTCTCCGAAGAAGATGCCATCATGTGAGCTCAATAGTTTGAGCTCATCTATTCTCAGTCTGGTTTATTATACAACATCCTACCGGATGCACCATGATCGATACTGGATAAGACTAGACAGAGAGTTGGACCACATGCCGATGGTATCGTTGGTTCCACACAAACCAAGCCCGCTGAGAAATTGACGAAGCAATTGCAACAATTTTCTATACAACACTCAGCGGCCAGCTAGACTACTGCTTTGGCTGCTCCTCCTACCCAAACGTCGGATGTACACTCTGTGCAGTCGACTAACCCAAAGGCCACCCATCAGCCTGAAGGGAAGAAAAAACAACGAAATAAGAGTAAGGGGGATAAAAAACCCACTGATAATGTTGGCGAGGACACCACAACAAAGCAGAAGGTGAGGTACCCGTGCAACTTATGTGCGGAAGACCACCCGACCCATCTTTGTCCTCGACTTGCAGAGGCCCAAAAGTTTGTCACACAGCAACAACAAGCAGTGTTGACTAATCCCTTTCAACATGGGCAAAATTTATCTCAAGCCTCTACAAGTGCCGAAGGGGGTAGCCAAGAAACCTGCCCTCCTCCAAACAATCCCTCATCCGCGAACTTATATATGGTTAGGGGTGATGATTTCATAATGACTAGAGTGCACGACTATAGTAAACCAAGCGCCTCTGAGAAGGGTAAAGAAGTCGACCTCCCATCTCTTCCTCTACAGATCGAGAAGACGTTGGGAGACACAATGACAAGCATTCCAAAGGGTGCATTTAAGAAAGCTTCTCACAACCCAAACACAAGGGCCGCCCAAAATTACTCTGTGGTGGAGGATTTATCACAAACCCCTTATGCAATGTCTGCTTTGGAAGTCCTTCAAAGATGCCCTGCTCAGAGGAAATCCTTGTTAACTGCTTTAGGCTCTACTGAGACTTGTAACCCGAGTACCATCATGTTAGATACAACCGACTTAAAACCTCGTCTTCCTTACCACGTAGTGTTTCAGATAGTAGTGGCTCATCCCACGAAAAATTTTACACATAATATCTTCCGCACGGTCGTCGACGAGGGTGCCTCGACATGCGTTATGTCGTTAGCATGTTGGAAGGCCATTGGCCAGCCCGCTTTGTCTCCATCACCTACTCTCCTCACTGCCTTCGACGGTCATTCTTTCTGACCACATGGCATCATTCCTTCTTTTCCGGTGCAGTTAGGAGGGAAGACTGTGTGTGTCAAAGTAGAGGTAGTCGATGCTCCCCTCGACTATAATCTTTTGTTAGGCCAGAGTTGGACTTATGCTATGCAAGCTGTGGTCGCTACATTTTTCCGAGTCTTGTTGTTTCCACATGAGGGTCGGATAGTGATCATCGATCAATTGTCCTTCTCTAGACCTGACCCAGCTTTGGGGGAATCCATGGTTCCCATGATTGATAATCCTCAACCCAGTGTCATTAACGTAGGAGTTGGTGTGTGCCTGTCCTTGATGGGTACCTTTGATTACCCACCTTTTCACGACGATGTCAAGTTTATATCTAACCACCACAAGGTTGAGATTTTTCAAGTTTCGTCGTTCCGTACGACTTACTTTGAGGATCCTTGGATTCTTCCTTCCCCATTAGCCACGGTAGATGAGACAGGGCACCTCGGCATGTCCATACCCTTGTCGACCACTGAAGTAGCATACTCTTTAGTCCAGCAAGCTTCAGCTAACCCCGATCTGACTCCCGCACAAGAGTTGGATCCACCTCTAGAGCCTATTTGGGCTCAGGGTTCTCTTGCTACCATCGATTCATTAGACTTAGTCTTGCCTTCTGACGAATCAATAATCGAAGCAATGACTAGTTCGGACAAACCTTGGGAAGATCTTCATCACAGATCATATTTCCTCCCAGAGTTAAGCCGAATCGAGGCAGGAGAATTCATTATTACCATGACGGGAGGTCAACCATGTCCTATTAATCTATTAGCTACTCAAGAAATTTATGCTGAGGGGAATATGGCGACTATCTCTAAAACTATACCTATCAACATCTCCCGCAACCCTAGCATCATGGAGAATGTCTTCGTCAGGGCAGATTACTCCCCCAAAGAGATTCAAATTTATACGGATCTTTTCAAAGAATTTTGTGACGTTTTTGCCTAGTCTTATGAGGAAATGCCAGGTATCAATCCGAAAATAGTTGAACATGAAATCACGACGTATCCTGATGCCAAGCTTATTCAACAAAAACTTCGTCCAGTCAATCCTAAGAAAGTAGCAGCCATTAAGCTTGAGGTTGAGAAATTTCTCAAGGAAGGTTTCATTTATCCTATTCATTTGACTCAATGGGTGTCAAACCCCATGCCGGTCAATAAAAAACAAGGCATGATTCGTGTATGTACTGATTTCCATGATTTGAACAAGGCATGTCCAAAAGATAATTTTCCAACCCCATTCATTGACCAGATCATTGATGAATGTACCGGTTGTGAAGCCTTTTCATTCATGGATGGTTTTTCGGGATATAATCAAATCCAAATCAAACCTGAAGACCAACACAAAACGACATTCATTTGTCCGTGGGGTACATTCTCCCATCGTATGATGCCTTTTGGCCTCAAAAATGTTGGGGCCACTTTCCAGCGGGCCATGTCTTTTGCGTTTCACGACCTCAAACATATAGTTGAGGCTTATCTAGATGATTTAGCATTATGCTCTCGCAAGTGAAAGGATCATCCTACGCACCTCCAACTAATATTCGAACGCTGTCACTACTTCAGGATTCACTTGAATCCCAATAAGTGCATCTTTTGCATCACGTCAGGATGTTTGTTAGGTTTCATCATCTCAACAACAGGGATCATGGTCGATCCTCTTAAGGTGGAGGCAATAATCCAGTTGTCCCCCCCACACACAATCTTACAACTTCAAAGTCTTCGAGGCAAGGCGAA
Organism: Picea engelmannii; assembly: GCA_009831015.1. NCBI lineage: Eukaryota > Viridiplantae > Streptophyta > Pinopsida > Pinales > Pinaceae > Picea > Picea engelmannii. Next base: position 1,324,612 of record ML777187.1, read on the forward strand.
CTTCTTACGACGCTTCATCGCCAACTATGCCGAAATCACCAAGGGCTTTATGCATTTACTGAAGAAAGATGTTCCCTTATTCTGGGATGAAGCTACTCAATGCTCTTTCGACGCATTAAAACACGCCCTCACAACTGCACCTCTGCTACGGCCACCTAATTATAACAATAATTTCTTATTATATCTGGCTGTCGCAGAGTCAACCATAGGCATGGTTTTAGTTCAGGAAGATGATTCATTTTCAGAATACGTGATCTATTACCTGAGCCGAGGCCTCGTAGGACCGAAACTTAATTATTCCCATCTCGAAAAACTTGCGTTGGCAACAATTCATGCTGATCAATGGTTCTGTCACTATGTTCTATTTCGCAAGACCACCGTCATTGTTGTCGTGAATCCGTTCCATTACATGTTGACACGACGAGTTATAGGCGGAAAAATTAGTATATGGATGGTCATCCTCTAGGAATTTGACTTAGACTTCGTTTCAGCAAAGTCCAAGAAGTCATTGGTCTTCGCAGAACTTATTTCAGAGCTTCCGGTTGAGTCAAGTGGCGTTGTGCCTGAGGAATCGCCTATCCGGGGGGATATATTTTTGATTGAATCTTCAGACCTTTGGTATGGATATATACTTATCTATCTCCAAAATTTGAAGTGCCCCACCTCTGTTTCTCGTGATGAGCGTCGGCGGATACGTCATCAGGCTAAGAATTATCTCATACTCGATGATACATTGTATCAGAGAGGTGTAGACTGCATCTTGCGTCGATGTCTCACTCATGAGGAGGCCGTCATAGTGCTCAACGATTTTCATACAGGAGCTTGTGGTAGTCACTTATCTGGGTTGGCAACAACCCAAAATATTTTACGAGCAGGTTACTTCTGGCCCACACTTATCAAAGATTGTATCGAGGCGGTCAAGAAGTGCCATCCATGCCAAATCTTCTCTCGGAAGATGAGGGTACATCCAGTTCCCATGTTTCCTGTCATCACAGTTGGTCCCTTCACTAAGTGGGGGATTGATTACACTACATGCAACCCCCAGTCAGCAAGGGGGCACCGCTATATCATCGTAGTTGTTGACTACTTCACTAAGTGGGTTGAAGCTATGCCAACGTTTAAAGATGATGGAGAGACTGCAGCTCTCTTCTTATTCAACCAGATTATAGCACGGTTTGGTGTCCCGAGAGAGATTTTCACTGACCATGGCAGTCACTTTCAAAACCAAATGATGTCTGAATTAACATCAAATCTTGGGTTACGGCAGTAACATTCATCACCTTACTACCCCCAAGCCAATGGGCAGGTGGAAGCTATAAAAAAAACTCTTAAGACTATTCTACAGCGAACTATCAACTCATCCAAGTCAAATTGGCATTTGATGTTATACTCGGCATTATGGGCTTACCAAACATCAGTGAAGACTGAAACCAGTTTCTCACCTTTCCAACTCGTTTACGAGATGGAGGCAGTCTTTCCCATTGAATGTCAAATCCCATCTCTGAAATTGGCAGTACAGTTATTGCCAGACACTTCTCCACTTGAAGAATGGTTAGTACACCTTGAGCATCTTGATGAGTAGCATCGCGATGCGTCCCTGGCCAACGAGGCTCATAAACATAAGGTCAAGTGTCAATATGATAGGTCCATTCGTCCTCGGATTTTTTCTGAGGGTGACCTTGTCCTGGTCTATGACCAAGACAAGGACCCCCTGGGGGCAGGAAAGTTTAAACCCATGTGGTTCAGACCCTTCATTATCAAAGAGTATTAAAAAAGGGTTCTTATAGTTTGGTCAATTTTGAAGGGAATTCTTTGGCGGAGCCTAGAAATGGGCTCTACCTCAAGAAGTATTACTCATAGAAAGGTCACTGTGGGTAACTTTTTGTAACATATGTATAGTCTTTGTACTACTACTTTTTTACGTTTCTTTTAAAAGTGTTATGGACATGTCATTGATGTTATCTTTCGTCAATATGGCAGATGTCAAGTGAGTCTGAGGTGTTCGTTGGGTATGCGGACGATGCTAATTAGTACAACTGTGCAGAGACGTAAGGTCGTGGTCGACGAATAATTCAACAGAGTTACGAGCAGGATGCGTGTCACCGTTGCATGCTAAGTTTACACATCTGGCATTCTGTGTGTCAGTCTTTTACGTCTTACAGTGGTCTGTGTCTTCCATGCAATGAACGCGTGAATTTATTTTACTCCTACTTATAAATTGGCACTTCAACTGCCGTCAGTAGATTTGTCAGACAGTTTACTCAGAGTTGACCTCGCTTCGACCCTCCTCGTTGAGTTTCTCTTGTTGACTGCACTGGTTTAGCTACCGTCCATAGGATCCCTTCCCACCAGCTGTATCTAAAGGTGCTTACGGATCGTCTCCTTCAATCGGATACCTAAATAAAACCCTAACTTATTGTTACGAGTATAGGTGAAGACGAATCCCACTCGACGCACCTTGCTTGACGATAAGATTCTTAATTGCTGGTTTCCCATCATGATGTTTCAAAACGTGACCAAAATTATCAATTATTGCTGTGTTGGTATGATGTTCTTCTAAACCCAATTCGCACGGATATTATCATTACGGATGTCAATTTTAATTATGCGGGAGTTGATATAGATGTATTGTTAAAAATGACAGTTACCCTTGCCATTTAAATTCGTTATTGTTACTCATGTTTAATCCCGGAAAATGCACGATTAAGATAGGACTGCTTTATCAATACCTTTTTAATTAGACTGTTAATTTCAAGAATGAGGGTACTATAAATTTCGAGGAGATTTGCTGTTGCTGATGGTTCATTTATCTAATTCTTTATTTAAAACATTACTGTCAATTTCGAGGAGAACTGATGGTTCATTTATCTAATTCTTTATTTAAAACATTACTGTCAATTTCGAGGAGAACTACTGTTCATTTATCTAATTCTTATTTAAAACATTGTTTTCAGAATATTTCAAATGCGTTGTTAAATTGACGTCGAACTGTGTTATGTTTAAAGCTACAGGCTCACTAACTATAGCCCCGTTTCAAACGTATACGTATTCTGAAAATAAAGTCAAAGAGACGCGTCTATCACCGAAATGATGTGATTATTTAAATCTATAAAGATTGTTAGTGGGTTGTACTGTTATTAATTAGGCCATTAATTATGGTACACACTATCGTCGTCTTTGCAAAAATAAAAAATAAAAAAAAATGATGTATAAGATAGATGCATTGGGATATTGTCAATAGCGATAAAACATTATTATGCAATTATAAGAGATGTTATTAGGTTTTCACATTAATACTTAAGTAAGCTCATTAAGTAATGTGTGCTAATTCTTGTCAATTCCAATCATGAGGGCGCATAGCCATATGCAAGTATGTTGTCATTTAGGTAGTGTAATTTGGGTTATTAATATATGTCGATCAATGTAAAAATGGTTGCATTGTCATCTCATTCATACATTCAATTATATAGTTATTTCAGGGGTGAAGATTATGATTATTTAAACTGTCATTTCAATATGATACCAGTTGCATTCTGTTATTGCATTCATGGATGCATTGATAAATTCACTTATATAGTTATCATCATATGTCGATGTAATTAGACGGTTCTTGTTTAAAACAAAAAAATAAAAAATAAATAAAAATGATATATATTGCTCTTACCACTAGAATGGTTGTCATAACGGTGTTGGTCCTTACACTAATCGACACACGCGGAGGCTTGCCTCCTCGGCTTGGGTAATATTTACACCACAGGGTCAATTTTTATCTTCCGGAGGTATATGCTTAGGTGACACCACAAATAATGTTGTCGATTATAGTGCAATTATTGAGTTTCTTCGTGATGCATTGTCATTGGGTATCTCTCATCTCCGGGTCTATCTAGGCACTCAATTGGTTGTGTCGCAGCTAAACATAATATACCGGGTTCATGATCCAACTTTACACCGACGATTCCTTAGGGTACGTCTCTTAAAACGCAACTTTGATTATATTACATATTTTCATGTTCCTAGGAGATTAAACCAAATCACAAATACTCTAGCTAATCACATTTTAGATTGGCATCTTGCCCACATATAAAAAAAAATCATGGACATAAACATGTAAAATACATTTTTGCACACATAATCCATAAGACACAAAAAGAGATAAAAACCATATATAAACATCATAAAATCCTCAGAGTACATAGATGGATGCAAGCGCCTAAAAAATGGGAATAGTAATGAGTCACTGGGCTTATGCCCTCAAAAAATATATACAACAAGGTGCTCGTGGCACATAAAGAGTCTAAAGTCTGTTCAAGGCCTATGGGTCCTGTTATAATCATCTACAACATGGGCTAAATGCCTAAACAATCGGACCCAGGTCCGAGGTGCCCCCACAACATGATTCTGCATGGAGGGCGGCAGATCATCTATCTTTGCCATCGAGACTATGCGAGTGAGCGCAGTAAAGTTCCTCTCAACTTGCCTAAGGACCCTCTCGACCTCTCCTACTGGGAGGTTCCCTGCGACTGCTACTCCCCCAGCAGCGACAGCTGTGGCTTCCGGCCGTGGGCGACGCCTGTTCCGTGCATAGTCGACAAGTTGCACGGGTCCCACATCTGCATGAAATAAATGTTCACCCATCAAATACTGTGGCATACAAAAATGATATATATAAAAAAAAAAATACATAAAAATTACATATGCAAACAAAAAAACTACAAAGGTGGAGACTTACCCATCTCCCCTCGCTCCTCACCAGGAGGCACGAGTATCTCTAGGTCTCTAGAGAAGTCTATCCCTGCATACGGGTAGTCCTCGATAGCTGGGATCTGTCGCGACAGCCAAGAAAAAAAGTCGTCGTCAAAGGCCTCATTGGTCCTTCCACCACCCTATCGCGGTAGTAGTACTGACCATCTGCACACTACCGGGAAAGAGGCCAGATGTCCTCGTACTACAACCTAAGGACTGAAACACGGAACTCTCTCGAAAAATAACGAACACAAGATAGTCCCGAACCCAAATTTCCTTTGTGTCCGCTGTCGAAAATCTGCCAATTGCCTCTTCATACACTCTAGTAGTGTGTTACTCCAATCAAAAATGTGTGCATCCATGCACTGAATAGCATAGTTCATCTATGCGCGCGAAGCCTGATGCACGACTGTTGAGCCGGTAATCCACCGAATAAGCAACAAGACGGTCTGTAGTGACAGGTTCGTAATCCTGCTAATCAACACCGGGGAACCTCTATGATCAGTCCCAACCTCACAATACTCAGCTACCAACTCCGAGATCTTGCTCGGCCCCACAGGAAAAGTCTGGAAATTGACTGGTTCCCCTCTCCTTGAGAGGCCAGTCAGAAAGTAAATGTCCTCGGTGGTGGGCACCAAGGATTGCCCCTCTAGCATGAACGCCTCTGCATCAGGATGCCAGTAATCAATCAAGGCATTTAATAGCCTTGGTTTCATGCACATAAAAGGGCATAAAAAGAATTTTAGCAAACCACTCTGCATCAGCACGGCCACAACATTCGGATCTGCAGCAACTAACTCATTGGAGGCCTCGTGCTCCCGTTCCCTCCACTAGACATACATCCTGCCAACACAACAAGGTAAAGGAGGGTCAATACTTCTTTTCATTTGATTTTCCATCAATAAGGGGGGTAACACGCGGCCTTTAGAGGTGACAGTCGCATGTACACACGTGTAGGCTTTGCTCTGCACGCGTGTACCTAGGGCCGACCTTTTTGAGGTCGATGCCCACCCAAAAAATAAATTAAATGCTAAAATGGAAGTATTGAATAGATAGATAAGGGAGTTTGTACTTACTTGGTCCAAGCAGAAGTCTGTTTAGTCCACTGTATCTCTCGGAATCACGATCTTTTGCAAAGGGGGTCTTTTGGCTCCAAAGTCAATTTCCAAATCAGCAATGGTGATAATGAGCTGCCAGCTTCTATTTATAGACTTTTTGGCCTCTTTTTGTCACTTTTTTGGCCCCTCTTATCAGTTTCTTTATACCAAAAAACTTTTAGAGTGGTCCAGGAGTTATATGGGAGGGATTTAATCAGGTATTGGAACAATTTTTTTTGAGTTTCGAAAAAATATTGATGGTCCCTAAAAAAAATTATTTAAAAAAAAAAAAAAAAATCAACTTGAGCATATAGGGTAGGATATCACCCCAACTTTTGCATCTCGTTGCCTTTTTCTTATGATATAGGATCGATCCCATTAGGTTGTGACACGGAACCGTCATATCTTCTCTAGAAGTGTCACGACTTGGTGGCAGAGCTTACCAAAACATGGATGCCCTAGGTAGGTCCTGGTTGCATTATGGTGTCCATGCCGTTTTTCCAAACACTATAGGCTCGGGAGTCCGTATAGTCGTTCTTGAATATGAGTTTGAGCCTCATTTGCATGAGTCTTTTTTCACTCTTTGTCTTACCCTCAGGACTCCCAAACAATAACGGGTCTCCTTTTAAGCCCTTTTCAGACCCTCTAAAAATGAAAAGATTGTCGAGCGATCTTGTGACCTTTCACACTCGTTAAACTGAAATTTGAAGTCACCTCTGTCCGGCGGTAGTTTACCCCTTTTTCGGTCCGGACAGTCAACTGTACGAACAAAGGTATACTCTATTGAATTCCCATTCTTTAGAAGAGTATCCTCAGGTATAATTTTATTCCTTTTTCGGGCCTGAGGGACTAAATTTACGAAAAAGAAACCCCCATGGAGTCCATAGTTAATCTCTTTTCAGACTCCCTAAAATTGAAAAGATTGCCGAGTGACCTTATTCTTTCACACTCGTTAAATTGGTCCAGAAGAATATTCCTGACGGAGTCCATAGTTAAGTTTTTTTCAGACTCCTTAAAAATGAAAAAATGGCCGAGTGATCTTGTCCTTGTCACACTCGTTAAAATGGTTTTGAATTGACGTCTAATCGGTGCTAGTTTATCCCTTTTTCAAACCGACTAGACTATTGTCAAAAAACGTACCCCATCGGAGTCTCCTTTTATGTTTTTTCAGACTCTCTAAACATGAAAAACCACCAATCTTACCTTCTCTCGGCTTGTTAAACTTACATCGAAGGACGTTACCATTGTGTGTTCTATCAACTGCATTTGCATACCTTATCCATCAGCCTTGTGACAATTTTCTTCTGCGTATTAACACCTTTGGTTGCTGGAGGATTTTTCCCGAGTATCATTTTACCAGAACATCAGTCTTGTCCTTGTGCCTCGAGCCGTATGTTTGCAGTACTCGTTCCTCCATTGTAATGTAAAATTCCTTTATTCTTTTTCAAAACTTATCAAAAAGAACAAAAAAATCAAATATACCCCAAAAAGAGGATGGGAAAAGTATTTTCTTTATTGGCAGCATCATGAGTCGCCCTTGGATAGAGCACATCTGTCCATTTGATCATCATACTATGGGATGTAGTACGACCTTAGGAATCTTTTTCTCTCTATATAGAGTTGTGTCCTCCACCATTTGGTTACTCTTCTAAACACATGGAGAGTTTGCGTTGCCTCCTTCTTCGTAGACTTATGATTAACATATATGATGCCTGAGTCTTATCACTTGTCGCTCTACTATCCAAGGGAAGTTTTTCACTAAGCCTGAGTTGGCCCCTCTACAATATGTCTCTTGTCTGCATACCTGACCATCCTGAATGTCCAATCAAGTCCTTGTTCGAAATCACTGAAGCCTTCAGTCCAATCATCAAGATTATCAAGTCCATAACTGACGAGCCATCGAAGACCTCTGGGTAGTGCAGTCATACACTCATATTACACTCCTACCCAAGTTTTAAAAGATTTTGAAGTTGTTTCTCGAGCTCTGAAGTACAGACATCAGGATGAATCAACTTCTGGGAGATGAATACTCTACATGTATATCTTTCTGATTTCGAGATGTAGCTCCACTGTGTATTATTCGCGGCTACTCTTTATAGTTATTTGACATGGATCTACAGTGTATTTGATTGGTAGCCATGGTTTTATTTTATCCCGAGCATGGGTATGCCTACCTCGGTGAAGACATTTGTTATTTTGCAGATGACACCTCTTGGTTCTTGATTCTTGGGCTCACTCATTCAGCATATCAGTACAGATTGGTAAAATATTGGTAATGTATTTCGGCCATCAGATGCTCTTCTGACCTCACACATTAGGGGGCATATGTTATAACCCTAAATTGCACCACACATGCTTACCTAACATCAGGCCAACTCATATCCCTTCATTGCCAAAACATCTATTGAACAACCTATTTGGAAATTCTCTTGTGTCAAGGCCCATGTGCCCTAATCCATTACTGCGCACATGTGTATGCTGGCAGGCCCACTACAACCCGCGTGTACCTAACAAAACACAAAAATAGGAAAGTTGTTGATGGGAAAAAAAGATATGGGTCAGTTAACTCAAACTCCTGGCCATGCATGGCCGAGAGTTCATCCAAAACCCTAGCTCCTTCTAGCCTATAAAATAATGGGTAGGGGTACCATTTGGAGGAGGAAGAAGATAGCGAAGAAACTCTGCCCATTTTCCGAATCCATTGTCCCAACCCTTTAGCCTTTTCTCAAGACAAAGGAGAATTAACGCAAAACAGTGGGAGGAAAGAAGAGGAGGAGCCCAGGATCAGGATCAAGGAGCGATGGGGAGTCTCGACTTTGATTGTAAGTTGATTCATTATTCAAATAATTAAAAGAATACTTTTCCTGTCCCAATGCATGAGTTATCTATGGTTTGTTTAATTTATGCTTAATTTCTAACCCTCAAGTAGAAAAGTAGCATGCATGCATAGTTGTTGTCTTGATTGCAGGTTATCTTTGGAAGGAGCAGCGCAAGCAAGTGGGCAAAAGCGCAACGAAGGATCTACACCAAACATCAGTAACAAGGTTAGTAGTTTCTTCCCATGCATGTATTGTGAAAGAAGGGTTTAAATTTTGGGTGGTAGGTTAAAAAGTAATTTCTTTACGGTCAAAATCTGCATGCAAGTCTGACCCTAGTTTGCTAGTCCGTAGGGTATTTTTCCCAACAACACTTCCTCACCTATCTTTGATTCCCCATCAAAGGTGGAGGGTTTTATCTTTTATACTTCACCTTCTAGGTGATCCAATTGTTTTCTCTTCTTTCCTATAGATGCCTTGTTTTCTATCATGTGTGTGTCCTCAGAAGAGTTGTCTTTTCCTTTTGTTTTGTGACTAAAATTCTTTGAGTACTTTTTAATGACCTCCTCTTCCATCTCATTATTTATTGGACTCTTCTTTTTTTCTATGCTGCGTAACAACATTTCATTTATTTCCAGTTGATCTTCTTGAGCTTTCTTTAACCTTTCCTTATCATCTTTAAACACCTGCAATTCCACAATAAGATTACTCATTGTTTCCAATACTTGGGTGGATGAACTTCCATCACTATGGTGTTTTTTATTTATAGGGAACTCTTGATTGTGGTTTCTATCAGTTCTATCTCCTTCTCCATTTTGCGCTGACATTTTACAAAAAAAAATAAAAAAAAATTGTAACACTAAATATTATTTGTTAGGTTTTTATTTTATCAAAATAACTTTCGGGTGTTTCCCTTAGGCCTAAGTGTTATAACCAACAAATCCGATACCATATGTAATGTATCCTAAAATTTAGCTACAATTTTTTTTTTTATAGAGGGGAAAAAAATATGAGTCTTGTTGTCAATAACATTATAAGTTTGTCTAATGTTTTTAACCATTCGTTTCTTTATTGTTGTCAAATATTCACTACTTGACACAACTCTTTGATTCAACTTGAAAATTTTATTTATATATTTAACCAAAGAAAGGAATTTGTTACTCACACTATGATGGAACGTTTCCAAAACATTCTTACCTTATTCCTGTGGTACCATCAATTTTTCTCCATAATAGTTTTATTCCTAAAAACTATAAGAAAAACCATAATCATCACCTATAACATTTAATTTATTCCGCAGTGCCTAAACCCATAACATTTTAAGTTTGCTCCAAGTCTCAAACATTCGTTTCTTGACCGTATTTGATCATTCATTACTGTACTCACTACTGTGATTTTCAATTTACAAACTTTGCTAAACAAGTTATCCAGAAGAGAGGTATAATATGCTAACCATAACGATACCTTCACATGTTGTTACTAGACTATTCTGAATCACTTTAAGAATTCTTCCATATTCGTTTATTCCTAAACTAGGAGAACCCTACCCTTAACAATATATCCTCATATATTTTAAATTTAATAATGATGTAAATAAGGGTTCTCCCCATAACGATTTACATCAAGAAAGATACCTAACAAGTATTTACATGAGGTTCCATGTCGTAGGTAGCACTAGAAGTTCCTTCCCATGCATGTGATAAACCACTATTTAACAAAAACTATAATACAAAACCCACGGTGCAATGTTATGGTGACTTTTAAAGGTGTGGGGTGGAAAAAAACTAAGGCCTAGAGCTAGGAGTCAGGGAAGTCGACGTTAATGCATTAGAGGTGTAGTAATACATGTCACCTACTATTTACTTCCCCAGTACTCACGAGTTGTGACACCGAAAAAACTTCGCCATTGTTGGCCCTCGACTTCATGGTCTTCAAATGGTCACTAGAAAGCATACTCTGTCATTTCTACATTATGAGCGATGAACTTGAGGCCCATAATCACTCAAGGGAAATATCTCTCCCTCACGTTTCTCTGCTGAGTTTTCCCTTCCTCATCACTAACCTGGTAACTAGTTTTCTCTATAGAACCACAAAGGTAATTGCGAGCCATGGAGAATATATGTAATGGTGTCCCTTGATTTATACAGGTAATTTACTGAGCATTGCTACTCTATTAGAATGGGGTTATGGTAGAATGTTCTTTTTCTTGTTTTCCTCTGAAAGGATTTTACAATCTATTTCATTTTTTCCTGAGTTCTTTTATGTTGGAAATACTAAAACAACCGAGAGGGGGGTGAATAAGTTGTTACTATGTTTAAACAATTTTATACGTATTGAAATATTTTTAATGTTCTCCAAGTGTTCATCAAGATTATGCAAGTCATGAACAATAGAAATAATAAATTTCAATCACACATATGATATACATAGAGATAGATATTCATGATGAAACCCATAAAGGGAGAAAACCTCTTCTTCTTAGAATGATAGGCAGTCTTTTAAGTTCTTTACATCATCAATATTTGAGAAACAACTCAAAATGAGGCTACAACCTCTTCTTTAACAAGATTCAATTTGTAGAGAGCACCAACCCTCTGGTTTCTCTAGCACCCACTAGAAGGAACCACCAACTCCGTGAGTGTTCCACCACCAACTGGACAGAAGCACCAACTTCTAGTCACATAGGCACCAACCTATATTAACAGAGAACAATGGTTCTCCCTTACACCACCCTACCACCTTGGTTTTCCTGGATGCAACTAGATGGAAGATACAAATCCTTGTGTTCAAGCACCTACTTGAAAGTCTGAGGAAAACAATCCTCCGTAGCACGACCCTACCACCCTGAAATATAAATCTTTTCTTGCTGAAATTTATTACAGTGATACAGTATTTATCAATGGCTTACTAGTCTCATAACTGTTATGCTACACTTCTCTTCTCTGTCTGCATCAGTGTCTTCCTTATCACATCTTCTTGCACTTAAGTTCTCATAGAGTCTATTTTTTTCACCATTTATGCTTTGTCCATCTTATGTTCTTCATCTCTATATTTTCTCCCTCAGTTCATGCTGTGATATTCATTGCTTATGGTTCGACTCATTTTTATAGAGAAACAACAATCTCTCTCTGCCACGACATTTTTCTTTTATTCCTACTCTCATCATCTGTTACACTCCTCATCTCCAACGCTCAAGTCAGGAATCTAAAAAAAATATGCTTAGGAATCATGATTCCAACGCTCAAGAACAATGATTCAACCACTCAGGAACAATGATTCAGTTAGTGTAACTGAATCATAACTGATCAATAAATCATGAGATGAAACAACAACCCTTTGATCAACGCCATTGGATTATACATGCAAATGATTTTTGACTTTTCAATGTGTAACCTCTGATTTGGAGCCTAGCAACGCTATCTCCTTCCTCAATATTCCACTGATGTTACCTTGCATGATGCTCTCATGTGAGAATGTGATTGCGGGCGGGGCCAAAGGTGGTTTGAGGGGAATCCTCTTTTCACCCCGCAATTCAATACAGAGATCCACGTATGCCTTTGGCGATACCGTGGTTTTGATTGTGGCCCAGTCATGAAAAATTAAGACCCGAGCATGTTCAGAGTCCACAATGCGACGAGACCGTCGATCTCACAATATTGACAGTGCTCCTGAACTAACGGTTCAGATCTATCCTTTCAAGTTTTGTGGATCAGATGTAACCTTCCTAAATCAATGACTATGATTTACTTCATCATCCGAGCTCTGGGAGTTTCAAATATCAAAACCTGATTTTTTCTGTATGGAAATCTTCTGGAGTTTATGATCTATAGACACCTGTCCTTCTCAATCGACGACTCTACCTCCACTTCAATAATTTGACCTGTCAACTAGATCAACGATTCTACAACCCCTTTCTCAATCAACGATCGAGACATCCTTCGGGTCTCTGGACTTCTGAAATATGAAATCTGAAACTCACGCTTTGGTTCAGATGGGCCAGATTCACTTCAGAGGATTTGACGCTTGATATATTCTTCAGATGATCTAATGACTGAGATCTATTTCGGATGATCGGATGATCGAGATTTAGTTCGGCTCTCCGACTCTCTAGGCTTCGGGAATTTCAATTCTCAATAGGAAATTCTTGAAGTGATATTTCTCTGAATCTCATGATCCGTTGCCACATATCCCTCTGGATCTGACGGTTGAAATTTACTCTGGCTCTCTGGATCTCTGGGTTTTGGGTTTTTTCAGTTCTCAACTTTAAATTATTAAAGTGATATTTTTTCGAAGAATAACCTTTTCATAACTTTAGATTTTTATGATGTAGCTTTGCCTTGGATTAAATCTAATGACTCTCCATATTTGTTGATTATATCCTTCCATTTAATTCGATTCGACGACTGATGGAAATTTGGATGATTGGATTCTCATATCTTTCAGCTTATCCTATCCTTCCACTCAAAAGTGATCCAATGGTCATGATGACTCTCGAAGCAGATCCTAGATCAAGGATTTTGATCCTGATCACTTTTCAGTACCGTGCTTTCGTCAGATCAATGGTCCACGAAATTCCTTGATCAACGGCTGTGATAACCTTCGCGAACTCGGACTTCACGAGTTTTTTCTTCTCGTATCTCTGATTTCCCAATTTGTGAATTAGTTCACTCGTCTGATCGACAACCCATGACTTTCCTTAATCAATGACTGTGATCACCTTCGTGAACTCAGACGTAGCGAGTTTTCGCTTCTCCTATATCTGATTTCTTGATTTTGGAATCAGCACAATGTTGATCTCTCACCATGTGTCCTGCCTCAATGGACGACCGAGATTCCTTCACATCTTTGGAGTGTTGAATGGATCTTGGGATTATCCTCTTTGAAAATCCACCAAATCTAACGGCCCATGACTATTAGTTCCTCTTATCTCCAGGGATCTCCATTATCCTTCGAGAATATCGATGGATCCTTGCCAAATAACTCGACATAAAACCTTCTGAGCTTAACTCTGTGAGGTGACTTCAACCCTCTTCCTTCCTCTAAACTCTTCCAATCCTCTATCCCTCCTAAGCTTGATTCCTTCTGCAAACTCACAGATTCTAAGGAATCCTGTGCACACTCCTTGCCATCATTTATGCAGTTATTTCCATCAATGGAAAGCGCATAATTCCTGTAAAATATGCCAACAATATCCCCCTTTGGCATTGATGACAACCCTGAAAGGCTTCACTATACTCCTTAGACCTCCAGCTATAGCATCCAATCCACATCTTTTTCCCCCCCTTTGACATCAATGTCAAATAAAACTGAGAGTGACTCTGTTCTCCCCCTGATTAGAGATACAATAAGCATTGTCCCCCTTATTAGATATACTATGATCACTCTCACCCTGATCAGATAGTCTATTTTAACTAGATAACATGGTCACGCCCAACTTATGTCATAGATACTCAAACTGTGTTCTTGATCTTCTAGAGTTTATGATTTGCGGACACCTTTCCTTCTCAATCGACGACTCTACCTCCACTTCGGGAATTTGAACTGTCAACCAGATCAACGGTTCTATTGCCCCTTTCTTGATCAACGTTCGAGACTTCCTTCATGTCTCCGGACTTTTGAAATCTCAAATCTCAAACTGATGCTCTGGATCAGATGACCTAGATTCACATCGGATGATCTGATGATTGAGATATTATTCAGATGATCTAACAATTGAGATCTATTTTGAATGATCAGACAGTCAATATTTACTTCATCTCTCCATCTCTCCAGGCTTCAGGAATTTCAATTCTCAACTATAAATTCTTGAAGTGATATTTCCCTAGAGCTCACGATCCATCACTACGTATCCCTCTAGATCTAATGGTTGAAATTTACTCTGTCTCTTTGTCTCTTCGAGCTTCAGGTATTTTAGTTCTCAACTTGAAATTATTAAAGTGAGATTTTTCCGAAGCATAACCATCTCATAAATTTAGACTCGAAACAAATGATGTTCATTTGATCAAGATCTCAGATCGACGTATTGATCAGTCTGCGATGCAACTTTGCCTTGGATTAAATCCATTCTCTCTCCATATTTTCTTATCCTTTCCTTCCATTTAATTTGATCCGACAGCTAATGAAAATTTGGATGATTGGGATCTCAGATATTTCATTTTATCATGTCCTTCCACTCAAAATTGATCTAACAGTCGTGAATACTCTCAAAGCAGATCCTCGATCATGGATTTTGATCCTGATCATGTTTTGGTACTGCAATTTCATCAGATCAACAACCCACAACATTCCTCGATCAACGGATATGATCACCTTCGCGAACTCGTAATTTGCGAGTTTTCGCTTCTCCTATCTGATTTCCCGATTTGTGAATCAACGCACTCGTCTGATCGACGACCCACAAATTTCCTCGATCAATGACTGTGATCACCTTCGCGAGATCGGACGTCGTGATTTTGCGCTTCTCCTATCTCTGATTTCCCAATTTCTGAATCAACGCAATGATGATCTCTCACCGTGTGTCCTACCTCAATGGATGACCATGATTCCTTCACACCTTTGGAGTGTTGAATGACTCTTGAGCTTATCCACTTTGCAACTCCACTGGATCTAATGGCCCATGGCTATAAGTTCCTCTTCTCTCTAGGGATCTCTAGTGTCCTTCGAGAATATCGATTTCTCCTTGCCAAATAACTCGGAATCAACCCTTCTAAGCACAAATCCACGAGGCGACTTTGACCCTCATCCTTCCTCTAAACTCTTCCAATCCTCTATCCCTCCTGAGCTTGATTCCTTCTACAAACTCACGGATTCTAAGGAATCCTGCGCATGCTCCTTGGCATCATTATTGTAGTTATTTCCATCAATGACAAAATCACTCTTCCTGTAAAATATACCAACATTTTAAAGGTCTAGAACACATGCATAACCTTCCATTATCTATAGTAGTGATAGTTCTTATATGCACCAAACTTCATATCTTACATTTTATCATCCCTGGCTTAAGTTTGACATAAGAACCTTAATGATTTCATAAGTCATAGAATGGGGTTCTCTGTATGGAAAAGTTCAGTTAGTATTTCAATTTTAATCTCTATATATACAGTTCCTTATTGACTACAGTGGAGGCCAGTACCCAATCTTGTGATAGATAACTTCCAAGATTTTCCATTGGATATCATTATTTAGGTTCTTTTGCTTATTTCCTTGTCAAGGACCATAAACTCTCGGTATTTTTTTCATTCCCTGTCAAAGAAATAAACGTAACGTTTTATGTTTTTACGCTTTGGTAAGGGCTTTGTTGCTACCATGAGGAAGACATTGATGGTTTTCTGACTCCTTTAAATGCACTCACAGTTTTTGTAATACATTCATTTACTTCTTGGTTTCCCTATGGTAAGGGATCCATCTATTTATTTTGTGAGGGAACTAAAATGGATATGGATCCTTGAATTGCTAACCATGTTCCTGTAATTACCTCATCTAATTCTTAGTTTCCTTATGTTCAGGAATCTGTTTGCTCAATTAGAACAGATGGATATTTTTTCTTTCTATTTATTTCTATCACTCCCACTATAATTATTCCACTTGAATTATTGATTTCCCTATACTAAATTATTCGTCCATCTATTTTGTGAGAAAGCAATGATATCTATGACTCCTTTAATGCCCTCATTTTCACTGTAAAAAAAAATAGTCTCGGTAACTAGACTCTGTAACTAGTATTTGAAATCATTTCGTCTCTGGATTAATTCACTCAATTGTAATGTGTCCTAATATCATTTCCTCTAGTTAACGCATTGGTTAATACTCCTTTGTGATTGTTCTTCGAATTACTCATTGTAATTTTTAACTTTGTGTTGCATTGGTAATTGTTTCATTGTATCAAATCTTTGAAATTACTCACTGCAAGGTTTTTATCTCCGTATGGGGCTTTGTTGTAACTTATATTTTCCATTAGTCTATCTAATTCTTGTTTGGTTTATAATTATGAATATGCATTTTGATGATGGGTCCCTTTTCACGTGAAGGAACCCATCAATCTGTTGTGCGCCGACTCCTCCTCTCAAGTCGCAGACTTCACTTCGCAAGGATCAAATGGATGGCTAGTTTTGAGATAAGTACTTTCCTTGTTCTCACCTTGTCCTTTTTTTTTATCTTACTTCTTCTCTTGTAATAATATGGTATCATAATTCTGTATTGGTTTCCTTTTTGCAGGTTAAAGTAGTATACACTGATTTATGAAGGGATACGTCCTTATACTTAAAAAGGTACATCGGGTTCCATCTCAACTGGTCTCTTTTTGATAATTGCTTCCACAATTCGAACTAGAGACTTGCGCTCGCTTACCTCTGTTGACTTTAATTATTCTTTGAAGGTTACCAGAGTTTTATTTGGCATGTATAACCTTATCTATATTCATATTTTACTTGAATGATAACTACCTAGGCTCTGTATACAACAATGACTTATCAATCGACAGAGATGAATTCTGGTCATAACAATCTCTAAGATTTATTGTAACAGAGAACCATTGTTCATTAATGTATATAAATATTGGGACTTTTAAATCACTTTTTTTTTTGTACTCCATTAAGATCTCATGAGTCTTTCCTTACTCCACTAGTTTGAATTATATATTTAAAGCAATAAACTACATCATTTACTTATTTTGCTTCGATGCAATCTGATTTGCGTTGGTTTTTGCTTGTTTCTTTTTTGAAGTAGTTTGTTTGTGTATGGTAATTTTAGTAGTAGTCAAATTGATAAATGTACTATGGCCATGAGGAACATCCATACAAATTTCTATCTATATATCCATTACACATATAACACCTCAAAAAAAGCAATACTAACAACTAATTTTAACATAGTGGACAAATCCACAAATCTATCGAGGCCATGAGGCACACTTATACACATTATCATATATATATATATATATATATAT
>ML777187.1:1342257-1371757 GCA_009831015.1 Picea engelmannii
CAGGAAACAAAAGAACATAGTTAAGATACATATATGAACAATTGACTCTTGCAAAACAAATGGAACAACTATTTTCCACCCAACCGTAGATACAGAAAAACCATGCTTTACTTGTCATGATCAGCCCCTAACCTGACCATGACTCCATAAGGGAGAACTGAGCATCACTCCTTGGATACTCTCTCTCCGAACAATTCAGAAAATTGTTTGGCTAACACCATATGTGCTCATAACATCAAACAATTTCTCTTTGCCCACATATTAAGTAGTGTCTGGCCTCCCATATATGTTGTATATATCTCATGCCTAGGTCTTTCCATTCCTTTTTTCTCCTTGGGAAATTTGCATATTTACAAATCCCTAATTTTTATGGGTTGCTAGTGACAAAACCCAACTTCTAACACTTGTAAAAATCAGCTCTGAGTTAACTCAAACCTGTTCACCACTCATGGAATCATAGTCAGTTATTTTTAACCCAGTTGTTCCATTTGTCTTCTAGAATTAAATTTATTAAATGTTTGTCTCATACATGTGTCCATCAAAATAGGACAATTGGCAAGTCAAACCTTTTCCCAACAATCATAAAAATAATAATTACATACCTCCACAAATCTAAATTCAAATTTCCATAATTGGAAATTTATTTTTTTGAATAACAACTTTGAAAGGATTTATCTTTTAATAATTCGAGGATATCATAGTTATACTATCATTATATTTATCAATTTCTTTCAAATTAGTTTAAACAATACACTAATAATTCAAACTTGTGTTAATTTCCTTTCTTATAGGTTGGGTTTCTATCAAGTGAAGGGCCTCGAGAAATGAATACCGTGAAAGGTACTCGGGTTCCTACCTTGTAATATCATAGGAATAGTATAATAGAAACCCCTTGCATGATTTCTCTACATCATGGTTATCACTATCGCAAATGGCTTGGAAATTATATATATATATATATATATCATTCTGATATATTTTAATCACATACAGTCAACACACACACACACACACATATATTGAGATTCTAAGTGTATCTTTCTCATTCCATGCATACATAATTTGAGGGATATGATTGAATACTTTTCACGTATGCTTACTATAAGAATATTGTCCATTTTTATAACTGTATGACTACTTTCCAATGATATTACCACATAATTTATTTCCATTATCATTATTGTATAATAGATTGTAATTTAAAGCAGACGTGTAATACTTATTTTAAACATTGTAGATGGTATAATATGCATGTTTATAAAATATAAATACAACAAGATCTATATCTAGTTTCTACATCAACCTTTTACCTCAAGTAGTGACCATTATGGTACACATAACTTCAATGTATTGGAAATAAAAACATACATTTATTTATCTAAGCTATTTCATCAGAATACAATTGCAATAACAACAACATAGACATTTTAATTTGACAAATTAAAAAGAAAACTTGGAAAACAGAAGGAGCAGGTAAGTTCCACCCCATCGTAGAATGGATCAACCAATTTACTTGATCCAATCACCCCCAAGACTAATAATGAATCCATGAGGGCGAACTAAGCTTCATGTTTAAGCAATCCTCTTTCTCTTGACAGTTACCTAACACACATAGTGCTCACACAACAACCCTTTCTCCCTTTGTTCTCCCCAGAAAGAAATATTTTTCAGCTATTTACTTTCTTCCACATGCTAAGCAGTGTCATGGCTCCTCACACATGTGTTCTTATGTTTCTTTGTTGCCTAGGTCTTATTCTTTCCCATCTCCTTTCCCTCCTTGGGAATTTTCGCAACTTGGGGAAATCCTTGATTTATAGGGTATGTCAATTACTAGAACTAACTTTGCAGACTTGTCCTTTCCTTCCCAGGGTTAGATTCAACTTGTTCCCCACTCATGGATTTATCATCATCTCTTTTTAACTTGGTTTTTTATTCTATCCCCTTTATTTATTAAATAAAAATATTGTCTCTTACATTTGTCCAGTCCCTAAGGACAATTGGAAATTCACTATTTTCTACAATAATTAAATAATTAACAGTGAAATTTAACCACTAATTCTATATTTGAATTTTCACTTAGGAAAATTATTTAGCATGATACTTTATTTTTATTAAAGGGGTATTAAAAAACTTTTTACAAATAAAAAAAATATGATGGTAGGGTTAGAGTATGAGCTTTACCAAGAGTAGATCGAACCCCTCAATGGAACTATTGTAAAAGAATGATTTGACCAACCAGAGCCAACATCTCTTCATGATGGGTACCCTCTTACACAACAAAGACCCATCATTAGTTCGAAGTATCCAAAAAAGAAATTCTATCAGAAGAAAGTATAGAATAAGAAATATATAAATAGGATGTTCGAGTACAAGCATTTCCTAGAATGACCTGTAAATATTTCAAACCAGAAATCAAGACAAGGTCATGAAAATGACAGTGAATCAGTATTAAACAAAATTAAGAAAAAAAGTGAAAGGCACAGGACCGATTAAACCTTCAAACAGAAGACAACAAGTAAACACCTTCAACAAACTATAGTAATAAAACCCTATAACAGAAATCACGATATTTCTTAACAAGGTAAGGACAAAAAAATAGAACCGAGATTATGCCCAAACTCCCAAACGACTAAGTGAAGTTGGAGAAATGAATGCAAATGACATGTACACAGTGTTAGTATAGGTATGTCGCATAAAAATCCCAAGCACATAGTAGACGAAGCTCAAAGACAAGATATGCAAACCTAGAGCCTTCTAAACTCAAACCAAAAGGAGCCCTCTTCTTCCACTAGAATATTACCAAACAATGAAGTGAATGTTTGAAATATGAATGGGGTGGTCGGGGAATTACTTCCCCATCTCTCATTCCAATATGGTCACACCTGGCACGCGGAAGGATTTCCACGAGAGGCTACAAACAGGTGTTTAATTAAGAACACATGGTATGTCAAGGCGATATTAGAAACTACCAACCACTCATGTAATAAATATCAAAGCATAATTAATGCTAACAAAAAAAACATAAATTTGATGTGATTATCATCCAACTGTCATTTTAATATTTCACCTAATTTCATGCTTGATCGGTCTGGACAAGCCACCTATTAACTTGCAACGACTATACTGTACTTAGAAATTAAGTGGTTAATCCGCCAACTTAGTTTATAGGGAAGAAAGGTCGTGACAAGGGTCCAATAATAATAATCCCTTTGGAATAACAAACGAGGGTTGTCAACACATGTTTCATACCATGGGAATTGTAATATGGGAATTATATTCTTACCACATGAATTATAATATGTATTAGAAGTTATGGCATAAAGTCTACAACGTAGGACAAACAAGTTTAGTAAATTTGCACATGGAACTATTACAACTACTAAAGGTAAAATTTAAAAACGATTTCTTGTAAGAAACGTCTTATTAATTAAATTTATGTGGTCAAAATAGATGAGTAATACACTTTACTTAGTCAAAATCAAAATATTGTTGTATAAAATAAAAAAAATTATATGGGTATGTGACATAATGGTATCACATCTTTAGGAACCGCACTTGGCCTTATGATCTCTACTACTGAGACTTATTTACTATTGTTATATTTTCTTCTTACCACTAGGAAGAAGATTTTGATTGCAGGAAAGATGAAAGAAGTACCTATTCTACCTGAAGAAGGGTCACATCAAAATGAGCCAGAAAATCTTGAACGAGGATAACAGACAATCTGAATTAATTCAGATTGTACAGGGTCTAAGGAAAGAATTGAAAAATGTTAAGGTAGATAATGAACGAAATATATAGACACAAGAAGATCTTAATGCAATATTGTTAGACAAACTATGTAATCATAACTCATACAAGAATAAAGGTTAATTTTCAAATAATTCTAAAACTGATCTACACAAAAAGAAGTCTATGAAATTTGAACATACTTAATCAACGACATAATTTGTTTTTAACGAAAGAGAAACTTCAAGTGAGAACAATGAAAAAATGGAACAAAGAACTAAAAAGAAAATTAAGCATCATGATAAAATTATGGGAGAATTTAAAAAGATAAAACCTCTTATCTTTAATGGTGAGATTGAGATTGGAGTAGAGGCAAAAGCTTGGTTTTCTGGGATGAAAAAACACTTTTAGATATATAATTATTCCCGTGAACTTAAAGAAAGAATGGCCATCTATATTCTGACTGGGAAGGAAAATATTTGGTGCTAATATATCAAAAGGGTAAAGAATATTAAGGAGCGTAAAATCACTTGGAAGACTTTTAAAAGACATTTTAAAAAACAATATCCATCAAAAAAATATTGCAAAGGTAAGGCTAAATAATTTTATGAACTAATATTGAGAAATTTAACCATAAAATACTTTTTCACCAAATTACTAAGATTATTGCGTTATGTACCATATATTGTGGGCGAAAAACCAAATATACAACAATTCTTGAGTAGTTTATCTATCTCATATAAATATAGGATTGAATTTGACAATGCTAATACTTTATAAGAAGCTATGTGTAAGGATAAACTTTGTTTTGAACAATATCAAACCAACAATGAAAATGCTAAAAAATGGAAGAGCAAGAAAGTTGAAAGATTTGATAAACGAAGAAAAGAAGGAAAGTTTTTCAATAAGAACACTGCAAAAGGGTTTTAGGGAAATAACTAAAGAAATAATAATCCTTATAACCCAACTGAAAATAAAAATGCAAAATAAACAACTTTTTATAAAAAATAAATTGCCCAAAAGGAACCAGTGAAATGTTGGGAGTGTGGTGAACCACATTATTTTAAGGATTTTCCTCATAGGAAGAAAAACAACAACAATATACATGCAGTTCAAGAATCTACTACAGTTGGTGAAATATAGAGGAGAACCCCAAAGATTAGTGTAGCCTTGGAGAACATGAAAGAAGATCATCAAGCTTCCATGGTGGAAGTAGAAGGTATGTTGAATAATCAACCAATTTTCATTTTGAATTATCCAAGTGCTATTCTAAGTTATGTTTCACCTAAGATTGTAGAAATTTGTAAACTACGAAAATAAAATTTTTAAAAATCATGGCTAGTATAGCTTGCTACAGGAACAAAAAAGAAAGTTACAAATATTGTTAAAGGTTGTGAAATTAGCATGAATGGCTTTAAAAATCAAGAAGATTTGAATGTTTTGCAATTAGGATCATATGATGTATTAATCAGCATGGACTGGTTAGAAAAATATAAGGTAATTCTAAATTGTTATGAAAAAACATTTACTTACATAGATGACAATGGTAACATTATTGATATTAAATGAATACCAAAAACCATTATTCTTAGGAAGATCTAAGCCTTGTAGGTTAAAATATGTGTTCATAAGGGATGCAAAGTAATTAATGTTCATGTAATAGATAATGAAAAAAAAGAAAGTAATAAGGTTATATAAAATTTCCCTATATTGCAAGAATTTTGAGACGTATTCCAAGAGATTCATGGATTACCTCCTAAGAGAGATATAGATTTCTCTATAGACTTACTACCTAGAGTGGTGTCATTTTCAAAGGCTCCATATTAGATGAATATCTTAGAACTTAATGAAATAAAATATCATCTTCAAGAGTTATTAGACAAAAGGTATATTCAACCAACTGTGTCTCCTTGGGGAGCACTAGTATTATTTGTCAAAAAGAAAGATGGATCCTTACGACTATGTATAGACTATTGGCAACTTAATATAATGAAAATTAAAAATAGATATCATTTAACCCATATCGATAATCTATTCGATCAAGTATGTGGGGAAATGATATTTTCAAAAATCGATTTACAAGGAGGATATCATCAAGTAAGAATTAAATATGAAGATATATACCAAACAAATTTTAGGATAAGATATGGATATTACGAGTTTGTAGTGATACCCTTTGGGTTAACAAATTCCCCAACCTCATTCATGTGTCTAATGAATACTATCCTAAACAAATACTTAGATAAATTTGTAACGTCTTCATAGACGATATACTAATCTACTCAAAGAATGAACAAGAGCATGAATAACACTTAAGAATAGTTCTACAAATCTTGAGAGAGCAGAAGCTATAGGCTAAACTTAGTAAATGTGATTTTTATGATGATAAAATTCAATATTTGGGACATGTAATTTCTAAAGAAGGAATAGTTGTTGACCCTGAGAAAATAAAATCCATTATGGACTGGCCAATTCCAAAAGATGTTTCATACTTAAGATCATTTATGGGTATAACAAGCTATTACCAAAAGTTTATTGAATGTTTTTAAAAGATTTTTCATCCTATAAAATCCCTACAAAAGAAAGGAAAAAAAATTGTAAGGTCTGAAAAATGGCAAGAAATTTTTGAAAAACTAAAACATGTCCTAACAACAACTCCTATACTAGAAATAATAGATCCATATAAAGACTTTGTTGTATGCACAAATGCATGCATTGAAGGGTTGGGAGGAGTATTAATCCAAGATAATCCTGTAATTTCTTATGAATTTAGGAAGATTAAGGAACATGAAAGACATCATGAAACACATGACATACAATTAGCCACGATAATACATGTACTAAATATATGGTGACACTATTTGATAATATGAAAATTGTTATTGATGCCTGGCAACATTGCTCTAAAATACCTATTTGATAAACAAAATCTCAATGCTAGACAAGCAATGTGGTTAGCCTTGTTGAGTGAGTATGATTTTGAAATAAGACATATCAAGGGAAAAGAAAATAAGATAGAATATGCCTTGAGAAGGCATGCGAATATGATTTATACAATTACGAGAAGTAATTATGAAACTGATTTAGAGGAAAAATTCAAGATTGTGGCTGAAAAGGATATAGAATATAAAATATTAAATCAAAATTGACAGAAAATCAAGTTGAAACTAAAAAACCAGACATCAGAATTTCTAAAAATGGACTGTTGATGTATAAACATAGGTTATATATCCCTGAAGAAGAATACATTAAATTACTAATACTGAATGAATTACAAAAAAATCCATATTCTCGAAATCATGTCTATCAAAAAATAATTGTTGTGCTAAGAACAAAATTATATTGGCCTAATATGAAAGGTGAAATTGTTGAATATTTAGCTAAGTTCATAGAATGTTAACAAGTTAAAGTCGAACATTGACATCTAGCGAAATTATTACAACCTCTACCCATTCTTGAATGGAAATGGGAAATTATAAGTATGGAATTTATAACAGGTTTACCTAAAAGTAATAAACATAATGATTCTATAATGGTTGTTGTTGATAAATTAGTAAAGTAGCACACTTCATGTCAGTTAAATCCACCAATAAAGCCATTAATATAGCATATATATTTATGAAGGAAATCTTCTGATCGTTGGAAGATTGGTTGTTGTCATTGATGTCAACTCTAGTCATTGGTTTTGGACTGCAAGATCGATGTAGGTATTTGGAGATGAAGAAATGATTTTTTGACGATGACAAAGTGAATTGAAGAAGGAAGTACAAGTCAACCCTGAAGATAATTAGAGAAAATAATTACAAAATAAGAAAGTCGCAGGTAGGCCCTAATGTTAAAAATAAGTGACATAAAGAGTAGATATACATATCATTATACATTCATTTTACTCACACAAGTTGAATTTCAAAGGAAATCTAAAGTAAATAAGGTTGGATTTCAAGGGAGGATGAAGTCTTTTGCTGATGTGTTCTAAGGTATGTTATTGACAGGTCATCTTACCATTTTCGCTATAATTTTTTTTTCTAGAATGATTCATATGGTGAAATTGATATGGTATTGAGAAGACATATCTACGTACCTATGGTAAAAATTTCAGCACTTTATTTGCTATAATTTTGGAGATACACTCTATGGAAGATAGGGTTTTTGACTAGTCCTTAAGCTAGTCATAAACATGTGTTCCCGGTAAAACATACATATATTTTTCATAGTGAATACAAATTAAGTGAGACCAATTTCATTGAAAAGAGTACTCGATTTACTTTCTTATGTACAAGTTTCATAATCTGATGTTAAATATTGGGCACGAGACATACTGTACAAGTCCTCTCCCCGGAATAAACCATTATTGAATAAGGTCTATCATTCTCTCTATAACTTTTGTTTGGGGAGGATTCAAGGAGTGAAACTTTGAGGAGTTCCATAGAATACATTGGGTAATATTATTTATAGGATCAGAGTATTCCAAGAATTTAATAATTGAAGAAGTTGAATAAGTCTTAGGAAGAATTATCATGTTTTATGTGATGGTTGGTTGATGGTGATGATTTAATGTAAATTTTTATTATCTCTCATATATTCTTGGGTGGAAGGAAGGGGAAAGGATGGAAAGGTCAACCCTCTCTTGATATTGGATGATTTTATCTTCCTCTTGGAGGTTTATCCCTCCCTTTATATTTGGAAGTTGTAGCTACCTTTAGAAGTCATTACTTCCCTTAAATAACAAGTATTGATTATTTCTCATATATTGTGCATGGTGTACTATGGTGTATTGGTGTAACTCTTATAATATTTTTCGTTGCTCATTGGATATAATTGAATGGTTTAAGTATATTTTTAAAAAAATTTTAATTTTACTTGATATTGATTCACTCCCCTCTCAGTATCAACAATTGGTATCAGATAAGGTTTCCTTCAGAAGAATTTAACCAATGGAAGGAAAATCCTGAGAAGAGATGGATGACCATAAACACATTTCAAATAGGATTCAAATATTTGATGGAAGAAATTATGCATACTGGAGTGATATTGTGAAAAAATACCTAGCATCGTTGGGAGTAGACATTTGGTACTCAGTTGTAAATAGCTATGTAATCCCAAATAATGCTCCAACAAATTCAAATGAGAAGGAGCTTATGATTTGTAATTCAAAATCCAGACATGTTATTCTAGGAGCATTGTCACCAACCATTTATAGTAAAGTGATGGGTTGTAGTGATGCTAAAGAGGTATGGGATAAACTCAAGAGTATCTATGAAGGTGATCCAAAAGTTAAGCAATTCAAGATTCAACGACATAGAGCAGAATTTGAAAATTTGAAAATGAATGAAAAGGAAGATTTTGCAACCTATTTTCTTAGGGTTGATGAAGTTGTTAATGCTATCATAGGAATAGGTAAATAGATCGATGAATCCATGGTTGTACAAAAAGTGTTGAGATCACATCTCTTGAAGTATGATTCTAAGGTTTCTGCCATTGAAGAAACTATGGACTTGACCAAACTGACAATGGATGAATTACATGGGTTTCTTATAGCATATGAGATGGGAACATGTATAGAAAGTGACCATCCAAACAATGAAGCAGCCTTTAAATCCACAAAGAAGACAAAATACAAGGATAATGACCTTGATGAAGAAATAACAAATTTCGTAAGAAGGTTCCAGAAGGGAAGTGGAAGATACAAAGGTAAGTCTCCTCTCAAATGATTTAACTGTGGTAGAATAGGACATATTGTTGAAAACTTCTACTATAAAAAGAGAAGTCTCAACAATAAAAAGAGCTTCTACTCGAAGGACGGTGACTTCTCCTAAAATGAGAGTGATGAAGAAGATAATCATGGAGCAGAAGTCCTCTTCATAACCCAAGAAACCCAGGATGATGATCATAAGAATTCTAAAGAAGAATATATCATTTTTGAAGAAGATTCAGATGAAGAAACCAACCTTGATTCATTTTGGGGATACAAAGACAATGCAGAGAGTGAACAAGAAGATGAGAATCTTAAAAAATTGAAGCATGTTGAAATTGAATATAGAAAGATTTGAAACACAAACATAATATTAAAGGGTGAATTGATTAGTTGTGAAGAAGAGAATTACAAGCTTGAAAAGACCATTGATAACCCGAAGGAACAATTAGAAGATTATGAGAAATTGAAAACAAAATTAGATCAGACAAAAGGGGAGCTACTATTGACAATAGAAAAGTTGAAGAAGTTTGAAAAAAACACTGAAAAATTAGATGAGATCCTTAGCAGTCAAAGATCTCCAAATGAAAATACATGACTATGATACAATGACATCTTGAAGACAAAAAAACGAGAGAATAAAGATGAAAATCGTGAAACCAACACTCCAGAACAAGTTGAACAATAAGATAGAAGACTAGAATTCAAAAGGAATGAGACATCAAGAAGACCCTCTCCCATCAGGTATGAAAGAAATCATTATGAAGGAAACTACAAAAGAATAGATCGTGAACCCAGATGGACCACACCACAAAGAAGATCACTTACTCCCAGGTCTCAAAATTTCTTTCTTGGACATTGCTATACTTGTGGAAATTTTGGACACAAGGCAATCAATTGTAGAATCAATGAAATGAATAACTACGCAAGCTACATGAACGGTGAAAATAGTAGAGATGGAAATGTTCGTAGACCTGTCAACAGAAATTATAATCCATTTGACCCATTAATGGATAAAAATATTGTATGTTGCAAGTGTTGTAATCTTTTTCACAAATAAAAAGATTGCAGAGAGATGAAGGAAGATAATTGTATGCCAAATGTCTGTATACCAACTACAACATGGAAAAGGAAAGAAAATCCACACAATGAAAACTGTCAAATATCATTGGTCACTAAATAATGAAAAGAAGAATATGAATGGTTCATAGATAGTGGGTTATCATCTCATATGACCAAATATCAAAGCAAATTTGTTAGCTTGAAGAAAAAGGGTGGAAATGTTGCATTTGGAGATGCTTCATCTACCAAAATACTTGGAAAAAGAACTGTAAATATTGAAAGTGAAAATGTAAAATAAGGAAAAGTCCTATTGGTTGAATATCTGAAGCATAATATCCTCAGTGTCAGCAAAATATGTAATCAAGGATACACTCTTACGTTTGACTCCCGAAAATGTAAAATCAAAGAAAATAACTCAGGAAGATTGGTTGTAACTGCAACAAGAATACCAAACAACATATACATCCTATACATGAAGAATATAGAGAATCCAAAAGCCACATAAAAGGATTCCAAGGAAGAAAAATTCCCAAAGAACAAAAATAAGGATGAAGTATTATTGAATGCCACATGTTTAGGGGGAGCAGCCCCAAAGAAGAGAGTTACCTTTTTCCATTAAACTGAGGGGGGGTAGCCCTACCCTTTTACATTGATTTAAAAGGGGGATAGAAATTGAGATCATGATCATAGGGGGAGAATGAGTGTTTCCATCAATAAAAAAGGGGGATATTGTTGGAAGATTGGTTGTTGTCATTGATGTCAACGCTAGTCATTGGTTTTGGACTGCAAGAT
Organism: Picea engelmannii; assembly: GCA_009831015.1. Taxonomy (NCBI): domain Eukaryota; kingdom Viridiplantae; phylum Streptophyta; class Pinopsida; order Pinales; family Pinaceae; genus Picea; species Picea engelmannii. The sequence goes on from ML777187.1 coordinate 1,353,533, forward strand.
TGATGAAGGTATTTGGACATGATGGAAAGTGCACATGTAGACACAACAACCATGGATGGATAGTATACATCATGTTGTTTCCGGTGGTAGGTGGCATGTCACGTGGATCCTCATGGTTGAGGAGAAATAACCTTTTGAATATGACAAAGTGAATTAGAAGGAAGTACATGTCGACCCTGAAGATAATTAAATAAAAGAATTACAAAATAAGAAAGTGTCAGGTCGGCCCTAATGTTAAAAAGCAGTTTCATAAAGAGTATACATACATATCATTATACATTTATTTTACATACACAAGTCTAATTTCATAGGAAATCAGAAGTAAAGAAGGATGGATTTCAAGGGAGGATAAAGTATTTTGGTGATGAGTTATAAGGTATGTTATTTACAGGTCATCTTACCATTTTCACTATAATGTTTTTTCTAGAAATATTCAGATGGTGAAATTGAAATGGTATTGAGAAGACATATCTAGGTACTTGTTTTAAAAAGTTCATTTCTTTATTCACTATAATTTTAGAGATACACTCTATGGAATATAGGGTTTTTGACTAGTCCTAAAGCTAGTCATAAACAAGTGTTCCTGCTAAAATAGTCATAAATTATTCATAGAGAATAGAAATGAAGGGAGACAAATTTCATTGGAAATAGTACGAAATGTAGTTTCTTTTGCGTGTGTTTTAGAATCTGATGTTAAATATTGAGCGTGGGACATTTTATACAAGTTCGATCTCCTGAGTAAACCATAATTGAATAAGTTCTATCATTCTCTCTATATCTTACTTTTTAGGAGGATTCAAGGAGTGAAACTTGGAGGAATTTCAAAGAATACATTGAGTAATATTATATATAGGATCATAGTGTTCCAAGAATTTAATAATTGCATAATTTGAAGAAGTCTCAGGAAGCATTATCAGGTTTTATGTGATGGTTGGTTGATGGTGATGATTTTATGTAAAGCTTTATTATCTCTCATATATTCTTGGGTGGAAGGAAGGGGTAAGGATGGATAGGTCAAACCTCTCTTGATATTGGATGATTGTATCTTCCTCTTGGATTTTTATTCCTCCCTTTATATTTGGAAGTTGTATCTACCTTTGGAAGTCATTACTTCCTTTGAATAATAACTATTGATTATTTCTCATATATTGTGCATGGTGTATCATGGTGTATTGGTGTAACTCTTATACTATTTTTCATTGATGATTGGATATAATTGAATGGTTTAAGTATAAGTTTAAAAAATTTTAAATTGTACTTGATAATGATTCAAGCCCCTCTCAGTATCAACAATTGGTATCATAGCAGGTTTCCTTCAGAACAATTTAACCACTAGAAGGAAAATCCTGAGCAGAGATGGATGCCCATCAACACATTTCAAATGGGATTCAAATATTTGATGGAATAAATTATGCATACTGGAGTGATAGAGTGAAAACTTACCTAACATATTCGAGAGTATACATTTGGTACTCAGTTGTAAGTGACTATGTAATCCCAAATAATGCTCCAACAGATCCAAATGAGAAGAAGCTTATAAGTTGTAATTAAAAATCCAGGCATGTTATTCTAGTAGCATTGGCACCAACCATTTCTAGTAAAGTGATGGGTTGTAACACTGCTAAAGAGGTATGGGAAAAACACAAGAGTATCTACGAAGGTGATCCAAAATTTAAGTAGGTCAAGCTTCAATGACATAGAGCCAAATTTGAAAATTTGAAGATGAATGGAAAAGAAGATATTGCAACCTATTTTCTTAGAGTTGATGAAGTTTTTATTATTATCATAGGATTATGGGAAGAGCTTGATGAATCCTTGGTTGTAAAAAATGTTTTGAGATCACCTCTCTTGAATTATGATGCTAAGGTCTCTGGTATTGAAGAAACTAGGGACTTGACCAAAATGACAATGAATGGATTACATGGGTCTCTTATAGCATATGAAATGAGAACAGGTAGATAAAGTGACCAGCCAAACAATGAAGCAACCTTTAAATCCATAAATAACACAAAAGAAAAGGATAATGACCTTCATGAAGAAATATCAGATTTCGTAAGAAGGTTCCAGAAGGAAAGTGGAAGATATAAAGGTAAGTATCCTCTCAAATGATTTAATTGTGGTAGAATAAGACATATTGTTGAAAAATGATACTATAAAAAGAGAAGTATCAACAATAAAAAGATATTCTATTCCAAGGATGATGACATTTCCTCAAATGAGAGGGATGAAGAAGATAATGATGGAGGAGAAGTCCTCCTCATAACCAAAGAAACCCAGGATGATAATCATAGGAATTCTAAATAATAAGAAATCATTTTTGAAGAATATCTAGATGAAGAAACCAACCTTGATTCCTTTTGGGGATATAGAGACAATGTAGAGAGTGAACAAGAATATGAGAATCTTGAAAAGTTGAAGCATGTTGAAACTAAAAATAGCCAGCTTAGAAACAAAACCATAATACTAAAAGGTGAATTGAGTAGTTGTGAAAAAGATAATTACAAGCTTGAAAAAACCATTGATAGCCTGAAGGAACAATTAGAAGATTATGATAAATTGAAAGAAAACTTGGATCACACAAAAGGGGAGCTACTATTGACAATAGAAAAGTTGAAGAAGTTTGAAAAAAGAACTAAAAAATTAGATGAGATCCTTAGCAGTCAAAGATATCCAAACGACAAGACATGACTAGGATACAATGACATATTGAAGACAACCAAACAAGAGAAGGACGATGAAAATAGTGAAACCAACACTCCAGAACAAGTTGAACAACAATATATAAGACTAGAATTCAGAAGGAATGAGACATGAAGAAGATCTTATCCCATAAGGTATAAAATAAATCATTATGAAGGAAACTACATAAGAATAGATCATGAACCCATATGGACTACACCACAAAGAAGATCACTTACTCCGAGGTATCAAAATTTATTTCTTGGACATTGTTATACTTGTGGAAATTTCGGACACAATGAAATCAACTGTAGAATCAATGAAAGGAATAACTATGCAAGCTACAGGAAGTGTGAAAATAGTAGATATGGAAATGTTCATAGACATGTCAAAATAAATTATAATCCATTTTACACATTAATGGATAAAAATATTGTATGTTACAAGTGCAATAATCTTGGTCACAAAGCATGAGATTGCAAAGAGATGAAGGAAGATAATTGTATGTCAAATGTTTGTATACCAACTACAACATGGAAAAGGAAAGAAATTATAGAAAATGAAAACTGTCGAATAGCATTGGTCGCTAAAGACTGAAAATAATAAGATGAATGGTTCATAAACAATGGGTGCTCATCTCATATGACCGAACATCAAAGAAAATTTGTCAGCTTGAAGAAAAAGGGTGGAATTGTTGCATTTGGAGATGAATCAACTACCAAAATACTTGGAAAGGGAACTGTCAAGCTTGTAAGTGAAAATGTAAAAGTAGGAAAAGTCATATTGCTTGAATATTTGAAGCATAATATCCTCAGTGTCAGCAAAATATGTGATGAAGGATACACTCTTACGTTTGACTCCCGAAAATGTAAAATCAGAGAAAATAACTCAGCAAGATTGGTTGCAACTGCAATAAGAAGACCAAACAACATATACATCCTAGACATGAAGAATAGAGAGAACCATAAGCCACACAAAAGGATTCCAAGGAAGAAAAACTTTTAAAGACCAAAAATAAGGATGAAGTATTATTGAGTGCCACATCTTCACCGGGAGCATCCCCAAAAAAGAGAGTTACCTTTTGTCATTAAACTCAGGGGGCGTAGCCCTACCCTTTGCCATTGATTTAAAAGGGGGAGAGAAATTGGGATCATGATGATAGGGGGAGCATGCGTGTTGTCATCGATGTTAAAGGGGGATATTGTTGGAAGATTGGTTGTTGTCATTGATGTCAACCCTAGTCATTGGTTTTGGACCACAAGATTGATGAAGGTATTTGGACATGAAGGACAGTGCACATACAGACATAACACCCATAGATGGATAGTATACATCATGTTATTTTCGGTGGTAGGTGTCACATCATGTGGATCCTCATGGTTGAGGAGAAATGAATTTGTGAAGATGACAAAGTGAATTGAAGTAGGAAGTACATGTCGGCCCTGAAGATAATTAAAGAAAAGAATTACAAAATAAGAAAGTGTCAGGTTGACCTTAATGTTAAAAACAAGTGACATAAATAGTATAAATACATATCATTATACATTCATTTTACACACACAGGTCGAATTTCCTAGAAAATCTAAAGTAAAGAAGGTTGGATTTCAAGGGAGGATGAAGTATTTTGGTGATGTGTTCTAACGTATGTTATTTACAAGTCATCTTACCATTTTTCGCTATAACTATTTTTATAGAATGATTCAGATGGTGAAATTGATATGGTATTGAGAATATATATCTAGGTACCTATGGTAAAAATTTCAGATCTTTATTCGCTATAATTTTAAAGATACACTCTGTGGAAGATAGGGTTTTTTACTAGTCCTGAAGCTAGTCATAACCTATTCATAGAGAATACAAATGAAGGGAGACCAATTTCATTGGAAATTGTGCAGACTGTAGTTTCTTGTGTGCACATTTCAAAATATGATGTTAAATATTGAGCACGGGACATTCTGTATAAGTTCTCTCTCCTCAATAAACCAAAATTGAATAGGGTCTATCATTCTCTCTATAAGTTCATTTTTTAGGAGGATTCAAGGAGTCAAAATTGGAGGAGTTTCAGAGAACACATTGAGTAATATTATCTATGGCATTAGAGTATTCCAAGAATTTAATAATTGCAGAAGTTGAAGAAGTCTCAGGAAGCATTATCAGGTTTTATGTGATGGTTGGTTGATGGTGATAATTTAATGTAAAGTTTTATTATTTCTCATATATTATTGGGTGGAAGGAAGGGGAAAGGATGGAGAGGTCAAAACTCTCTTGATATTGGAGGATTTTATCTTCCTCTTGGATTTTTATCCCTCCCTTTATATTTGGAAGTTGTAGCTACCCTTGGAAGTCATTACTTCCCTTGAACAATAACTATTGATTATTTATCATATATTGTGCATGGTGTATTTTGGTGTATTGGTGTAACTCTTATACTATTGTTCATTTCTCATTGGATACAATTGAAGGGTTTAAGTATAAGTTTAAACAGTTTTAAATTGTACTTGATGCTGATTCACCCCACTCTCAATATTAACAATTGGTATCAGAGCAGGTTTCCTTCAAAACAGTTTAAGCACTGGAAGGAAAATCATGAGCAGAGATGAATGAACATTAACACATTTCAAATGGGATTCAAATATTTGATGGAAGAAATTATGCATACTGGAGTGATAGAGTGAAAACTTACCTAACATCTTTGGGAGTAGGCATTTGGTACTCAGTTGTAAGTGACTATGTAATCCCAAATAATGCTCCAACAGATCCAAATGAGAAGAAGCTTATGAGTTGTAATTCAAAACCCAGACATGTTATTCTAGTAGCATTGGCACCAACCATTGCTAGTAAAGTGATGGGTTGCAGCACTGCTAAAGAGGTATGGGACAAACTTAAGAGTATCTACGAAGGTGATCCAAAAGTTAAGCAGGTCAAGCTTCAATGACATAGAGAAAAATTTAAAAATTTGAAGATGAATGTAAAGGAAGATATTGCAACCTATTTTCTTAGAGTGGATGTAACATCTCACTCTTGCGCGCACTGAGGGGACTTATTATTTGAGGACACTTGCTTGCAAGTGATCCAGATTATTATACTATTGGTCGTTTGATTATGATTATGAGGAATTATGGATACGATTATATGTTATTTTGTGTATTTGCATAGACAGGTGCTATTGACTGGGTTCTCCTGAGTGTGCAGGACTTGGGACCTCGAGGATGCAAAGGCATCGATGAAACCTCTTGGACTCCAGATAAAGTTAGGGAGTGAACTATTGGGTTTTGATTACTGTTGATATGACTTATGCACATCTGATTAGATGTTATGATGATTGATTTTATTTTTGACATGATTCATTGATGATGTAGGCTGACGATAACTTGTCGACCAGACTCACATTTGGAATAGAGGGGTCACACACGACCTTCAGAGACATTGAGTGAGAGGTGTGGATAGTAACCCTGCCATAGCCTACTAGCACTCCCATCGTGGCTCGAACTGTAGGTTAATGATTACCTAGTTCGATAAGATCCATGATTTTGTGAGGGAATATTGCGACAATCGCTCGCGATGATTCTAAGGGGTGCACAATAAGGCAGGGGCCTTATTCCTCAGAGGCTCTTATTCTTCCACAAGATAACCTGGAGGAGTATTGACTCTAGGGGTTATTTATGTCTACCAAGTCAATCAAGACTCGCAGGGATGATTTTAGGGGCTAAATTTCGCTCATGGGCTAATTTTCCATGGTTTTTCCAAAAATGAGATTTTCTATTTTAAAAATGATTCGCCCAAATTCTATAGGATAAAATTATTTTACCTTAAAAATCGCCAAGATTTTATAAAAGATATATAAAATCCTTAGAAATTTGAATATTTTTACAAAAAAATCGCCAAACATTTATAGTTGGCATATGAAGGATCAATATTATTCGCCAAGGTTTCTACATTTTAAAATAAATTTTCATCCTTAAAATCATCCATGATCAAGAGGCGAGTGCCACCCTTGTAGCACGTAGTGCATCCTGAAGGGCACGTCACACAAGAAAAACAGAAAGAGGTGAGTGGCACCCTTGGAGCATGTAGTGCATCTTGAAGGGCACATCGCGCAAGGGAAACGAAATGAGGTGAGTGGAACCCTTGGAGCACCTATTGTGTCCTAAAGGGAACGTCACGTTGTTAACTAATAAGTGAATAAAACTAGATGGCCTTAGAACTAATAATGTGATAAGAAAGATTTAAAAACAATTTCTCTAATAAAATGTCACCCAACCTAGGAAAATAAAATCTAGGTCTCAGTGATACTTGTGGTAAAAAATATATATATATAATCATCATTAAACATGTGACGAGAAGGGGGTAAGAAATTCGATTAATTTATAAAAATCAAATTACTTTGAGGGATTAAAATTTTAAAAGGGAATTGATTGTTTTTCTACTTTTTCTAATTAAAATTTATTAATTAAAAATAAAAAGGGGTATAAGGTAATTTTTCTACACTTGCTAATTTGGGTTTAAGATAAAAATGGAAAAGAGGGAAACTTAAAATAATTACGAAACTAAAGAAAAAGGGGAAACATAAAGAAAAATGGGAAACATAAAGAAAAAGGGAAACATGAAGAAAAAACAGAATGACTAACTTAGTAAGGAATCTTGCCTTTAAGAACTTTATAAATTGAACTCAACTACGAATTTAGTAAGGGCGTAAGTCATTAAAATGTGTAAGGGAATATTTGGACACCTAGGAGCGATTCTAGGAATGTTTTTAGGTGGGTGAGGGAAATAGGAGTAAATAAATAATTAATGAAATTAATTTCTAGTGAAACTAAGGGTATGGGTGACATGTGTACGGGGGAGGATTTTTCTGAATTAATGTATCAAAAATTAAATTAAATGGGAATTTGGGAAAGAAGTCACTTCGAAACTCTATCAAAATGATGGAGGAGAAGGAGTATGGATCTCTTCTTTCATGTGTAACGTTACGCTGCAAAATTTTTGACTTGACTGACTTATCTTGTGGGAGTTGGGATACCCAGCTCAGTGACGAGTGGTAGCTTGGCCTTGCAAGGTGAGCTGGGAGCTAATTGTTCTTTGGTTTAGTGTGTGTGGCCCCTTTGTGACTCAAGGGGCTAAGGGGGAAGAAGAGTAACCCTAGCGTTGGCAGGGAGGTATCGGTGAAGTCACAGTGGTCGACAAGTTGGAGCGGGATGGAGCGCATGGGACAATGACTCTGAGCTGTCACCTTGGGCTATGTTATGCATGCTTTTATTTTGAATGGTAGATTAATATTGATCTTACGCTCTCATTTATGCACCTTTAATTGTGTAAAGAAGGTGTTTTACTTAGCATTTTTAATCGAGAACTTAAATTCAACATAGCTTTACGCTTGCTGATTGAATTGATTCCCTTGGAAATCGATCCCTGACTACTATGACTGTTCTATCTATTTTAATTATTATTATGAAGAGTTTGTTATTTATCTTCATCCTCATCCCTATATCATCATTCTACGCCTAAGCAGTCAGCCACGAGCCGGATCGATGATCATCATTTCGGTGTTAATAGACCTATAGATCCTAATGCCCTGCTTTTCTGTGCGTGGATGATGATAAAAGGATAGTGTTGCCCAACTGCCTACCCCTCTTGATTGTTCCTGGTTGAGTAATTGTCATGTGCCTTGTTGTGAATGAATACTGCGATTGTTTTTTCTTTCCCGCAACGAACCGCTTATGATCCTCTACATTTGATCCATAGGTTTTGGTACATTCCTGGCGAAGTAACTCTATGTTTTTAATACCCTTCCTGGCAATAATTTAATTCTGTGTTTTTAATGATTTTCTTGGCGAATTTACTGTGGGGTTTTTATACATCTGGCCTGCCATTTACTCTGCGAATTTACCTTACCTTTTTACACCTCTGGCCTGCGATTTTACCTTTGCCCTTTAATTTTTTTGAAGATGAATTTAGCTTGCATATTTTCCCACTCTAATGACAATTTATAAATTATTTGACTCTGTTTTTAATTGTTGATTGCAATTTAATCTCTTTTACACAACGACTGTCATGTATTGGGCGACTCATTTTATATCTTTATTACATAATGATTTTTACGTATTGTGTAACAGCTTTGGATTTGTCTGAGTTGATAAGTCTGCGATTTTGTTATTGGCTATGATTGTTACAACTATTTTTCACCTGTAATGGCTGCGATTACATATATATTAGTTGTCGTTCGATATTAGCTGCGATTGTTACGTTACACAAATATTTAGATATTTCACTCTAGCAATTTTATAGTTATTGCACGACAGCTAATTTACATTTCTCTAATCTTTAATATTTTATATTTTTATATTGCACTACAACTATTTTGCATTTCTGTAATATTTCTCTAATAGCGAATTTATATTCTGTTATAGGCTAAATTAGTAGAGTATTTAATTTCCTTTGAAATGAATTATCACCCAGCAATTTCGGTGACAGAGATAAAAGCTTAGAACTTCAATTTCTTTTGAACGTAATTGCACCGCTAGTTAATGCTGGACAGAAATACCTTTACTGATAACATTATTGGACAACGATTCTTAATATGTCGATAGCAGGTGATAGCATGTTATAATCGACAATTGGGTAGCAATATCATGGAGAGCGAATGTATTTTGTTGACAACGGTTTCTAGCTATGCTATTTCCATTATCAATGTCATTTCTTGACAACTATTATCATTGCTATTCCTTTATCATATAAATTAACCAGCGTCGGTATTGCAAGATTATTAATAGAGAGCGAGTTTATGCAGCTGACTGACAACGAATTTTTACATACAACGTGTCTGCAAATTAAAAGTAGTGACTGCGAATTTACCTGTAGTGACTGCATTCATGCACATGAAAGGTCGTATTTACATATTAAATTCTGGTATTGTAAGAACGAACCTGTAGGAACATCTGATCACTAGCGGGCACTGCACAAGACGATATAATTTCATAAGAATCAGGCCGACTATCACCAGAATGCATTACAGTCGCCTTCTCGGCTCCATGCGAATCAACAATCCCTTGTCCAAGTCCATACACTGTTTCTGTTTTGGCATGCTTTATGTTTCCTATGTTATCACTTTCAATCATAATCAGATAATTATTTCCACCTTCCTTGGTTGAAAATGTAGAGTGGACTTGTTGATCCTGGCTATTTACACTTGCATTTACTCTCTTATCACTTCCAAAAATGGGCAGTTCTGAAATGCATCTAAATTGCTAGCATTCAGCCCACTTAAACTGATACTGATATCTCCTGCAATCAAGTCCTGACCCGACGATCTAGAAGGGATAATATAGTATCCAAAGACCCTGATGAATCAGACTGATGGAAAGAAACCACCTATTTTCAGAGGGTTCCTTTACAGTAGACAAGTCTTCCACCTTTAAAATTACACATTTCAGTATGTCCTCAAAGAATGAAAATTATTAGTAGGGGTTGCGAATACCCAATACAACTCGTTAGTTGGGTTCTCTTACTTTGGACGTGAACCCATTTTCATGTCTTTTGTACAAGGTGCCTCCTCAGGGATTGAGGTACTTAGAGCAACCTTCTACATACAGAATAAGCACTTTCAAAATCACTGAAAATAAATTAAACAATGCGCAACAGACCTCTTTTGGAGCTGTCTTGATTTCAGCTTACCTAGTTATAGATCTAAGAGGTAGAGACACTGAAAGATCGTAATATTTGGTTATGTCGACACCCTAATATAAACAATACAATTGATATTTCTGTTGGCAACGTGAGTGTATATATAGATGGCAACGACTTCATATTTTTAGAAAGCTACCTAATGTTTTCAATAGACAGTGAACTATTTTGTTAGATAACAATGTGTTGAGAAAGAGATATATATATGACAAATTCCCTTAATACACAGTGATATCAGCCTTTACTCAGTTAGGGTGCCTTTGCCTTGATTACTTAGCAATGTCTTTACAACGATTTCCATAAATGATTATTGATTGATAGCATATCTTGTTCATAGTCATTATTAACAGACAACCATATTTTGTTAACCATATTTTGTTGACAGAGATATCATATTATATGATAGTGAATTACATGCCAGCGATATATATATGACTAACTCCCTTTTGACCAAAAATTACAGTATTTTTCCTTGTCATTCCCTTTACATTGATAATTATTTTTAGTGGATAGCAATTTAATATTTGGGTAGTCATTTTTATCTGTTATTAGTTATCTCATGTTTCATCCAGTTGCCTAATGTGCTAGTATTGCTTGTGGCCTTCCTGCTTTAAAAAAAAAAAAAAACTTGTATTGTGTCACATGTAGTCATAAATTCAACGTGTTACACATGGTATCACAACGGGTTCAACCCTGCGACTGTGGATCGCTAGGATTTCCACTGTAGTAAACCCATGAGTATTAACCCTTGCATTAGTTAAAAACCTTAATGTGTCCATGCATTGATCACATTTGGAGGATGCCACAAAGGTTCGCAATGTGGTGTCATGGAAGGAGGTGTGACGCCTCCAGAAGTTCCCGCACTCTCGGAGTCGAACCCCCAAGGGGAAGAACATGTCCTTGGGATGGATAATGGATTCGATTGTTGTAAGGGATGATGATGTTCTAACAAGGCCCTCCTAGGGAAAGTCAAAGGGCCTTGATTCACCATCGGTACTGAGATGAGGCACCTATACCCCTAAGGGTCCACAATGCTCCCTAGCCAGTATTGTTAACATCCATCGAGAACTCGAGAGAGTTGATTTATCAAGTCCACGAGTGTCACAGATGGTTGTGTCATCGAGGTACGGTTGTACAACAAGGCAATGTGCTTTGTGCCTCGCGATTATGACCTCCAGCATGAAGGTCCACTTGGTGGTCTTTCAACTGAAGGGGAGATCTCTTCTATGGCAGAAGATGCTCCTGCCACTTTTGAACATGGTCGTCAACGACGTGTCATGGGAACTATTCGAGGAACGGTTTCAAGAGATATATCTTTCTTAGGAATTCGTTGAGCGTTAGATCAACGAGTTCAACACCTTGCGACAAGGAGGTCACACAGTGCCCAAGTATGAGGTCATTTTGGAGATTCTTCGGTATGCTCCGCACCAAATTACTGAGAAAATTAAGGTCAACAACTTCAATTTTGGCCTTATTGTTAGAATTTAGCTTCTACTTCAGGTGCCAGGAATACTGGGCAAAAGAAAGTATGTCGGATTGTGGGGTGCCACATTACCAGCATTACCACTTAGAGGAAAGGGCTGGAATATCTGGATCAGCTGAACCCACTACCGCGGGATTTTTGGGCAAGGCCCATAGAATTCATGCAGCGTTGAATAACTGCCAGGCAGAGCACCAGTCGACTGTGCTTGAGACATCAGGTACCATCGTTGACTAGACCCTTAGTATTTTGATAGATCCCGGTGCTATTGAGAGTTTCATTTCAAGTGTAGCGCTAAAACGAATTAGGGTAAAGTCAGTCGAATAGGATGAGTTTAGCCTTGTAGAGATGGCTTCGGGAGAAAAACAGAAGGTTGGAGGGAAGATTACAGGCTGTACCCTTAACCTGGGAGAATTTGTCACCAGGGCCAACCTGTACGTCAGGATCTTAGGATCTTATAACATCATGATTGGTGTGGACTGGTTGAGATCGCATGAGGTGATACTCAACTGTAAGACGAAATGGTTGAGCTTGGTTGATGATGAGGGATAGAGACCCATGATTGTAGGTCAGAATGAAGGTGTTTCCCTGAGTTTTATCTCTTCCCTGCAGTTACGAAAAATCATGTGCAAGGGAAGTAAGCTTTATGCGATCCTTGCATTAAACGAGAAGGGATTAGAGGAAGGTCTAGAACACCTTCCTGTGGTGAGAGAGTTTGCAGATGTCTTCCCAGAGGAGTTACCTGGGATGCCACCAGAGAGGGAATTGGAATTTACCATATACCTAAAACCGAGGACTAAGACAATAACGAGACTGCCTTATCGTATGTCAACCTTGCATTTACAGTAGTTGAGAATGCAATTGAAGGAGTTATTGGACCCAGGACTCATATGTCCAACTGTGTCACCATGAGGTGCGTCTGTTATTTGCATACGAAAGAAGGACGGGTCGTGGAGACTCTATATTGACTACCGTCAATTGAACAAGGGAACGATCAAGAATCAATACCTGTTGCCAAGGATTGATGATCTGTTTGATCAAATCAAGGGTGCGACAGTGTTTTCAAAGATTGACTTGGGATCAGGGTATCACCAGTTATGGATCAAGGAGGATGATGTCCCTAAGACCTCCTTTAAGACGAGGTTTGGACATTATAAGTTTATTCTTTTACCATTTGGACTGACAAATGCCCCAGGGATATTTATGAGTTTGATGAATAGGGTGTTCCGCAAGTACTTGGACAAGTTTGTCCAAGTATTCATTGACGATATTTTGATTTACTCTTGGATGATGGAGGAGAATGATGAGCACTTGTGCTTGGTACTGCAGTGTCTATGAGAGCACAAATCGTTTGGGAAATTGTCCAAATGCTTGTTTTATCAATCAAAAATTTACTACTTAGGGCATGTCATCTCCGACGAAGGTATCGTCCTGGATCCAATAAAGGTTGAGGCTATTATGGAATTCCCTACGCCGAGGAATGTCTCGAAAGTGCGTATCTTCATGGGTTTAGTGGGATACTATCGAAGGTTTGTCGAGGGATTTTCGAAGATAGCAAATCCCATCACAGAATTGTAGAAGAATAAGAATAAGTTTGTTTGGACCGAGAAATGCATGGAGGCATTTCAGAGGCTCAAGGAGTTGTTGAAAAAAACACCAATACTAAAGGTCCCAAACATGGACTCAGACTTCTTGGTATGCACCGACGCATCCAAGGAAGGTTTAGGCAGAGTCTTTATGCAATATGGTCGAGTGTTTTCTTACATTTCAAGGAAATTGAGAAGGCATGAGGAGAACTATGCGAAGCATGATTTGGAGTTGTTAGCCATTGTATATTACTTGAGATTTTGGAGACACTACTTAATCAAAGGAAAATTTGAACTAAAAACAGACCACTGTGGACTACAACACATCTTTACGCAAAGCGACCTGAACGCGCGACAATGACGTTGGTCGAAATTACTTAGCGAGTACGATTTCAATATTACTTACATAAAATGAACAATGAACCGAGTGGCAGATGCATTGAGTCAGAGACCACACATATTTTCGGTGTTTCCTCTTCAGACAAATCTATGTGAAAATATTCTAACATTATAGTATGACGATGACTGGTACAAAGAGGTCAAGTATTTTATCGGACAAAACACAATGATAGCACCAAGATTTGAAGGATTTATGTTGGACGACGATGGACTTTTGAGATTTAAAAATTGAATTTATGTACCATCGAATGATGAGTTGTGGAGTTTGATCCTAAACAAGGATCACGGAGCAGTGTACATGGCCCACCCAGGGGTCACGAAGACGAGGGTAGACATTAAACCCTTATTCTTCTAGAAGGCAATGAAGGCATACATAGTCAACTATATGGCCATATGTCTAGAATGTGAGCAGGTAAAGGATGAACATAGACATCCACCAGGATTACTACAACCACATGTTATTCCTGAATCGAAATGGGAGGTTATTTTGATGGCTTTCATTGTTGGATTTCCACTGACAACAAGGAGACAAGACTCGATTTTTGTGGTAGTTGACACTTTGACAAGGAGTGGACTCGATTTTTGTGGTAGTTGACACTTTGACAAGGAGTGCTCATTTTATTCCTTTACGTATGATGTATCAGGAACCTGACATAGCTAGAGTTTTCATCCATGAGATTGTGAGGCTACATGGTATGCCTAAGAGGATTATCTCTGATCAAGGATCGATGTTTACTGGTCTATTTTGGACTAGTTTCCAAGAGGCATTGGGAACCCAACTTAACTTTAGTACTGTGTATCACCTAGAGATAGATGGGTAGACCAAATGAACAAACCAAATCTTGGAAGACATGTTGCGGATGTACATGATGGACTAACAAAATCATTGGGAAGAATTATTTCCAGTGGTATAATTCACATAACAATAGTTACCAAAGCACCATTAAGATGGTTTCGTTTTAGTTTCTTTATGGGCGACCGTGTCAAATGCCTTTGAGTTGGGATTAGTTTGAGGATAGGGTCTTGGTGGGACCAGAAGCGATCCAAGAAAGGGTCCAAGAAGCGCTCCATGTCGACCATAGTTATGAATTTGGTGATTGAGTCTTCTTGCGGGTAAAACTGCATAAGAGTTCGATCAAATTTGGAAAGGGAGATAAAATCTCTCCTAGTTTTGTGGGACCCTTTGATATTTTGGAGAGGAAGGGGCCCGTGTCCTATTGACTCTAGCCTTGCCTGATTATTTGAGGCATATGCACAATGTCTTTCACATATCTATTTTGACACAATATATTAGTGATCCTACACATGTTATTGACATGAGTTCCTTGGAGGTATCGGATGAGGGGGTGCTCACAACTAAGCTGATCCACATCTTGGATCATCGCATTCGACAACTACGACATCTAACAATAGATCAGGTCAAGGTTCATTGGAACAACTATAGTCTGCACTCGGTGTCTTGGGAGGATGCATATGATATCTGCCAAGAATTTCCATTTTTGTTTGATGGATAGACTTATGATACTACGATACACATTATTTCGGCCCTTATATACTGTGAAACTTTAGGACGAAGTTTAGAGCAAGAGGGGTGTATGTAACATCCCACTCTTGCATGCACTGAGCGAACTTATTCTTTGAGGATACTTGCTTGCAAGTGATCCAAATTATTATACCATTGGCCACTTGATTATTATTATGAGGCATTATGGATATCATTATATGTTATTTTGTGTATTTACATAGACAGGTGCTATTGACTAGGTTCTCCTATGTGTGTAGGACTTGGGACCTCGAGGATGCAGGGGCATCGATGAAACCCCTTGGACTCTGGATCAAGTCAGGGAGTGAACTATTGGGTTTTGATTATTGTCGATATGGCATGTGGACATCTAATTAGATGTTATGATGATTGATTTTATTTTTGACATGATGCATTGATGATGCAGGATGATGATAACTTGTTGACCAGACTCACATGTGAAGTAGAGGGTCATGCAAAACCACCAAAGACGTTGAGGGAGAGGTGTGGACAACAACCATGCCATAACCTACTAGCACTCTCATCGTGGCTCGAACTATAGGTTAACGATTACCTAGTTCGAGAAGATCCATGATGCTATGAGGGAAGACTGCGACAGTCGCTCACAATGATTCTAAGTGGCGTGCAATAAGGAAGGGGACTTGTTCTTTAGAGGCCCTTAGTCTTCTACAAGATCACTTGGTAGAGTATTGACTCTAGGGGTTTTTTATGTCTACCAAGTCAATTAGGAGGCAAGTGGAACCCTTGGAGCAAATAGTGCATCCTGAAGGGCACGTCGCACAATAAAAATAGAAAGAGGTGAGTGGCACCCTTGGAGCATGTAGTGCATTCTGAAGGGAACAACGCACAAGGGAAACATAATGAGGCAAGTGGAACCCTTGGAGCACCTAGTGCGTCCTGAAGGGCATGTCGTGTTGTTAACTAATAAGTGAATAAACCTAGATGGCCTTAGAACTAATAATGTGATAAGAAATATTTAAAAACAATTTCCCTGATAAAATGTCGCCCAGCCTAGGAAAATAAAATCTCGGTCTAAGTGATACTTGTGGTAAAAGAATATATATATATATATATATATATATATATATATATATATATATATATATATATATATATATATATATATATATATATATATATATATATATATACACTACTTCATTTGGGTCAAATTCTGACGGTGCATTCGACGCAATTGCCACTTTCTATTGTCGGAAGACCGACAAACCTCGGACCCTCTCAAACATCGTTTCACATGACGGCATTTTTTCGACGACCACATTTTTGTCTGTATTGCGATGTTATATGACACAACGTGTCATCATAAATTGGATTGTCCAGCCCCATATTGACGTTGTAAGACCGACATTTCAAACGTGGAAAGATCGACATTTCAAACGTGGCAAGTGAGATGTTGAAAATGTGGCAAGACCAACGTTGAAAACGTGGCAAGAACGACGTGTCAAACGTGGCGAGTGAGACGTTGAAAATGTGGCAAGACCGACGCTGAAAACATGGCAAGACCAACGTGTCAAACATGGCAAGTGAGACGTTGCAAACGTGACAAGACCGATGTTGCAAATGTGGCAAGTGAGACGTTGCAAACATGGAAAGTGAGACGTTTCAGACGTGGCAAGACAGACGTTTCAAAGGTGGCAAGAGAGACGTTTCAGAGGTGGCAAGACCGACGGGACAAGGTATTAGCTCCGACGTGGTTGCTATGGGAGTGACACTCTTGCACATGGAAAGAACGACGTCCATCAGGTGGCAATAGCAATGACCATGAGTTACTAGCTCCGACGTGGTTGCTATGGGAGCGACAATCTTGGAGGTGGAAAGAGAGACGTCTTGGACATGGAAATAGCGACGGGAAGAGAGTGAAAGACATCAAAATTGCCACCTTTGTGTAGGTATTTAAAAAAAAGTAAAATATCAATATCAAGACCTAATTATAGTCATTCCAATCCCAAAGGAGGAGTAAGTCATATAGGTGGCAGCTAGTGACATCATACATGGAAATTTCTTCCTGCTTCATTAACATTTTCTTCAAAATTAAATTTACGACAACAAAAAGACATAACTTATTTGCAACCTTCAGTGCACACTTTAGCTTCAATCACTTCAACATCCATGCTATCTCGCCTTTCACTCTCAATCCAAGTGGGAGATTGCATCTCCATTTCATTTAAGTTCAAAGCTTCATCATCATTTATGACAACAATTTCTTCATAAGGATGGTCTTTGAATTCATCCAAATGATGCAGAACAGGAGGCACACATTCACTCAACAATTCTGATACATATTTTGAGCAATCTGCATCATTGATAGATTGTTGTTCATTGTTGATGAATAGACAAATATCTTCTTCTTGAAGCTACGCTTCATATTTTTCTTCAAGCCTTGATTCACCTTCAACATTCTACCCAGCTAGTACCTGAGAACAAGTCATAATCATAACATCTTCTGCCTGCACACTATGAACTCTATTGTAGCAGTGAGAGAAACCCATAGAAGAGCTATGAGACTACATTAAATAGATGAATGTCGACACCCAAGCTCTAGCCAATCCCTCTGGATTAAGTGGTCAGGTTTAACAAGATACGGGTAGAAAATTACCATTTAGAAACTATGCATGAATCTGTGTTGGCAAAGAAGACAACCCTATGAGAGTTTTTCCCCACTATATAGTATAAAGCCTACCTATTTGGACTTATAACAACTGGAGTGATTTATGGATTCAAAATGGTCAGTCATTTGAATATGTAGGATCTTACTCCTAGCAGTGTGCAAGCCTAGGCCTCCATCATAGGGGCCTCTATTTTGTTAAGTGGCATAAGGAAATGGAGACCATTAGATA
>ML777187.1:1403932-1424281 GCA_009831015.1 Picea engelmannii
ATATATATATATATATATATATATATATATATATATATATATATATATATATATATATATATATATAAGACTAATAATCATCATTAAGCATGTGACGAGAAGGGGGTAAGAAATGTGATTAATTTATAAAAATCAAATTACTTTGAGGGATTAAAATTTTTAAAGGGAAATGATTGTTTTTCTACTTTTGCTAATTAAAATTTATTAATTAAAAAGAAAAAGGGGTAAAAGGTAATTTTTCTACACTTCCTAATTTGTGTTTAAGATACAAAAGGAAAAGAGGAAAACTTAAAAGAATTAGGAAACTAAGGGAAAAGGGGAAACTTAAAGAAAAAGGGAAACATAAGGAAAATGAAGAATCACTAACTTAGTAAGGAATCTTGCCTTTAAGAACCTTCTAAATTGAACTCAACTAGGAATTTAGTAAGGACACAAGTCATTAAAATGTCCAAGGGAATATGGGGACACCTAGGAGCAATTCTAGGAATGATTTTAGGTGGGTGAGGGAAATAAAAGTAAATAATTAATTAATGAAATTAATTTCTGGTGCAACTAAGGGGATGGGTGACATGTGTACAAGGGAGGATTTTTTTGAATTAATATCAAAAATTAAATTAAATGGGAATTTGGGAAGGAAGTCACTTAGAAACTCTATACAAAGGATGGAGGAGGAGGAGGAGTATGAATCTCTTCTTTCATGCGTAACGTTACACTGCAAAATTTTTGACTTGATTGACTTACCTTGTGGGAGTTGGGATACCCAACTCGGTGACGAGTGGTAGCTTGGTCTTGCGAGGCAAGATGAAAGCTAGTTGTTCATTGGTTTAGTGTGCATGGCCCCTTTGCGACTCAAGGGTCTAAGGGGGAAGAAGAGTACCCCTAGCATTGACTGGGAGGTACTGGTGAAGTCACAGCGATTAGCAAGCTGGAGCGAGACAGAGCGCGTGGGACAACGACTTGGAGATGTCACCTTGGGCTATGGTACGCATGCTTTTATTTTGAATGGTAGATTAATATTGATCTTGCGCTTTCATTTATGTACTTTTAATTGTGTAAAGAAGGTGTTTTACTTAGCATTTTTAATAGAGAACTTAAGTTCACCATAGATTTACGCTCAATTCTTGAATTGATTCCCCTCGCAATCGATCCCTGACTATTATGACTATATTCTATGTTTTAATGATTATTATGAAGAGATTGTACTTTATCTTCATACTCATCCCTAGATCATTAGTCCACGCCTGAGCAGTCAGCAAGGAGTTGGATCGATGATCGTCACTTCGGTGTTAATAGACCTATAGATCCTAATGCCCTTCTTCTCTGTGCTTGGATGATGAGAAAATGATAGTGTTGCCAAACTGTCTACCTCTGTTGATTGTTCCCGGTTGAGTGATTGTATTGCGTCTTGTTGCGATTGATTACCATTGTGATTTTTCTTCCTTTTCCGCATCGAACCTCTTATGATCCTCTATGTTTGATCCCTGCATTTTGGTGCATTCCTGGCGAAGTGACTCTGCATTTTTAATACCCTTCCTGGCAATAATTTAAGTCTGTGTTTTTAATTCTTTCCCTGGTGAATTTACTGTGGGGTTTTTATACATTTGGTCTGCCATTTACTCTGGGAATTTACCTTATGTTTTTACACCTCTGGCCTGTGATTTTACCTCTGCACTTTAATTTATTTGAAGACGAATTTAGCTTGGGTATTTTCCCACTCAAATGATAGTTTTAAATTATTTGAATGCATTTTTAATTGTTGATTGTGATTGAATCTCTTTTATACGGTGACTTTCATATATTGGGCGACTGTGTTTTGAATCTTTATTACACAGTGATTTTTATGTATTGTGTGACAGCGTTGGATTTGTCTGCGTTGATAAGTCTGCAATTTTGTTACTAATTTGCACCTGTAATGGCTACGATTTTGTTTCATATATATTAGCTTCCATTTGATATTAGCTGTGATTGTTACTTTACACAAATATTTTGACAACAATTTTATAGATATTGCATGCTAGTGATTTTATAGTTATTGAACGACACTTAATTTACATTTCTCTAATCTTTAATATTTTTATAATTTTATATTGCACTACAACGATTTTTCATTTCTCTAATATTTCTCTAATAGCGTATTTATATTCTGTTATAGGCTAAATTAGTAGAGTCTTTAATTTTCTTTGAAATGAATTATTACCCATCGATTTCCCTGGCAGAGATAAAAGCCTAGAACTTCAATTTATTTTAAATGTAATTGCACGGCTAGTTACTGTTGGACAACAATACCTTTAGTAACAAAATTATTGGAAAACGATTCTCAGTATGTCGATACCAAGTGATAGCATGTTATACTCGACGATTGGGTAGCAATATCATGGAGAGCGAATGTATTTTGTTGACAATGGTTTCTAGCTATGATATTTCCATTATTAATGTTATTTCTTGACAACTATTATCATTGCTATTCCTTTTTCATATAAATTAACCAGCATGGGTATTGCAATATGATTAATAGGGAGAGATTTTATGCAACTGACTAACAATGAATTTTTACATACAACGTGACTGCAAATTAAAAATAGTGACTGCGAATTTACCTGTAGTGACTGCATTCATGCACATGAAAGGTTGTATTTACATAATAATTTTTGGTATTGTAATAACGGACCTGTAGGAACATCTGATCACTAATGGGCACTGCACAAGAGGCTATAATTTCAGAAGAATCAGGTCAACTATCACCAGAATTCATTGTCGCCTTCTCGGCTCCACGCGAATCAACCATCCCTTGTCCAAGTCCATACATCGTTTCTGAGTTGGCATGATTTATGTTTCCTATGTTATCGCTTTCAGTCATAATCAGATAACTATTTCCACCTTCCTTGGTTTAAAATGTAGAGTGGATTTCTTGATCCTGGCTATTTACACTTGCCTTTACTCTCTTGTCACTTCCAAAAATGGGTAGTTCTGAAATGCATCTAAACTGCTAGCATTCAGCCCACTTAAACTGATACTAATATCTCCTGCAATCAAGTCCTGACTCGGTGATCTAGAAAGGAGAATATAGTATTCAAGAGCCCTGATGAATCAGCCTGATGGAAAGAAACAAACTATTTTCATAGGATGCCTTTTCAGCAGACAAGTCTTCCACCTTTAAAATTACACATTTGGGTATGTCCTCAAAAGAATGAAAATTATTAGTAGGGGTTGTGAATACCCAATACAGCTCGTTAGCTAGGTTCTCTTCCTTTGGACGTCAACCCATTTTCAGGTCTTTTGTACAAGGTGCCTCCTCAGGGATTGAGGCACTTATAGGAATCCTCTACATACAGAATAAGCACTTTAACAATCACTGAAAATAAATTAAACAATGTGCAACAGACCTCTTTTGGAGCTGTCTTGATTCCATCTTACCTAATTATAGATCTAAGATATAGAGACACTAAAAGATAGTAATATTTGGTTAATGTCTGTGACACACTAAAATAAACAATACAATTGATATTGTTGTTGAGAGCGTGAGTGTATATATAGATGATAACGACTTCAGATTTTTAGAAATCTACCTATTGCTTTCAGTAGATAGCAAACTACTTTGTTAGATAACAATGTGTTTAGACAGAGATATATATATGACAAATTCCCTTAATACACAATTATATCAGCCTTTACTCAGTCAAGGTGCCTTCGCCTTGATTACTCAGCAATGTCTCTACAACGATTTCCATAAATGATTATTGATTTATAGGATATCTTGTTGACAGTTATTATTAACAAACAACAGTATTTTGTTGACAACCATATCATATTATATGACAATGAATTACATGCAAACGATATATATATATATATGACTAACTCACTTTTCATCGAAAATTATAGTGTTTTTCCTTGTCATTCCCTTTACATTGTTAATTATTTTTAGTGGATAACGATTTAATATTTGGGTAGTCACTTTTATCTGTCTATTAGTTATCACATGTTTCATCCATTTGCCCAATGTTCTAGTTTATGAGTAGTTGGTTACTATTTCTTGACCTGCGTGGGTTGTGTTCGTCGTCAAGTTGAGTTGTTTAACTGTTTTCGTTGTGGCCTTTCTTCTTTTAAAAAAAAATAAAAAATCTTGTGTTGCGTCACATGTAGTCATAACTTCAGGGCATTACAGTTGATGAAGTTGTTAATGTTATCACAGGATTAGGTGAAGATATTGATGAATCCTTGGTTGTACAAAAAGTGTTGAGATCACTTCTCTTGAAGTATGATGTTAAGGTCTTTTCCATTGAAGAAACTAGGGACTTGACCAAAATGACAATGGATAAATTACATGGGTCTCTTATAGCATATGGAATGAGAACAAGTACATAAAGTGACCAACCAAACAATGAAGGATCCTTTAAAGACATAAAGAAGACAAAAGACAAGAATAATGACCTTGATGAAGAAATAGAAAATTTCGTAAGAAGGTTCCAAAAGGGAAGTGGAAGATACAAAGAGAAGTCTCAACAATAAAAAGATCTTCTACTCCAAGGATGATGACATCTCCTCATATGAGATTAATGAAGAAGATAATGATGGAGGATAAGTCATCTTCATAAACCAAGAAACCCAGGATGATGATAATAAGAATTCTAAGGAAGAATAAATCATTTTTGAAGAAGATTCAGATGAGGAAACCAACCTTGATTAATTTTGGAGATACAAAGACAATGCAGAGAGTGAACAAGAAGATGAGAATCTTGAATAGTTGAAGCATGTTGAAACTAAAATTAACAATCTTAGAAACACAAACATAATACTAAAATGTGAATTGAGTAGTTGTGAAGAAGAGAATTACAAGCTTGAAAAGACCATTGATAGCCCGAAGGAACAATTAGAAGATTATGAGAAATTGAAATAAGAATTGGATCACACAAAAGGGGAGCTACTATTGACAATAGAAAAGTTGAAGAAGTTCAAAAAAAGCACTGAAAAATTAGATGAGATCCTTACAATGACATGACTAGGATACAATGACAGCTTGAAGACAAAAAAAAAAGAAAAGGAAAATGAAAATGATGAAACCAGCACTCCAGAACAAGTTGAACAACAAGATATAAGACTAGAATTCAGAAGGAATGAGACATCAAGAAGATCCTCTCCATAAGGTATGAAAGCAATCATTGTGAAGGAAACTACAAAAGAATATATCATGATCCCAGACAGACCACACCACAAAGAAGATCACTTACTCCCAGGTATCAAAATTTCTTTCTTGGACATTGTTATACCTGTGGAAATTTTGGACACAAGGCAATCAATTGTAGAATCAATGAAAGGAACAATTGTGCAAGCTACATGAAGCGTGAAAATAGTAGATATGGAAATGTTCCTAGACCTATCAACAGAAATTATAATCCATTTCACCCATTAATGGATAAAAATATTGTATGTTACAAGTGCAATAATATTGGTCACAAAGCATGAGATTGGAGAGAGATGAAGGAATATAATTGTGTGCCAAATGTTTGTATACCAACTACAACATGGAAAAGGAAAGAAATCTCACACAATGAAAATTGTCAAATAGTATTGGTTGCTAAAGAATGCAAAGAAGAAGATAAATGGTTCATAGACAACGGATGCTCATCTCATATGATCAGAGATCAAAGAAAATTTGTCAGCTTGAAGAAAAAGGGTGGAAATGTTGCATTTGGAGATCAATCATCTACCATAATACACTGAAAAGGAACTGTAAATCTTGGAAGTGAAAATGTAAAAGAAAGAAAAGTCCTATTGTTTGAATATCTAAAGCATAATCTCCTCAGTGTCAGCAAAATATGTGATCAAGGATACACTCTTACGTTTGACTCCCGAAAATGTAAAATCAGAGAAAATAACTCAGGAATATCGGTTGCAACTGCAACAAGAAGACCAAACAACATATACATCCTAGACATGAAGAATAGAGAGAAGACAAAATCCACAAAAAAGGATTCCAAGGAATAAAAAGTCTCAAATACCAAAAATAAGGATGAAGTATTATTGAGTGCCACATGTTCAGGGGGAGCATCCCCAAAGAAGAGAGTTACCTTTTCCCATTAAACTCAGGGGAAGTAGCCGTACCTTTTTCCATCGATCTCAAAGGGTGAGAGAAATTGGGATCATGATGATAGGGGGAATATGAGTGTTTCCATAGATGACAAAGGGGGAGACTGTTGGAAGATTAGTTGTTGTCATTGATGTCAACCCTAGTCATTGTTTAGGGACCACAAGATTGATGAAGGTATTTGGACATGAATGACAATGTACATACAGACACAACACCCATGGATGGATAGTGTACATCATGTTTTTTCCAGTGGTAGGTGGAACATCACGTTGATACTCATGGTTGAGGAGAAATGAATTTTTGAAGATGACAAAGTGAATTGAAGAAGGAAGTACAGGTCGGCCCTGATAAAATTAAAGAAAAGAATTACAAAATAAGTAAGTGTCAGGTTGTCCCTAATATTAAAAAGAAATGACATAAATAGTTTAAATACATATCATTATACATTCATTTTACACACACAAGTCAAATTTCAGAGGAAATCTGAAGTAAAGAAGGCTGAAATTTCAGGGAGGATGAAGTCTTCTGGTGATGTGTTCTAAGGTATGTTATTTACAGGTCATATTACCATTTTCTATATAAGTTTTTTTATAGAAATATTCATATGGTGAAATTGATATGGTACTGATAAGACATATCTAAGTACCTATGGTAAAAAATTTATCTCTTTATTCCCTATAATTTTGGAGAGACACTATGTGGAAGATAGGGTTTTTGACTAGTCCTAAAGTTAGTCATAAACATGTGTTCTAGGTAAAACAATCATAACTTCTTCATAGAGAATCCAAATGAAGTTATACAAATTTCATTGGAAACAGTACAGTGTCTAGTTTCTTGTGTGCGAGTTTCAAAATATGATGTTAAATATTTAGTGCGGGATATTTTGTACAAGTTCACTCTCCTAAACAAACCAGAATTGAATAAGGTCTATCATTCTCTCTATAACTTATTTTTGGGGAGGATTCAAAGAGTGAAACTTGGAGGAGTTTCAGAGAATACATTGATCAATATTATCTAAAGGATCATAGTATTCCAAGAATTTAATAATTTCATAAGTTGAAGAAGTCTCAAGAAGCATTATCACGTTTTATGTGATGGTTGGTTGATGGTGATGATTTAATGTAAAGTATTTTTATCTCTCATATATTCTTGGGTGGAAGGAAGGGGAACGGGTGGACAGGTCAACCCTCTCTTGATATTGGAGCATTATATCTTCCTCTTGGAGGTTTATCCCTCCCTTTATATTTGGAAGTTGTAGCTACCTTTGGAAGTCATTACTTCCCTTGAACAATAACTATTGATTATTTATCATATATTGTGCATGGTGTATTGTGGTGTATTGGTGTAACTCTTACACTATTGTTCATTTCTCATTTTATATAATTGAATGGTTTAATTATAATTTTTAAAAGTTTTAAATTGTACTTGATATTGATTCACCCCCCTCTCAATATCAACACTGACTACATGGAATTCCTAAAACTGTAATCTCAGACAGAGATAAGAAAATTCAACACTTCTTACCATCCTTATAAGGATGTGAAAAATGAAAGAACTAATCAAATAGTAGAATATATGCTCAAAATGTATGTTATGAATAGACCAAACAAATGGAAGAATATCTACATTTTGTTTAATTCGCATATAATAATTGTTAGAATCTAATGGATGTGCTTGTTTAACCATAGACAATATCACTATTGTCACCCAACTATAGATTGAATCCACCCCCGAGCACCTTAAGCTTGATAGAGAATCATTCTGAAAGAAAACCCTAGGCTTGATAGCCAAACAAAGGGTCGCACACCTTTCTCCAAGGACAGTGCACCAAGCAAGAGCTGATTAGAGATTCCAAACCATAATCAAGAGATAGTCCAAGACAAAACTAAAATATGTTAGCTGCAGCAGCTGCAACGACAACTCTCCTCCAAACTTGTAGACAAACTGGCCAACTGCAGTGCAAACAAGTGTTGCTCCTGCAGTTCTGCGAATGCCTACCAGAATGAAGACTGGCCTCCTGTATTTATACTGGATCTGGCAAACTGCCTGGGCCGAATTCTCATTCTGGGTGCCTATTTACTTAGTATATAATATTTCTTTTAGTTGAATTCTTCTCTTGGAGGATAATAACCTAATACAAGTTATCCTCTTGAGCCGACTTGTCTTCTAGGGTTATTAGTCAACTAATTAGGGTTTCTTCTTGCTTCCTAGAATATTCTATTCTCGTCAGGTTGACACGTGGATGTAAATACCTCCCGCAGCTACCATAATATCAACACTCCCTCCTAGCTAGGGAGGTATTGGAGGTAATGGTCTTGAGCACAAACATACCATTCACCTGGTAGAATGAACATAGTTTTATAGACTATCTCATGACTAGATCATGAGCACAATCAACACTATTAGTGTCATCAACTGCATCATCTCTCAAAACCATACTTCATCTGAGTAATCAGACATGATGTTGGATAAGTCACTCACTCCACAGAGTGACACAAGAACCATTCTTCTAATCTAGACATATGTCCTGGACCATTTTTCATCTGGGAAATCTCTGTCCATTGATCATCCATCTAGCTGATAATCATTTCCAACACTACTGATAGTATTCAAGGCGATTAGAACAATGTCATTCAATAGAACAAAATTGTGTCTATCCATAGTAGCACACAATTACAATCCAGTGGTATAGTGCCACACCAAGTAGCACACAGATACTTGATCAGTGACATATAGTCACAATCACTAGAAAAAATTCACCACAGTAGTATACATATATTGTCTGGAGACATACAGTCTCCATAACAATCATATCATCAATCTGCACAGAAAATATTGTTATGATATAAACTAAGTCATCTGGGCCATTCTTCCTTTCACATCTGTGAGATATGGAAGAGAATCTTCCCTCAGAAGGTAAAACATCAACGATGATATATCTAGACTATTCTTCTCAAGAAAGGAATAATAATTGTCCCAATTTCTAAGCATGGACCATTCCCTATTCGAGCCATTCCTCTGGCACTAAACAAAGTGCAACCTGGAGAGAATGAATTTGCCCTATGGAATGCTTGTCCCTGATTGTTGAACCTGGACCATTCACCTATTTGGGCCATTCCTCTGACACTAAACAAAGTACATCATAGAGAGAATTAATCTTCCCTAGGTAATCACTGTCTGGACCATTTCCAAAGGAAATCATTGTCCTACACCAACCTCCAAACCAAACCATTCTTCAAAACTGCTCACAACTATGAGCTTCGAAAGAATGACTATTCGGTGAGGCGAACCATTATTCTTGACCACTACTAAGAGTGACTGTCAAGAAGAGAGATTGTCCTAGACCATTCCCTATGTTAACAACAAGGGGAATCACTATCTATTGTACATCAACAATCCATAGAACCATTTTCATTACAAAAATGATCATTCAATCTAGACCATTTTTCGAACTGGAAAATGCATGTCCGTCAGAAATCTCAAACCACTTTCTGAACTGGAAAGGAACTACTCATCCTGGACCATTTTTAGAACTTGAAAAATGATTGTCCATAAATCAATAACACATCAGTGCTCCCTCCCATCCTGGGATTCATCTCTTCCTTTTTCAATAAGGAAGTCATCTCCACGAGCTCCAGCTTGAGTACACAATTTTTTTTTCATCTTTTACAGAGGCTTCACCAAAATGTCTACTTATCTGCTCATCTGTGGAGATAAATATTGGAGAACCACTTTCTCTTTTCTGGACTTCATCATGGAGAGTGTAATTATTGATCTCAATGTACTTAGGTCTTTCTAGAACACTGGTTTTTCTCTGAAGGCTTCATATAGCTATGATCAATGTAGTATATCATTGTTGGATTCATATTTTGTTTCCTGGTAGCTCATAACATCGTGGCAGGGCTCAAACTGGAACATATCTAGGAGAATTTGTCATGGATTAGCAATCCATCATCCTAGATTTTTGAGTAACCATTCTGCTACAATATCTCTATTATAGAAATATTTTCACCACAATTTTGTTGTGTATTGAAGGCTTTGTACCAAGTTGTTTGAATCCATAAAAGATCTTCTTCCATCTGCATACAAGGGTGTCTTTCTGGTATACCTCAAATCCTTTGAGGTTTCTCTACATGTAAACTCCAACCTATAGATATTGTGGATGATATACTGGCTCATGTAGAGGTATGTCTAGTTTACAAGAAATCATCATAGGCTTCTCCCTCCATATGGGAGAACCTCTAGTTATGGATCTTGCAGTGCTTTAATTGATAAGTCTTCCATACATTGTTCTTCATCACATCTTTCAGTTCCTCTGCCTGATTTCTTTTAGTGAGTTCATATCAGGCTGGTAGTCTTGTGATTCTCAATACAATGACTGGTGGTCCTGTCTTTTCTTTCTCTCTTGGAATCTTCATTCTCTTCCTCATGTTTCTCTTTATCTCTTGAGGTCATAGAGTTTTCTATAGATTCCATGATCTAAAGATTCCAACTTATTTCTTTCATCATAGGATCATGGATGTGGATGGAAAACCAAGGATTACTTTAAGGCTTCTTTTTGAAGAAGACTTATTCTAAAGTCACATTGAACACGTGTTTCTTTTCATGGTTGCTACGATGGATAGATACTTCATCATATTCAAAGGATCATATCATTTAGTATTATCTCCCTCCTAATCCTTTCTTCATGCATGAATTCATGTTCTTATTTTGATAATATATTCGGCTCCCTCCATCTAGGAGAGTCCACGCTTCTGTGTGCATCCTTATTTCCTTCTGCAAAGTGTCACAAATCATTTTCCAATTTCCTCTTGATTGTTGACTTATTTCTGTCTTTACTTATTCCAGGTTTATTCAAGATTGATTTTGATAATAACTTCCACATAAATTGTTACCAGGGGTTGTTGATGTACTTAATCCTTTCATGTGTATTGTCTGACTTGTAGCAATCCTTATCTTTTTGTTCTTCCATAAGTATAGTTTCTCTTTGAACATATTATCTTCTAATAAATAGATATGCAAGATATGTACATAAAACATGGTATGTACAAGAAATATGAAGAGTGTTGTTTACCTTGTCTTAGAAGAAGAAGTTTGTTTCATCCTTCTTAATCTTCTTTGAAGGTTCCTTTTCTTCGGAAATTGATGATTCATGTGTCTCCTTCCTTTTCTTCAGCTCGAGACAATGATTATTGTAGTGACCATACTTTCGATAGTTGAAGCATTGTATTTCTAACATATCTTTTTCCTGATTTGGCCTCTTCCTTGAACCAAAATTCCTTTTGCTCCTAAAATTCTTGAATCTTGTTTTGAAGGATTGATCATTGTATTTATTTTGAGGTTTCTCTTTTTCACTAATCCTTGATTCTTCTTATGCACAACAAGTCTAAAGTTCTTTGAATGTAGGATACTACTTCCTTTTGTTCATACTTGCAGAAAATGCATCCCATGCCTTGGGAAGACCGTTGAGTACTATATTTACGAGTTCCTTCTCTGAGATGATATATACAATAGCTTGTAGTTGATATATTAACTAAGATATCCTCACAAAGTATGATGTTATGTTGTCATCATCATTCATCTTCATGTCACAGAGCTCATTCTTCAGACTCATTACTTGTCCAATGTTTCTGACTGAGAAGAGGTTTGTTAGGGAATCATACATCTTCTTAGATGAGTCAAGGTGGGATATGTAGGGTATCAAGTGGTCTTTTATAGAGTACACTATGATACTCATGGCATTTATGTCACTGTCTTTGAACTTCTCCATAACTGCAACGTTATGTAGTTCCTTATCTTTTCCTTCTTCAAACTCTGGTTCCACGATCTTTCCTTTCACGATATCCAACACTTTATTATTGGAAAGGATGAGGTCAATACTTGTCTTCCATGCTCGGAAGTTAGAATCCCCATCTAACTTGTTTTCTGACTTCATAGAGTAATTCATGGTTGCCTTGACTGGGTCAACCATAGATTTGACCAAAAAATCAAACTTGACGTTTTTGCTTGATGAGGATACAAGGAGATGAGCTAGGCTAGGGCACCCTATTTTATCCATAAATTAGGTCAATCCCTTAAATTAAGTTTCCTCAATGAGAGGATTAGGGTTTCTATAACTGCACCTGCTAGTAACCCTAGCGACAGTGCTTTGGTAACTGCTCCTTCCAGAAACCCGAGCGGCAGTTCTTCAACAAGTTTAGCATCCTTATGGATATTTTTCCTTCCAGTGGTTAGACTGAATGAAGGAGGTGTGGGCCCATAACCTATTATAATCTAATGGATGTGCTCGTTTAACCATAGACAATATCACTATTGTCACCCAACCATAGGCCAAAGCCACCCCCGAGCACCTTAACTGTTAAGCCCTAATATTGGCTCATTACCCCTTAATTGGAGCATATTACATTACTAATGTTATTTTATTTATGTCGGATCTATTCCATTAGTTGTAATTATACCTCCTAGTCTCCTACATATACCAAGGAGACATTTTCATTTAGAATCATCTTGCACTTGAACATTTATGAGGGGTAAAAGGAGGTTTCCCCCTTGAAGAGGCTTATTATATGAAATTATCTATTTTTCAAGGTGTTGAGTACTTATTCCAAGGTTTTCTATGCTATATTGATATTTGGTTCTTAACAAATGGTATCAGAGCTCAACGTCTTGGGGTTTCGTTGCTACATCTGAGACACCTTGGCATTTTAGCTATAAATTTTTTTCTACAATGTTTCACAAGGAATGTCTTGGAGGATATTTAGTAGACAGATCAAGGTACGTTGGGTTAAAGGTTCATCTCCTGAGGCCTTATATGTTCAGAGATACATCCTATGCAAGATAGGGTTCTGGAATCATCCTGAACTGAGTCATTGTGGAATTTTTGCTATAAAAATTTTTCTGTAATGTTTCAGACCTTGAAATATGGAGGACATTCACAGAAATTAGTAAGGTATCTATGGTAAAAATTTCATCTTCTGGGTCATCTTAAATTTGCAGATAGACCCTGTGGAATATAGGGTATCTGACTAGTCCTATTGACTAGTCTCAAGAAGGTGTTCTAGGTAAAACAATCATAAATTATTCCTAGAGTATCTAAATTGAGTGATACTAGTTTCATTGGATAGCTGACAGTCTTTTTTATTTCTGGTACAAGTTTTAGAATTTTATATCAATTATTTTGTGCAGGAAACACTATACAATTGAGATCTCCTGGAAAGTCCAAGAATCAACAAGTTGTGGGGAAATTATCATAAATTCCACTTGGCACATCCAATTTTGATCAGACCTGTGGCATTGCATAGAGGAAATATCATAGAACTACATAAAAGAAATTTTCATACCCAGAAGGGACAAAACATAGGAGATAAAATAGAAGAAAGATTGTCTAGCAGAACCACCTCAAAATCAAGGTACAAAAGTGATACTTGGCTAGCATGCCACCCAAAAGGGGAACTTCTACACAAAATAAGCCTCCAGACAATCCTACTTGGACTCTTGATGAAGGTGAAGAAATGCGTAGGGACATAAATGATTTACAAAAGAAGATAGTAACAAAAGATGAACTACAATTGATGGAAGCTAAGTTGGAGGCAAAGATGGATGGTTTAAAAGAGGATATCATGGAAGTATTGAAAAATTTCATAACAAAGAAGAGACCTGAAAGTTAAAATGCATCCCATGAAATTCATGATGAGGACACAAGGAAGGTGAATCAAGAATGGAGAAACTCCAAGTTTGGGTTGAAGACCAACCATGTTCCTAAGATCAATATGAGGAAGTTTGATGGCAAGGACCCAATCACATGGATACTTCATATGGAGCAATTCTTTGATCTTCATAATGTTCCACATACAGAAAAGGTACGAATTGCTTCTTTATATTTAGAACCCAATCAATTTGTATGGTATCGATGGATTTTTTTCTCGCAAATCACTCCTCAGTTGGACAATTTTCACGGAAGATTTGATAGCACACTATGAGGATACAAGGAGCAATAACTTATTTAGCCAATTGATAAATCTCAAGCAAAAGGGTTTAGTTACCAAGAACATTGAGAACTTCCAAAGATTGAATATAAAGGTAACATATATTCGAGATGAGAACTTGATTGATGTATTCATAAGAACTTTAAAGGATAACATTCAACATGAGGTTCACCTTTGGGAACCCAAATCATTGGAGAATGCATTTAAGGTGGCAAGAAATGTTGAAAGTAAAAATATGGCTATGGCTACTAGAAGGACCAATCCTAACATCTATAGAGAGAACAATAATCCTTCTTCTAAAACACCTCAACCTACAAGGTTGACACCTCAACAATTGAAGGAAAGAAAAGCAAAAGGTTTATTCTTTAATTGTGACAACAAGTACAGTAAGGGAAATAAGTGTGGTAAGAAGAAATTATTCTACATCGATTGTAAAGAGGAAGAAAAACAAGAACAAGAACCATTTCAATATGAAAACGCAGAAGCAATTTTGTCTGAAGAGTATTGGCTGGAATTAGCACTCCTCAAACCCTCAAGATCGAAGGATACATAAAAAAAAAAAAGGTAATAGTCCTAATTGATTCTGGCAGTACTCATAATTCCATTCATTATAAATTAGCCAAAGCTCTCAATTGCTTTGTATATCCAGCACCATAGTTTCAAGTAATGATTGCAAATGGAGGAACTATCAATTGCTCAGGAAAATGCAATGAGATCAATCTTACTATGGGGCAATATGTAATGATTCTAGTCCAATGCTTGATATACCCATCGGTGGTGTAGATGTTGTACTAGGAATCCAATGGTTACAATCATTAAGAACAATGGATTTTAATTTTCAAGAACTTTTCATGAAATTTTCATTGGAAGGAAAAGAAATTGAGTCAAGAGGTATCAAAGGGAAACCTGGTAAGGTGATAATCTCTAATGGCATGGAAAAATTATTGAAAAAGGGGCATCAAGGTGTTATTTCATAACTATGCTCACTATATGTTCAAACATCTAAGCCATCTATTCCTCAAGATCTCCAAGGGATCATTGATAAGAATTCCAAAGTATTTGAAGATATTCATAAAGGTCTTCCACCCACTTGAAATCATGATCATGAAATTCACCTAATTCTTGGTAGTGTTCCTCCTAACATCAGGCCATATAGATACCCTTACACCCAAAAGAGTGAAATTGAGAACATGGTTGAAGAAATGTTAGAGGTTGGAATTATTAGACCTAGACAAAGTTCTTACCCTGCGTATGTGTCCATATTATAGAGAGTTCAACAAGATCACTATTAAATATAAGTTTCCCATTCCTGTCATTTATGAATTGTTAGATGAACTAGATGGAGCAATCTATTTCACAAAATTGGATCTTCGTTCAAGGTATCATCAGATTAGAATGAAGGAAGAAGACATCCCAAAAACAACATTCTGAACTCATGAAGGCAATTATGAATTTTTGGTCATGCCTTTTGGCCTTACAAATGCACCTTCCACATTCCAAGGGTTGATGAATTCCATTTTCAAGCCCTTCCTTCGAAAATTTGTGTTAGTATTTTTTGATGATATACTAATCTATAGCAAGTCTTGGGAGGATCATGTGCGACATGTTTACAAGGTGCTACAACTACTAAAGGAGAAACAATTATATGCCAAACCATCCAAATGTTTCATTGGAGTGAAGGAGGTAGAGTATTTGGGTCATATTGTATCTCATGAAGGTGTCAAGGTAGACCCTAACAAGATTAAAGCCATGATGGATTGGCCGATTCCCAAAACATTGAAGAATCTTAGAGGATTTTTGGGTTTGACAGGTTACTACCACAAGTTTGTTTGACACTATGGAAGAATAACAACACCTTTAACGACACTAACTAATAAGGATGCATTTTCATGTACTCCAGAGGAAACTAAAGCTTTTGAACAAATTAAAGACATGATGTGCAAATCTCTTGTCTTGACCACTCCAGACTTCACAAAAACCTTTATTGTGGAATGTGATGCCTTGGGAAATGGAATTGGTGTTGTCCTAATGCAAGAAGGAAGGCCCCTAGATTTTGAAAGTCAACCACTCAAGGGAAAGGACTTACACAAACCCNGTCTTAAATACTTCTTGGAACAAAGACTATCTTCAGAAGAACAACAAAAATGGGTAACCAAGATATTGGGTTATGATTTTGAAATCGTCTATAAAAAGGGGAAGAAAAATGTTGTGGCAGATGCACTCTCTAGAAAGGATGAAGATGTTGAGGCATTTCTTTGTGCTATCTCAATCATCCAACCTAATTGGATAATATAAGCAATGGATGAATGGAAGAATGATGAAAAAGTGAGGACTCTCATTCAAAGGTTGCAGCAGGATTCCAGTACATCAGATACATTTACATGGAAAAATGATTCACTATGGTACAAAGATCGCTTATATTTATGTAATAACTCTCAACTCAAACAAAAGGTACTATTGGAATTCCACACCTCTCCAGTAGGAGGGCACTTAGAATTTTTGAAAACCTACCATAGAGTCAAGAAGGATTTTTTTGGGGATGGCCTTAAAACTGATGTACAAAGGTTTGTGATAGAATGTTTAGTTTTCCAACAAAATAAGGTGGAAACAATTAAGACCCCAGGTCTTTTACAACCATTAGCCATCCCAAGTCAGCGTTGGGAGGAGGTTTCCATGGATTTTATCACAGGGTTACCAAAGTATGAAGGAAAGAGTGTCATCATGGTGATTGTTGATAGACTGACCAAGTATGCACACTTTTGTGGACTCTTTCATCCCTTCAAAGCTAGTACAGTTGCCACCGCATTCATGGAGACAGTTCAAAAGCTACATGGTAGCCCAAATATTATTGTAAGTGACAGAGATCCCATCTTCACTAGACATTTTTGGACATAATTATTTTCTTGTTTGGGTACTCAATTGGCTCATAGCTCATCCTGTCATCCTAAATCTGATGGACAAACCAAG
This sequence comes from Picea engelmannii, assembly GCA_009831015.1. NCBI lineage: Eukaryota > Viridiplantae > Streptophyta > Pinopsida > Pinales > Pinaceae > Picea > Picea engelmannii. The sequence continues at coordinate 1,420,973 of ML777187.1, forward strand.
ATAGTGAACAAATGTCTGGAAGGCTACCTTCGTTGCTTTATCTCTAATAAACAAACACAATGGTTCAAATGGTTACCCTTGGCAGAATGGTGGTATACCACTTCCTTTCATACTGCAACAAAAATGACACCATTTATAGCACTCTATGGATACCACCCTCCTTCCATCACTTCTTCTCTAAAAGAAAAATCTAAGGTTCAAGCAATGGAAGATCACATCGAGCATCAGCAACAAGTTCTCCAAATCTTAAAGGAGAACCTGACCATGGCACAAAATTGCATGAAACAACAAGCAGATCAACATCGTACTGAAAGAAGTTTTGAAGTAGGGGATTGGGTGTTTTTAAGACTACAACCATACAAACAGATGTCACCAAAGTACTATGGCCCTTATAAGGTGTTGCAAAAGATTGGTACTATGGCATACAAATTGGAGTTTCCTACATCTTCACGAGTACACCCAGTTTTCCATGTTTCATGCTTAAAGAAGGTTATAGGCGACAAAATCCCAGTTCAGACTATATTTCCAGAACTTGACGAGGAAGGAAAATTCATATTGGAGCTCTCTGACACAAGAATTTGTCAGCTGAGGAATAGATCCATTTAAGAGTATTTCATTAAATGGAGGAAACTACCGACTGAAGATTCTACTTGGGAAGATGATTCCTTTATACAGAAGCATCCAGAGTTACTCAAGCGTTTCAGACAACACTTGTCTCAAGGGGAGGGTCATGTTAAGCCCTAATATTGGCTCATTACCCCTTAATTGGGGCATATTACATTAGTAATGTTATTTTATTTATGTTGTCTTTATTCCATTAGTTGTAATTATACCTCCTAGTCTCCTATATATACCAAGGAGACATTTTCATTTGGACTCATCTTGTACTTTAACATTTATGTGGGGTAAAATGAGGTTTCCCCCTCAAAGAGGCTTATTATCTAAAATTATCTATTTTTCAAGGCGTTGAGTACTTATTCTGAGGATTTCTATGCTATATTGATATTTGGTTCTTAACATTAACCTTTACAGAGAATCATTCCAGAAGAAAACCCTAGGGTAGATAGCCAAACAAAGGGTGTAGCACCTTTCTCCAAGGATAGCGCACCAAGCAAGAGATGATCAGAGAGTCCAAACCATAACCAAGAGATAATCCAAGACAAAACCAAAATCTACTAGTTGCAGCAACTGCAATGACAACTCTCCTCCAAACTTGTGCACAAACTAGCCAACTATAGTGCGAACAAGTGTTGTTTATGTGGTTCTGAGAATGCCTTTCAGAATGAAGACCAGCCTCCTGTATTTATACTAAATCTGGAAAACTACCTGGCCCGACTTCTCATTCTGGGTGCCTATTTACTTAGTATATAATATTTCCTTTAGCCGACTTCTTCTCTTGGAGGCTAATAACCTAATACAAGTTATCCTCTTGAGCTGACTCGTCTTCTAAGGTTATTAGCCAACTAATTAGGGTTTCTTCTTTCTTCCCAAAATATTCTATTCTCGTCAAGTTTACGCGTTGAGGTAAATACCTCCCGTAGCTACCATAATATCAACAATAATCATTACAAATATTCAATTAAACTTAGTGCTTTTGAAATTTTTTATGGAAGAAAATGTAACACCTGTGTTTCCTGGAGTAATTTTGTCAGTAGATTAATGATTGGACCTAAAATGTCAAAGGAAATGGAACTAATAGTGAAAAAGGTACAACATAATTTGAAAGTATCTCAGGACATGCAGAAGTGTTATGCATACTCCAAAATAACTCCAAGAGAGTTCAATATTGGAGACCATGTGTATATCAGAGTAAGGCCTAAAAGAAGTTCTTTAAGACTAGGTAGGTATACTAAATTAGCTCTTAGATATTGTGGTCCTTTTGAATTGCTTGCACGAATAGGAATTGTAGCCTATCATCTTTCACTTCTAGCCATGATAAAAGTACATGATGTATTCCAAGTTTCATTATTAAAAATATATATACATGATCCTACTCATGTTGTGGATTGGAATATGATATAGGTGGAACCCAAGGGAAAGTTTCCAGTAGAACCAGATCATATTTTCGACAATAGGGATATTACACTCCATAATTGAGCCATTGAATATGTAAAGGTGTAGCGGAGGAACCTTAGTCCCGAAGAGGCTACATGGGAAATGGAGGATCATATGCGGAAGTAATATCAATTTCTTTTCAAGAATGATCCAAACCAAGATTATATAACACTGAGGATGATGTTCATCTCTAAGGGGGGGTGGATATGATACCCTGAAATTTCAAATTTAAAACTTATTATTAGTATTATTATTTGTTATCAACACATTATTGATCCTCATGATCTAACTCAAAAACTTGTTGTTTTATTTATTAATTGTTAATAAAAAAAGAGGAAGCACACGTAAAGTGGGACTATTAGAAGAGAGAATATGTTGATCCAAAAGAGAACTACCAAGTGATAGTGTTACCCATGATTTTGGTCATCATGATGATGTATTGATGATGGTGTACTTAGGCTCTTCATAAGAACTTTCTCCTGAGAAAAGTTACTTTTTTCTCTTTCCAAAAATATCATTTTTGAAAGAGGTTTGCAGGTTGCTAGTATATTTGCCTGCGAGAATGTATGATTCTCGCAGGCTGCCTTAAGCCAGGGTGCGAGAAGTTTTCACTGTGTTGAACTGCTAGGGTGAGAACTCTTTCTTAAGAAGGGAAAAAGATTAGTTCTCAAATCTTCTAGAAAAGAATCTTCTAGAAGGATGAGATGGCATTCAAATGGTTATCCTAGTACTAGATTCCCTGATGTTATAAACCTAAATTGCACCACACATGCTTACCTGGCATCATGCCAACTCATATCCCTTCTTTGCCAAAAAACTACTGAACATCTCTTCTAAAAACTCGATTTTTAAAAAGCAAACTCTAGCAGGCCCACTACAGCCCGCGGGCAAATGCTAGCAGGCCCACTACAGCCCGCGGGGCATCCGCTAGCAGGCCCACTACAGCCCGCGGGTTCCTTCAGAATCACAAAAAATGGAAAGTTGTCGATGGGACAAAAAGCTTTGGGTCAGTTAACTAGAACTCTCGGCCATGCATGGCCGAGAGTTCATCCAAAACCCTAGCTCCTTCTAGCCTATAAAAGAAGGGGTAGGGGCATTATTCAAAAGAGGAAAAAATCATAGCAAAGAAACTCTGCCAAATTGCCAAGTCCATTTTGTCCCAACCCTTTAGCCTTGCCTCAAGCTTTAGGAGAAATTCAAGCAACAGCAGTTGGAGGACAAAGAAGAGGAGGAGCCCAGGATCAGGATCGAGGA
>ML777187.1:1432980-1456136 GCA_009831015.1 Picea engelmannii
GCAAAGAAACTCTGCCAAATTGCCAAGTCCATTTTGTCCCAACCCTTTAGCCTTGCCTCAAGCTTTAGGAGAAATTCAAGCAACAGCAGTTGGAGGACAAAGAAGAGGAGGAGCCCAGGATCAGGATCGAGGAACGGTGGCCGATCTCAGTAATCATTGTAAGTTGGTTCATATGAGATTAATAAAAAGATGCTTTTCCCGTCCCAAATACATGAGTCTTATCTATGTTATTTGATTTGTGTTTAATCTCTAACCCTCTAGTAGATCAGTAGCATGCATGCCTAGTTTTGTCTCGATTGCAGGATCGCTTTGTGGAAGGAGCAGCAGTAGCAAGGAGATAAAAGCTCAACGGAGGATCTACTTCAACCGTCAATAAAAAGGTTAGTTGATTCTTCCCATGTTTGCCTGAGAAAAAGGGTTATAGGTTTGGGTAGGAGGTTAAAAGTTATTCTTGAAGGGTCATGATCTGCATGCAAGTTTAAATCCCTAGCTTGCTAGTCCGTAGGGTAGAAAAACCCCACAACACCTGATATTTTGGGATCATTATTATCCAAATAACTAATCTATTCTCTATTATATATTGAGGAAATTCTCATGGAAAAAGTTAGAAGAAAACAAGCAAGAAATTCATTGGAGAATTAGTGAAAATGATTGTGTGAAGGACTGATGCTACAACAACTAAGAACTCTAGCAAGTTTATCAAAGGTGGTTGATATTCTTCATGCAAGTGAGCAAGTGTGTGTGTCAAAGTCAAGGGCCATCGAAAGGAAGTTTGCAACACCAAGGCTCAGGTTGTAATCTTTACTTTCCATCAATATGATACAGTAATATGTCTATTTCCCATAAAGCTATTTCCATTTTATTGTATAATTCCTTGATCATATACATAGATTGACTGTTGAATAGATTGTGCTTTCTTCACTTTGTTTGGTTTGTGTTGTCTTGGTCTTGACTGCACAAGAGAACTGGAGCGAAGCAGGGGCAACAAATATCATAGGAAGTGATTATAAGGTATGTAACTTGTTCTTTCCTCCTAGTTCATTCAATAGTTGAAATCTAAGAAAAGAGTATTATTCTGTCTTGCTTTGTTCTAGATCCAGGTGGATCTAGGGAGATCGGTTTGTGTCCGCACTTACGGATTTATCCAATAAAAAAGTTGGTGACTCCACTGGGGAACATCCCTTTTTATTTGTGGCTTTTGATATTTTTCTGTGGCCATTTGCTCGGTTTTCATTTTTCTCCTGTCCTATGAGTCTCTGAGTCTTCAGCATATCCTGATAGACCTTCTAGGTCCAAAAGCCTTTGTCAATTTTGCTTCAATTTTCAAATTTTTGATTATGTTCAGGAATTCTCGCACTGCACTTCATTGCAGCCTACAAGAATTGGTAAGGTTCACACCCTGCTTATAGGTTTCAGTGCGAGGTTCTCGCACCCTGCTCAAGGGTCACCTGCGAGAATCAGTGATTCTCGCACTGTGTAATATTGCTTGCCTGCGAACACTATTTTTCAAAATTTTGATTTTGAGATTTGGTCTTTCTAACTGCCCAAATCAGTTGGATTACCTCTTATGAGTTTCTTGGACCATTGATTGATATATTTCTTGCTTTTGTTTCTATGCATGAACAGTCTTAGGGTTTCAAGGATTTTCTTGTCATTTTGGACTTGACTTTCGTTTCTTAGCTTTTCTTGGAAAAACCATTCTCTCTGACTTCAAAATATGAGTGTGTTCGATTAGTTAAGATCCAGTGATTGGTTGAAAGTTAAGTTTTCTTGGTTTTTCTCATTTGCTTATGGTTTGAAAGATCATTTTTATTTTGCATTTGAAAAGACTAAATTGGTTTGCTCTTTATTTTTTGCTTTCATTGAAAGAGTTGATTGGGTTTGTCATTGCTTGTTCATTTGGTTGATTTGATTTTCTGTACTTTTGTTGTTATAGTCTGAGTCCTTTTCGAAAAGTGAACAACCAGAGGTTTTTCTTTCAAAAAAATTCTTTTCGTTTTAGAAAACTTTGAAAATCAAATTATTGAGATTGTTGAAGTATTTGAAAAGACACAATAGAGAATTTTCATTTGATAAATGATTGTTTGCGTTGGCATTTGAACGGTAATTGTGCATTGTAGTTCAAGGTTGATCAGGAAAACTCTCTCTCTCCCATACATAGGATTCATTGAAAGAAAAGTGATACATTTCATTCTCATCCTTGCATTATTGGATCAGAGTCATACAACATAAGTTTCATTTTCATTACCTTTGAGTAAACAACAGCCTTTAATAACACTGCATAATCATAAAATTTATCTAGAAACTCTTGTCTAGGGCTCTTTTACACCAACATTTAGCTAGGCTAGTGCTTTGGAGTAGTAAGAGAGATACACTCTCCAAAAGCATAAAACACACAATAGCATCTTGTGTTAGGGAGTGTTAAATTCCATTTGCAACATCTTGTCCTGGGAAGCCCTTCTCACACAAGGGTCAATCATGAGGTCGCATTGGTATTGGTAGAGTTACTCACCCTTCTTTGTTGGTATCAGTATAGAGATTGCACGTATTACGGGGATCACTTGGAGGTATACCCACAATGATGAGTGGAAGCCTTTTGAGTTGATTTCGGGCTAGATACCCTACCCTTGCATGTGGATTGGACTGTCGACTGTTTCCCCAGGCTTTATTGTTGTTGGTGGTAACCTTTGTGGCCTATCTCTCTAGGTTCTTACCCGAGGTGACTGTGGAGGGGAAAGTCTTCACGGTACCTAGAATTGACGTTGACCAAAATCACTCAGGTTCCTTAGAGGGTATACCCTTGATTATGTGTGGGAGCTTGCACCAGGGTGTAAGTCCGTTAAGTAGGTCGTCAACATAAATTTTCCACCCTAGCCCCACCCCTTCTCATCTCGTTGTTGCGACGTTGGATTTCATCACCAACTAGTGGCTTCGAAATTAGAAGGTCTTGTTTGCCTAGTGATTGCTTCCTAGATTTTGTTTACTAGCGCGTGTTGTTTGTTTCTCAAAGTTGACCATAGGAGTTTCTTCATGGAGCTTGTCACTCATTTACAATAGCTCCCCCACATCGTTCACGTAGAATGCAAGGTTTATCTCCAGAGCATATGGACGTTTCACAACCCTTGCCTACAGCTACACCTAAGGGCTCTCCTCGGCAAGGTGAAGCCACAGTTGTTACCACACCACAAGTGGAATCAAATGACCCTCTAGAACCTTTTCGAATTACCAATACTAGAGAGGAATTTCGAATTCGCCGTGGTGAATGACCTTTTGTGCGATTAAATTCTTTCGGAGAACTAGTTGTTACCTCTTCTGGATCACCCATTGGGCCTTTTCCCGGTGTAGAAGGCGAAGATCCTTTTTGGTCTGCAGGTGATTTTTGTAGGACCCCTTTTAGTCCTGGTTCGCCTGTAGTCTCTGAAATCAACCCTTCGGTGTTTTCTGAGACAAAGACTGTACCGGTGAATACCACTTATCACTTTACTCTCCCTACTGAGATGGCCCATCTCGTGAAAACTACGAGTGTCCCAACCGAATTCACTACAACTGGTCTTCCTCCTATAAACACCCAGCGCACGCCCAATATTACTCCAACACTACCACCCGGATACCATGCGTTGAATGCTTTGATGAATGCTTCTGTTCCAACACCTCCACAAACCCCATCTGGTACTCTTGGTGGTCCTTCTGGGCATCCTATTCCTGGTTTTATTCCAACACTCCCTCAATTTCCTTCTGGTAATCCTAATCCTAGTGGCACTATCACGTCCTTTACACCAAACTTGCAGATTCTCGTTGGTGGACAAGGTGGTACAATTCAACTTCCTCTTACCAGCCACTTTTCAAATACTACGCAACCTTTGCTTGTGACACAACATCCGGTTGGAACTCCACCTACGATAGGGGGAACAACCCCACCTTTTGGACAAAATATACCTCCTGCTTTGGCCCAGTATTGGAATCAGATGATACAAAATCTTCCTCAAACGACTGGGGGGCAGCAGCCTGTCCCTACTATCAACCAACCATATCCAGGTATACCAAATCCTATTTGGGGTACGAATGCTCAATCTCATGTCCCCACTCAAGGTTATAATCCCCCGAGCTACTATCCTCTCCAACCACCACCAAATCAACCTGGGTCTTCCCACTATGGGCAGATTGCTTACAGTCCTACTGGTTTTCCAACAGGGCTTCCACCCTAAAGTCACCAGTACCCACAGGTGAATCGACAGTTACCTTTTCTTGCTACTTTGGATTTTCGAGATTTGTCTAGGATTCTAAATTATTCTATTCATCACTCTCCCCAATGACATGCTATTCCAGCCAAGCTTCCATCAGACATTCGTAAATTCGATGGAAAAGTGGGAGAGGACCTGAACAATCACGTTATGACTTTTCACTTATGGTGTTCATCCAACTCATTGATGGATGACTCTATTCATTTACGTCTTTTTCAACGAACCCTTACTGGTTCTTCTGCGAAGTGGTATATTGAATTTCCACGAGGTTTCTTCTCTGATTTCAACACCCTAGCTACGGATTTCCTTACACATTACCAGTTAAAGATATGTTATGATATTGGGACTGAGATTTTGACCTCCTTCAAATAGACTAAAGGCACTCATATATCGGATCATATCCATGAGTGGAGAGGGAGATGACGTCTCATTAAACTTGAACTCCCTGATCAGTTACTGGAAGAATGGTTTACAAAATCATTTCTGAATGAAATCAGTAAGGACATTGCCATGGGTGGTGTTGTCATGGAAGAGTAGGATATAATTCGTGCTCAATATCTTGATCTCGTTTATTCGCAAACGGGAACACTTTATGATTTATTACTTGAGTTACCTCGTCCTGGTACTTCCAACACTTCAACTACTCCAGTTGCCTTACATGCAGCTGACGGTGTGATTGGTACTGCCCAAGCCCAATCACATTCTATTTCAAGAACCAACCCTAAGTCTGCTTCTTCTAATGTTCAAAATGCTCCATCTCCTGCCACTTCCACCAGTAAAACTTCTGAGGTGAACGTCGTTCAATATACCTCAACTGGTAAAAATAAATCGAAAAAAGGGAGAGGCAAGAATAAGGAGGGAAAAAATAATAATCAAACAGAGCAGCCTAAAAATACCTCTGTTGAAGATCGGGATAAGCGCAAACCCCGCTACCCTTGCCTTATCTGTGGTGACGATCACTACATGAAGGATTGTCCATGACGTGCCAAGGTCACTAAGTTCCTTCAAGAAACCTCGAAACCATCTACACCGACAGTCTTGTCACAACCCTTCCCGTCTCAACAACAGGCTCAGTTGGTCATTCATGACCAACCATATACTTCTACGACATCATATGTTTTGATGTGTACTGGTGATTCTAAGAAAAACAATGTTGCACTCACGACTAGAGCCAAATATTATACTCCATTTAAGGAGAAGGTTGACGATTTACCTCCAGATTTGGTACAACCATCTCCCACTCCTCCACCTACTAACGATCCTCTTCATATTGAACAACTGAGCCTCGACACAGTTCTGTGAACCCCTCCTAAGGGTGTCGTTAGGAAATCAGCTTTCAATCCTCATGCTCATGCGGCCCAGAACTACAACATTTTGGAAGATCTGGCCCAAGCACCTTCAACGATGTCAGCCCTTGAAGTCCTTCAGTCTTGTCCTACACAATGGAAGGAACTTTTGAAAGCTATAAGTGGAATTGACCCGATAGATACGAACTTAATAGTCTTTTACTTGGATGATCACATTCCAAGGTTACCCCCTCAACTCGCGTTCGAGATACAAGTTGTTGTCTCGGATAAGAACATTTTCCGAACTGTTATCGACGAGGGTGCCTCCACGTGTGTAATGTCTTTTGCTTGTTGGAAAGACATTGGCTCTCCTCCCTTGAATGAATCACAAAATACTCTTAAAGCCTTCAATTTCTCTAGTTTTAAGCCTTACGGTGTTCTTCCTTCATTGTCTATCACGTTAGAAGGTAAAACAGTCCAAGTTGAAGTGGAAGTCTTTGACGCTCCCCTTGATTATAATCTTTTACTTGGCCGTAGCTGGATTGATTCCATGTGCGCCATTGTGTCAACTCTTTTCCATGTCATACGTTTCCCTCATCAAGGAAAGGTCGTTACCATTGACCAACTTGCCTTCTTCAATTCTGATACCCGTACTGGTAACGTGTCGTTTATTTATAAAACCCCACTGGGTTATGAGAACATCGGTATAGGCCTTTTAAAGGACTCCTCGTTAATGGGTAATTTTCCCATTCCACCGCCTGATGTTCCACGCCCATCAGTTGCTTCTATCAACATGATCTCCACCATGCCTCACGAACTTCCTGTGTCACATGACCCTTGGATTTTCCCTGACCCTGGAGATCATCTTCGTTTCGACGACGTAATGTCGTTAAGCCCAGTTTAATCAGCCTATCAAGCCATTCAATCAGCAACACCTTCTACCCCCTCTCTTGATGCATTGTCTCCCGATCCTTTTCGTGTTCTTTTTCCCACTGATGAGATGATCATGTCTGTCATGGAAGACACCCCTTGGGATGATGGACATCATCGTTCCATACTTTTTTTGGAGCAACAGACTCTTGAGAACTACCAACGGATTTCGACTTCGTCGACCGTTGTTGTCATCTTGATCATTCTCGGGTCAGCACATGATGTGTTTTCTGAAGGGAACTTAAGTAACATCTTGCCCATGATTCCCATTGACATATCCATTAAACCTGGGATTGTCGAAAATGTTCATATTGGAGCTTTGTGTTCCCAAGATGAAATCGTCACCTATACATCCATGTTTAAAGAGTTTCGTGACATATTTTCCTGGAGCTATGAGGAAATGCCAGGTATCGACCCTGTTATTGTTGTACATGAGATAAAGACATACCCCAGAGGTAAACCTGTCTGGCAACGCCTTCGTCCAGTCCATCCCCGGAAAGCGACTGCTATCAAACTCGAAGTTGAAAAACTTTTGAAAGTCGGCTTTATTTATCCGGTGGCTCTTATAGAATGGATTTCCAATCCTGTCCCGATTGACAAGAAAGGAGGCAGTATTCACGTATGTGTTGATTATAGGGATATTAACAAAGCTTGTCCAAATGACAACTTTCCAACCCCTTTCGTCGACCAGATTGTCGATGACTGTGCTAGAAGTTAAATATTCTCTCTCATGGATGGTTTCTCCGGCTATAATCAAATTAACATCGCTCCCGAGGACCAACATAAGAATACTTTTATTTGTCCTTGGGGTACTTTTGCCTATAGGAAACTTCCCTTCGGTCTTAAGAACACTGGCATGACGTTTCAACGTGCTATGTCTTATGCTTTTCATGATATAAAGCATATCGTTCAACCTTATTTGGATGATTTACCAACTCATTCTTTGCACTGAGTCGATCACCCCACTCATCTCTGAGCCATTTTCGTTCGTTGTCGATTCTATCGTATACGTTTAAATCCTCATAAATGTGTTTTTTGCGTAGAATCCGGCCGTCTTCTAGGTTTTATCGTTTCGCGTCAAGGGATCCAAGTGGATCCTATTAAGGTTGAGGCGATTCTTAATCTCCCTCCTCCTTCTACACTGCGCCAGTTGCAAAGTTTGCAGGGGAAAGCAAACTTTCTTCGTCGTTTTATACCTAATTACGCCGAGATCACTCGTGGTTTTACACGGCTGTTAAAGAAAGATTCAGAGTTCGTTTGGGATACCATTGCCAACAATTCTTTTGAATCTTTGAAGTTGTCCCTCACGTGAGCTCCGCTTCTCTTTCCTCCCGATTATAGTCGTGATTATTTTCTTTATCTTGCTGCCTTGGAGTATACTATTGGCATGGTTCTAGTCCAAGAGGATGATGCGCACTATGAACATGTTATTTATTACTCGAGTCGAAGTCTCACATCCACTGAAATCAAGTATCAACATGTTGAAAAAATGGCCTTGGCTATCGTTCAAGCCGTCCAATGCTTCCAGCATTATATCCTCTTAAGGAAAACTACAGTGATTTCTCATTGCAACCCTATGCAACACATTTTGACACGTCAATTGCTAGGGGGAAAATACTCCAAATGGATTGTCATACTCCAGGAGTTTGATTTGGAATTTGATCATGCCACGTCTAAGAAATCCTTAGTTTTTGTTGAGTTGATATGTGATTTTCCTCACTCTGCCACGGAAAATGTAGCAATAGATTTATTACCCGATGAATCTCTTTTCCTTATTAGCATTGATGATCTTTGGTATGGGGATATCATTATCTATCTCCAAACCTAGACTTCCTGACCTGCTTTGTCTAGTACTGAACGACGTCACATACGCTACCAAGCTCGTCAATGAATTATCCTCGGGGATACTCTTTACCGTCGGGGAATTGACTCTGTTTTTCGATGTTTTCTGACGTTTGACGAAGACGAGAAAGCTCTGAATGACTTCCATTCTGGAGCATGTGGTGGTCATATGTTTGGGTATGCTACTGCCCAAAAGATCTTACGTACAGGATATTTTTGGCCTTCGTTGTTTCACGAATGCATTACTATCGTTCAGAAATGCCATGCCTGCTAGACCTACAATCAAAAAATTCGGTCACATCCTACTCCTTTTCACCCTGTGGTCTCAGTTGGTCCTTTTGCGAAATGGGGCATTGATTTCATGACATGTCACCCTCACTCGGCCGGGGGGCATGGTTACATCATTGTAGCTATTGATTACTTTACCAAATGGGCCAAGGCGATGCCGACATTCGATAATACTGGAAAGACCGCATCGTTGTTTCTTTTTAATCATGTCATAGCTCGTTTTGGTGTTCCCCAAGCTATCATAACTGATCACGGTAGTCACTTTAGGAATTTTATGATGTCGAAACTTACGGAAAAGTTGGGTCTTCGTCATGATAACTCAACGCCCTATTATCCACAAGCTAATGGTCAAGTCGAAGCGATCAACAAAGTTCTTATAACTATGCTTCGACGGATGATAGGAATTCATAAAACAAGTTGGCACACAATGTTGTTTTCAACATTGTGGGCATACCGGACATCTGTCAAATCCGCTACTGGATTTAAGCCTTTTCGATTAGTCTATGGCGTGGAAGCCATTCTTCCTATAGAATGTGAGATACCCTCTCTGAAGCTAGCTGTCGAACTCTTACCCAACACTTCTGCTGAAGAAGAGCGTCTATTGTATCTAATGCGATTAGACGAAACTCGACGTGATGCCACTCTAGTAATAGAAGCCCAGAAAAAATGTGTCAAGGCACAATATGACAAGCATGTCAAGCCTCATGTTTTCTCCGAAGGTGATCTTGTTCTTCTCTATGAACAGGATCGAGATGTGTTAGGAGCTAGGAAATTCGAACCCATGTGGCGAGGTCCTTATATTGCTCGCCGTGTTTTGGAAAAATGAGCATATGAGCTGGTAGATTACGATGGTATCCCTTTGAGTGAACCCAGGAACGGGTTGTACTTGAAGAATTACTATGCATAAATTATTTGTGCACAAGTACTTGTATTTTATGTATCATACTTTGTGTGTGTTACTATAGTTTTCTTTTGACGTTATCTGGTCTCTGGCCTTATGTGACGTTGTGTTTGATTTCCAGATGTCGGAGTCTTCGCTACCCTATATTGGCTTCACTGATGGCGCTAGCCGTAGTACTGGGAACCTTGCATTCACTATGTGGGTAATCTATTCCCCAACAAATGAACTTGTATCTTTACGAGGTGTGTGCCTTGGACGTGCGACCAACAACATTGCAAAGTATAGCGTCGTTATTGAATTATTGGTTGATGCTATCTCGCTTGGAATTTGTCATTTGATCGTGCGACTTGACTCGCAGCTTGTAGTACTACAACTAAGTAATATCTACTCTATTTGAATTCCTACTTTGTCACGGGTGTATTTGCGAATTCGCCTCTTGGAACATTATTTTGATCACATTGAATATCAACATATTCCTAGATGTCTTAATACATTAACAGATGCATTGGCTAATTATGTATTGGACAGACATTTGAACCATTTATAAATTAAACACATCAAAATTCACACAATATAAAGTAAGCCGGTAGAAGTCATCTGTATATATAATGATCAAAAGAGTTTTTTACAAAAAGTTTTTCCCAAGACCAAAATATCAAAATTTGAAGCTCATAGCTTCTACAAAGTAACGTCACGGATGACGTTCATGATAACACACGACTGCTCTAGCAACCCTACGGAGAAGTCGACTCATAGTTGTTGATACCCCTACAGTATGACACTGATCGTGTCGTGGAACCTCTTCCAGAGTCATATCTGGAATGTCTACTGTCAGGCCCTCTAAATTATGTTCCACCACCTGATAATCCTCAACATACTGTGGTGTTGCTGCTACCTCTCCTCTCCGTTGAATAGGAGAAGTGCCAGGAGGTCAATACAGTCCAACATCTGTGTTGTCAACAAACGATTTTGTATTAGTCTTCGGATGAATATATAAAACAAAAACATTTGAATATGATAAAAATTAAAAAAAAAAAAAAACATTTAAAAAAAAAAATGTGTGTCCTTCTTACCAAGGCCCCCCCACTGAGCGTCCTCTGGTAATGCCAAATCTGGATCTCCTTAGAAGTCCAACCTGACATAAGCGTAGTCATCAGCCATCAACATCTGGTTTTGAAGCCAGTCAAATAAGATATCATCATAGTTGACGATCGGTCTTGCTACGTGCCGGGCCATGAGCTGACACCATCTCGACATCCTTGGATCCCTGGGACCCAGTATGTTCCACTCAACCTGTAGTCTAAATACGGGGACCCTCTCAAGGAAGAAGGAAACCAACAAAGATCCATACCCAAATTGCTTCAGGTCACCTCGCCTACATTTGGTCAATTGCTTTTTGATACTGCGAAGCACAACATCTTCCGAGTTAAATACTCGAGGCTCAGTACACTCGATGGCGTACTGGAAGTAGCTCTGTAATGCCATATGAGGAGCAAAACTCTCAGCCATCCGAGCTATAGTGAAAATGATAGTACGAAGGATCAAGTCTTGTACCCCCCAGATAGCCACTTTTCTTTTTTTCCTTTCAACCTCAGGTACACAATATTGATTGCAGTACTCACTCATCTTTAGCCCACCACCTCTACGACCAGTCAGGCTGACATAGTACCCCCGTTGGGACAATCCGGTCAAAAAGTAAATGTCCTCAATGTCTAAGGACAATGTGTGAGCTCCCACATGAAAAACCTGTTGATCTGGGTCCGACCAGGTACTCTAGTAGTCTGACTTGGGCCCTCATGCCCAGAATGCGAAAGTATTTCAAGAGCCCACAATCTCTCAATACAGCTATGGTAGGAGGATGATTCTCGACCATTGCATTATCCTCTTCATGTTCCCTTTCACGCCACTCAATCACCATGTTTATGGCCAATTCTTTTCACAAGGAACATAAAAGGAGGATTAATAACTTTTTCATGCTTTAGATCTTTTTCATTTGGCTAAAATTTAAAAAAAAAAATTGGGTTTTGTGGTTCTCGCTGGTGCCCCATTTGCAGAGTGCGAGAACCTCGCAGGTGGATTAAGGCTCACCTGCGAGAATGCATCATTCTCACAGGTATCGTATGGGCTTCCTGCGAGAATGACAGCGGACATATAGGGCCTAGAAAAACATCTTAAAAATGGAAATTTAACCAATGAAATGACAAAATGAAACCATGAAAATGTTAAGGACGAAGAGCCTACCTTAATGTCACAGACGGCTCGCTGAATGGTCTCTCGTAGCTCCTGCAATCTACTGCCAAACTTGGAGGGTAAAAGAGGGGTTTTTTGAGCTCAATAGTGAAAATGTCAAATGGTATGGTTAAAAAGAATATTTACTCATTTTATTTACTTTTACTATATCATTTTGAGTTTTTTATGATTATTTATCAACTAAACCTTAATCACTAATGTCATGTTGAGTGAAATTCTTGCAGGCGTGATGATTTTGATGATTCAATACAGGAATATGGACATGTTTTTCTTCGTTGTAGCATGTTGTTGATTGTTTTTTATGGTTTTTACATAAAACCTCGAGCATCGTTTTTTTCCTTTCTTGCACTCGTAAATACATGAGAACGTGGTCGAGCATAGTGTTATCACTTTTTCGGGCTCGACAAGGTTATACGAAAAAGGAACCCCTCTGGAGTCCTCTTTAATCTCTTTTCAGACTCTCTAAACAAGAAAAGATCGGCGAGCGACCTTGCTATTTTCACGCTTGCTAAAGTATTTGAAGTATGCATCTGGTGAGCGATAATTTATCTCTTTTTCGGTCTTATCCAGACTATCTTACGAAAAAGGAACTGAGAGAGTTCTCTTTTAAGTGTTTTTCCAAACTCTATAATCTTGAAAAACCTTCGAGTTTTCTATCTCTGGACTCGTTAAACAAACATTGACAAACCCGTGATGGGACCGAACCACTCCTTCTTATGGTTCGCTAAAAATACTCCGAAGGATGAGATTATATCAACAAGCATATGCTATCCTCCTCAAGATTACGTAAAAATAAAGAGGTACTCGCCAGAAATGGTGGGGGAAAATTTGGGAAAGGGATATGTTTCATCTTCGTATTGATTGGCAGTAAGTGTCGCTCTTGAACATGACACCCCCTATTCATCACATTTGAAGCCGGTTTGGAAAATCCATTTGTCTCTCATTCAATTTGCTACAAGGTCATTCCCTGTGTCGTCTTTGAGTCAATGTTGCCAAATCATTGGTCGTGTCATTCATATGTTCAAGAGAAGTCCATCTGAAACCTATATTGAGTTGGCCATCTACAGTTATCCATTCTCTATGTGTCGGCCTTCCCTGTGTCAAGTCCAGTTCACATCATACTTTGTTTCACCTTCAAAATATGTTACTCATTTTGTGTCATTGATGGGGGATACATCAAGGCCCTCCTGTGACGAGTTTTGTTCCGTCGACTTCAGCTCATTATCCGGAATCAAGACTTAGAAATTATTTGGTACCTTGGAGCTTGCATGCCTCAATGGCAGGTTTCCTCTCTTTCGAAAGTGAGTTTACATCATTGACCCCTGATCAAAAGATTCCATCAGATGTTCGACTTCAACTCATTCATTCAAACTCGATGGATTGTACCATGGTACCTTGGGAGTCATTGACATCAATGGTGATTTCCCTCACACTTGTTAACGGTTACATCAATGACCGCTAATCAAGTGGTTTCTGCCATGTTCGACTTCAACACATGTAATCACATGGTTAGATTCGTACTTTGGGCGACAAATTTGAAGACCCTGGTTATCATCCTTGTGATCCAGGTTGCGATGGAGTATGTATAATTGGCGACACATAGATCCACTGTGTATGTTTCATGGCTATGTCGTCTTGATTTTCAATTTCTCACATAGATCCACAGTGTATTCCGGTGGCTATGCTATATTTTGACTGCATGGATCCACAGTGTATGATTGGTGGCCATGACCCATGTCTATAATGTCATCAGTTTATGATCTGAGTATGGGAATGCCTACCTCATAATTGATATATATGATATTTTGCAGATGCTTGGTTGTTCGTAGGTTTCCGATTAGATGTGCTCCTGATTCTCGACACACACATGCAGCTTACAAAGTCTATAGGTTGTCACTTGTTCCAACACTCATACTTTGGGGGGAATTCTTTTACCCATGATTTTGGTCATCATGATGATGTATTGATGATGGTGTACTCAGGCTCTTCATAAGAACTTTATCCTGAGAAAAGTTACTTTCTTCTCTTTCCAGAAATATCATTTTTGAAAGAGGTTCGCAGGCTGCTAGTATATTTTCCTGCGAGAATGTATGATTCTCGCAGGCTGCCTTAAGCCAGGGTGCGAGAAGTTCTCACTATGTTGAACTTATAGGGTGTGAACTCTTTCTTAAGAAGGGAAAAAGATGAATTCTCAAAGCTTCTAGAAAGGAATCTTCTTGAAGGATGAGATGGCATTCGAATGGTTATCCTAGTACTGGATTCCTTGATATTTTGGGATCATTCTTATCCAAATAACTAATATATTCTCTCCTATATCTTGAGGGAATTATCATGGAAAAGGTTAGAAGCAAACAAGTAAGAGATTCATTGGAGAATTAGTGAAAAGGATTGTGTGAAGGACTGATGCTACAACAACTAAGAACTCCAGCAAGTTTATCAAAGGTGGTTGATCTTCTTCATGCAAGTGAGCAAGTGTGTGTGTCAGAGTCAAGGGCCATCGAAAGGAAGTTTGCAACATCAAGGCTCAGATTGTAATCTTTACTTTCCATCAATATGATACAGTAATATGTCTCTTTCCCATAAAGCTATTTCCACTTTATTGTATAAGTCCTTGATCATATACATAGATTGACCGTTGAATAGATTGTGCTTTCTTCACTTTGGTTGGTTTGTGTTGTCTTGGTCTTGACTGCACAAGAGCACTGGAGCGAAGCAGGGGCAACAAAGATCACAGGAAGCGATTATAAGGTATGTAACTTGTTCTTGCCTCCTAGTTCATTCAATAGTCGAAATCTAGGAAAAGAGTATTATTCTGTCTTGCTTTGTTCTAGATCCAGGTGGATCTAGGGAGATCGGTTTGTGTCCGCACTTACGGATTTATCCAATAACAGATAGCAGAAGGGGGACAAGTGGTTAGGATTTGTTGAGTTAACTCAACCAAAGTGAGACAAAATCTCAGGATTTTAGGAACATGTGCAAAATTAAATTGGCAGGTGTTCAATGAGAAGGAGGCTCATACATGTGTCGAAGACCTAGGAAAATCTTATAAAAAAAATAAAAAAAGAGAGGATGGGACGCCATTCTAAAGCAGATTTGAAATCTGAGAAATATTTACATGACACAAAAATCCTCACGTAACACTTGTAACCCCACGAACTGTAGCAAGTCACTTGGTTATATTATTGGATTTGGATTTAGCTTGGGGGTGACATAGTGGGCATACGTGGCACATTTTATCTATGGTTGGGAGTAACAACCCACTTGATGTGTGTTTACCCTAAAGAAATCTCAGTTGCAGGTTTTTCTTCCATTCTATTTTGGATTAAATTATTATTCATTTTGTAATATTTGGATATTCCATTATGGTTGAATTAGTGTTCAAATGTAATTTTTGGATATTCTATTTGGGATAAATGGTTGTTCAATTTGAAATTTATGGATAAATTATTATTAATTACAATATAACTTGAGATTAGAGGTTCTCTCTCTTGTTTCATTCCATTATACGATTTTCATGATAAATATAAAAAAGAAATGATTATATCTATAACTAGATTCAAATGTAGGAATCATGATTATAGAATTAACAGATTTGTAGTAAAGAGGAATACTATATAAATTGAAATATAACCAACATGCTAGGTGCTAAAACAATAATGCTATTGTCATGAAGAAAATATAGAATATATACATAAGGTTAAGGGTAGAGAATAGTAACAACTAAATACATAACAAGAAGTTTTATAAATAAACCAACCTAATAGGTTTTGTAACCATCTTAAAACGAGAAGGAAAATAAATAAATAAACATACTAGCATGACAAGTAAAGGATGAAACCATTCACAACCATAAACTAAAAAACAAGGAAATTCCATTAATAAATATTTAACAGAGCTACAACCGTGTTGACTCGAATCTTTAAATTAATGGGGGTTAAAACCCTTGAACATACATGGGCAACTAGCGGAGTCATAGTTTGAATTTTAACAAAAATAACAGAACCCTCCTATGTAACTAAACTTTCGTAGGAATTTTGCAAACAAAATTGCAGAGCAAAGAAAAAAATACACTTGTTATTGTTTAAATAGGCTAAAACGGGATCAACGGAAATATGATAGGTAGCCACCCAACTAATTCGAACAGAGACAATGGTATCGATCCCTCATCCATAGCTAGGGTCTATTATAGAAATCGAATTACCTCTCGAAAGTTGAACACCTAGGACATGAAGTCATAACCAACACCTCCCAACGAGGTTTTCAAACACATAAATTAGTATGGCACCTGAGTAAGGTAATTTATCACAGTTAGAAAGAAAAACATTTAAATATAGAGTACTTACAAGAGTATTTGGGTTGTTGAATCAAGATAAAACCTGCTAATTTGGTCGAGCACACCTGCATTAATTCATGACCATTACAGAAGGGAACCAAAACTTTAAAAAAAGAAGAAGATGATGGTAGAGTTAGAGTATGATATTTACCTGGAGTATCTCGAACCCCATAATGGAACTCCTATAAAAGAAAGATTCAACTACAACTATTAAAGGTAAAATTTCAAAAATATTTTTGGTAAGTGACGTTTTATTAATGAAATTGATGTGGTTAAAATAGAAGAGTAATACACTTAGTCCGTAAACAAATATTGTTCTATATAAAAAAAATTATATGGGTATGTGTAACACTGTTAGCCTACGTCTGAGATATGATTAAGTATTGACCTGGGGCTGTTGTTGGTGGTCTGTAACCGATCCTTAGATTCCTGGATAGGTGTATATCCTTCCTTTTTCTTTGTCAAATGAATCTAGAAGTCTCACATTGAGTTCATCCTTTATTTCATGGTTTGTATGAGTTATCCGACTTGAGTAGTTTTCTTGTGTTTGGTTATGTACTCTACTCTTGTTTTAATTTGTAGTTTTCATCTGAAAATCAAAGGAATTTCATTGTATTGTTTTAATTTGTAGTTTTCATCTGAAAATCAAAGGAATTTCATTACATAGTCATTTTTGTTCAATGTTTTGGATATGCTTCAAGTATTGACATTTTGGGTATGCTTCAAGTATTGACATTGGCATGTGAATAGTTACCATCACCAATATCGTACAATCTTATTTTTCATTTATGTTTGATCGTGTCATGCATTTTGCTTTCATGCTTTTGCTTTCATTATCCTTATTAGTGAAACAACAAAAATTTGCATCTCATAATCACGTAGGGTTGATATTTTGACTGCCTTTATAAACATTGGTGTGACGTTTATTGTCTTTAGGATCTAAGATCATTTTTGGATTGCTGGTAATTACATTTGGAGTGTAATATTGTTGCTATTTTTTGAATTTGTGAAAAATGAAACTTTTATTCTCCTTAAATAATTTTCATCTAAATAGAAAATTTTCATTTTTTACATCTTCATATTTCAATTTTCTTGAAAGAGTCAAAACACCATTTCAATTTTCTTTAGATTTGAAAGAGTCAAAACACCATTTAGTCCAATATAATTTTCATCTAAAAAGAAAATTTTCATTTTTTACATCTTCATATTTCAATTTTCTTTAAATTTGAAAGAGTCAAAACACCATTTCAATTTTCTTTAGATTTGAAAGAGTCAAAACACCATTTAGTCCAATTTTGTATCCTATGAGTAATCAAAATCCAATAAAAGAAAAAGCCTTAATTTAAAAATTATGAGACTCTTTTCTTTTTAGCAAACCAACTCCCAGGCCATAAAACTGAAACTAGGATTTGACTGGCCATATTTTAAATCCATTAAAATATAGAGATATTTTAATTGACTAGCGATATTTTAAATCAATTAAACTGGTTTCTTAGTGATTCTGTCTCCCAGTGAAATGCAGTAAATTCTGAGAGAACTTGCGAATTGTCGATTACGCTACAGATTTAGAGAGGGGGAGGGAGAACATAGAATTACATTAAAAAACGATCAGTTTAGCCCGACAATAACGAAAGACGAATATGTAATTTCGAATGAGGTAGGGTTCAAAGACTAACTGCAAATTACCAACGCATGATCTCGTAATAGTAACTGGCTGCAGATGTGGCTCTAACGAAGTAGTTTGGTAGTTCAATGACGCCCGGAGTTCCCCCAAACACTTCAGCGAATTGACACATTGTAATGCGACGAAGTGATTGAAGGAACTCCCGGCGTTGAGAACCAGGTCATGATATCGTCATTGTAAGATGCTGCCGCTTCAGTGCTATGATGATGGATGGCTGGATGGATAACAAGAGGGATGATGAACTTCTTAAATACTACTCACTTGTGCTATGCTATCGTTGCTATGATAAGCACTGACCAATATTTCATTGAAACGTAAAACAGCAAATACATCCATTCATTGAACTTGGACAAAAGTTTGATTTCCTCCGCCACATTCAATGAATGAACTTGGCGCAATGTGAGTCATTCATTTGGATTCTCCCCACGTCAGGCTCGAGGGTTTCGATCCATCCATTTATTCATGGAGCGATAAGATCCCACCCGTATTGATCAAGGTATCAACTAACGTCATGGTGAGATAAGATCCCAGCCATATTGGGCAAAGTATCAACCGACGTCGAAATTTGACGTCGAAATTTGATCGGTAACTAAGTTTCGTATATTTTAATTTCGTATATTTTGATATTAACAAGAATACCTCTCAGGAAAAGTAAGGGAAAACAAATATCCAAGTGAATTGAGGTGGTTATGGTGTTTAAAGATTGTTAGATCCATCTTCATGTCACATGTAGTGAAATATTTTCAACAATCTTGTAACTCTAAATCTAAATCGCTTGGGTGCATGCACAGTGACACACAATGAAGGTACCTATGCGCCAAATTTTTTTCCATAGAAGAATGGAAGAGGAAGAAGAGGCAGTGACACACAATAAGGCATGAGAAGAACCACCACTTAAGAACTCCTTCAATGTAATCAATCATATAAGAGATGACAAAAGATAACATAATGCATACCTTTATGTTTTAAGTAAGCGTCTGTGCTTATCGAAAGAAAATAAAGGCTTCTGTGCCCAATCCTTAAGAACCAACCTCTAGTTGCCATCAAAACTAAGAGGGATAACAATAATGAAAAATACGAGAAGATAGCAATAAACAAGATAAAGCCAAAAAGACAAAATCCAAATACACATATTTTAGCATGGATGAGTTAGTGAAAGATATAGGAGAAAATTAAAATGTCCATGAAAAATTGATTATGGTCTCGATTTGTTTCGGAGGAAGATGACTTCAAACTAATAGAATAAAGTAAAAGACACCTACCAATAGAAATTCATCATCAAGTAAAAAAAGACTTTGATCTTTTTATTTAAAAAGGGACAATTTCATTATTTTACTTTCCACGTAGTTTTTGTACACTTCTTAATCTAATTAGCTTAGTCTCTCTTAAATCCTAATAAAAATGTAACTTTGTGTAAAGCCCAAAATCATAAAAGAATAATCATGGTCAATTTTAAAAAATATTTAGACACAACAAATCTAAAAATTGTTGAAATATTGTAACATTGAAGAATATTTTTATCTAAGGAGCATTGAATAATATTTTTCTATCATATTTGTTAATTAGGCCCTATCGTGCCTTGAAAATTAAATGTAAATTAAGAGGGTAAACTGACAGGTCCGCCCAGACCTAATTTTAGGCTGGCCAGACCACTATTTATAAGGGAGGTCACCGCCGCATTTGGACACACACGCCAACTAGCTTTGTAGTGTGCAAGTCTTGGAGGAGAACCTATTGCAATTTGGTGTGATGTCAAGGACGCTTCTTGGTCTATGTCTTGGTATCTCTTAGTTTGCTAGCGTGCTACTCTTTTCTAGTGAAGGAGTAGAGGAGGATCTTCTGCTCTCTTTTTTTCATCTATCTATATTGAGGAATTTTTTGTTGTGTTTTCTTCCCCAGGAGGGTTTCCCCAGATAACATGTGTGTCTCTATTGTTTTTTTTATTGCCTCTCTTTCAGTGATCTTATTTATGGAGCTAATGTGCTAAATGATTGTAATAATAAAGAAGAACCGCAACTGCTAGTTGTATAAGTAAAACATCAACATGGTATTAGAGTAGGCTTGAAAGAGACCAACTCATAGTTTATAAGAAGTGGCTAGCTTCAATGCACCCTCTTCAAGATTCAGTTTCAGTATTGCAGCTACTGCAAAATTAGGGTTTCTACATAAACCCTAAGAGTGAGGTTTTCACCTTTGTTGGAGGATGTTGGTGAAACTAAGATCACCTAGGAACTCACCCAAGCAAGGCGCATCACTTCCCTAGATCGAAATTTTGAAATTTAAAATTTGAGAAATTAGGATTTCCTCATAAAACCTTAAGTTGTAGTACCAGTTCCAGTTGAAGAACCAATTGTAGTTGCAGTATCAGTTGCACTTCCTGCACAAGTTGTAGTACCATTTGCAGTGATTTTTTTTTTTTGTGAAGCATTAGGACTTATTGTTCTAGTATGCCTTACCATAGCAAACCTCCAACTATCATGAAACACCTTTGAAGTTTTAAATGCTTGTTATTGTTTGTCATTTTTACTTGATCGTGCCACTACCTGTGAATGTTGTCAGAGGTATGTACTTACATATGTTTAAATTGTATCATATTTAAAGGGTGCTTGCAAGAGAAATGATCGTTTGTATAAGCAACAATCATAGATCCAAAAGGATATCAAATCCATCACATTCATAGGAACTATGCACCTCAAGTTTGATTACTTTGATATGCTTCTAGTTTTTATGACATTATTGTGATCTTATCAATATCCAGGTTATATTTTTTTGTATTGAAGTTATCATGCTAACCATTGGTCAAAATTAAAGTTAAAGTATTAGATTGATTAAATTTGAGATTATAGAGTTTATTCCCTAACTCAGATTTATGTCAAGATAGAAAATTGTCTTAATGCAGAGGACAGGTTGAGGAAATTACATGTCATCTGGAGTGAAGGAGACTCATAAGAAAAAACAACACTCATTCTTGAGGCCAAGGCTCCGTGTTCCATGTTTAATTGATTAAATTGATAAGATTCAAATTTTCACACATGAAGTTTGATCATTTTTTAACACTATAATTGTGATAGCAATCTTTGAAAAGTTCTATTATTGAATACTTGGTAGCATGTGAGCAATATTGAGATAAATGTTTATTGTAATTATTTACTAGATATAACTAACATCTCTTCCAGGAGAAACTTCTTGTTTTTTTTCTAGGTTACAACGGAGGAATTATTGATCAGAACACTAGAAGAGTGTTGCTCTCATTTATTATTATTATATTTCTTACTTTTGGCCCTTGTTCTAGGCAGGTCACAAGTGATAGCTATAAAAAATATATTGTAATAATTGTTCTCGCTATTGCGTTTATTATTATTATAAAGAGTATTATTTTTGTCTACAGTTTATCCCTTATTGTTCTTGTTCTAGAAAGGTCACAGGTGATAACCCTAAAGGGACATATAGTGATGGTTGTAGGAAGCAACATATTAGATGAAACATGAAGCAGACTATCCAAGTTGTATACATGACCATATACATCCATGTACCAAAGAAGAAGAAGAAGAAGTTACTTTTTCTAGATATAGAACATCTCATATGAAGACAGATCATGAGGAGTAGAAGGCTACAAATATGACATAACAAATCCATCTAGTGCAGTTGATCACTCTTGAGATCATGAGGAAGAGTTAGTAGAGCCAAAACGACCTACCCAGAATCAATGCAGTAACTAGGAAGAGACCATCATAATCTCATGACAATTTGCAGGGTGCAAAGCCTTATAGCATTAGTGACCCATATCAGAGGGAGAAGATGGCT
This sequence comes from Picea engelmannii, assembly GCA_009831015.1. Lineage (NCBI taxonomy): Eukaryota > Viridiplantae > Streptophyta > Pinopsida > Pinales > Pinaceae > Picea > Picea engelmannii. Next base: position 1,454,540 of record ML777187.1, read on the forward strand.
CCAAAGATTATATAGACTCAAATGGATTCAAGCCTAAGAAGGAGCATAGAGACTCAGAGTGAGATTGATCTTAGAGAGGATCATATGAGAAAAGAGACATCTTCCAGTACTGACGGATAGATTCCATGAGTTGAGAAGACTATATAGTAGCTTCATAGACTTCTAGGAGAGGTGAAATCTTGTGGGAATATTCCCTTCTTTCAATGATAGAGGAGGAATCCAGTTAGAAGGACCGGGATATGGATTTTTCCTTAATACGAGAAGGGAATTCAACGGTGACTTCCAATATTGATCTAACAGAACAAGCATGTTGTATATAATAGTATAAATATGTACAAAGGCTAATTTGTGTCCAGAGGATTCTCCCAGCAAGAGGGAGAATACTACGATGAGACAATTTCTCTGGTAATCGAAGAAATAATTTCAGTGTTCGTGAAGTCAACCCGAACAACCATGATTTTGATACAGTATGAGATTTAGAGGGAGTAGTCCCTATATTTTAGATTTAGTTTTCTCCATGAAAGAAGAAAATATACCTTCAGTATCAACCACTGTCTATTTTAGATGAAGTTGTTTCCATGATAGAATAGAGGAGCTACATTTAGAGTTCAACAACTACAGTGAGAATAGAGCAGGTGCAGAGTCCCAGATCTAAAAGGAACAGTTGGAGAAAAAGAAGAATACATACTCTTAGGCATTGAGAGAAATAGTGCTTTGTAGAAAACACATAGAACCAACACATTATTACGCAAATTAAGTTGCAGTTGATCAAGTGTACCCATTTGGTACAATGTGATGTGAAAATTTGGTTTCAAAGTACAGGAAAAGAAGACTCATGTGTAACAACCAAATATTTCTAAACATCATTTACTTTCATAAGCAATTTATTTCATGAACTGAGATAATAACTTCATAACATAACAACAATCTTCATAATAGCAACTTCAGTAACTTAAATTTATCAATGAATAATGATTTCATGGCAGAATGAAATCAACACATAGTTTAACAAATTACCTGGTTCTGATGCTAATTTATGTTGCCTTGCTGCCTTGTTGTTGCCTTCCTGCTACCTGATACACATACCAACCCAGCCACAAACAAAGAATAACTGCCCAAACCTATTGTCCTCCCTGCCATCTAGGAAAACTACCTAGCTCCAAGATATCTATGGATATCCTGGCCCCCGTGCCCAAAACCTTCAGCAACCCAGTGCCTCAACTGATCAAAAGTGCCACCTCCAGAACTCTACTGCTCCCTGCAAATCTCACAATCCTCCCAGAATCCATCCTCCGTCGAATGCCCCTCACGTCCACCTCCCTTCCTCCCTTATTCCTCCTTCACCGCCTCATGCCTTTACTCCCTTACCTACCCTCGTCCCCATCCCTGGTCCTTCCTTTAATGTTTTTATATTCTCGGGATTCATAGGCTATCCAGTGTTGCATACGCAACCCTTTTATATCATATACCATTAATCTATTAAATCCATTACGCAAGTTATTAAATGTAGTTTGTAGTTAAATTATTAATTAATTAATCACAATTATATCCTTTAATTAATTAATAACTCACTTAATTAATATCATTAAATCATCTT
>ML777187.1:1462834-1511812 GCA_009831015.1 Picea engelmannii
CCTTCCCGCTTGTCCTAGTCTAAGCCCTAACATCATTAGTTACTTTAAGGTAGGCTAACCTTATACTTAAATAAAATAATTAATTTAAAATTATCATTACACCAATTTACTCAAATTAACTTTACTTTAATTTAAACTAACTTCACCTTTATTTATATATAAATTATTTATACTAAATTATTTAATTTATTTTAAATTATGTTTACACTTTAAAATATAAAAATCAATAATCGAACACACAAGGATTCGGGCACGCATGGATTCCATGTGCCCGTCTGGCTTTCTCTAGCCCCTTCGTCTCTAAACCCAAAATTCTACACCTGTCAGCTCTTCGAATCCCTACGTGTCCTTCCTCTACCTCCACCTTCTCACCCACTGGGACTTTCCTCGCGTCATTCTTTCTCCACCACAGATATTTCCGTAGCTCTGGTCTGAGGTTCCAAGAATCTCGCCCGCCATGGCTCACCTCCTCGCCATTGTTCTGGGCACTTTTCTAGTGTTGGGTATTGTTGTATCTGCTGCCAGATCATTTGCAGAAACAGATTATATTGATATAGTCATTGACAAGATCCAGGACTTGGAGTCTAGTCTCTTTAAAATATTGGGAACCAATCCCAAATCTGTACACTTTGCGGAGTTCGCTCTCAAGTATGGTAAGGGGTACAATTCAGTTCGCCAGCTTGTGCACAGCTTCAGTACCTTCGTGAAGAACACTGAGTTGATTGAGTCAAGAATTTGCATAAACCTTCCTTATGCTGTGGTAATGAATGGTAATTTCCTCCTTTGCAGCGCGAAATACAAAAAAAAATGATTTGCTTGCAATTCCAGCTCTAGACGAATTTCGGTGTTTTGCTTTCAGTTTATTTCTTTTGTATTTATAAATTCATTCATCTGTGTATATGCATGTAGTTAGATGGGTGTATATGTATGAATATACATTGTCTTCCCGTATTGCCCACGGCCTTTTGCACCTAACTGTTAAATTCCCGACTCAGTTTTGGGTTTCGAGGTTTCCTTATGCCCAATGCCGGGAGTTCTCTGTCCTCACAGACTCCCGATCTCCGATATGCGGATGTGCTACCTTCTACCTTATCCCTTCCCTGACTATGCTTTGGTCCATGTGACCCTTTCCTATGTGACCATAGTCCTATTCCCTGTCGGGATTCAGGGTTTCCCGACTCTCGCTGTCACGAACCTCTGTCCTCACAGTCTCCCGATTACCGATCTACCAATGCGGTAATTTGTACGTTAGCCCATCAGGCTAAGATCTTGTCCCATGTGGCCATCATACCACAAGGTCACCGCCTTGTCCCCTATCGGGGTTTTCGACATCGCAATATCGAAATGCATGAACCCCGTATCTACGGGATTCCCGATGTCCCGATACCCGATACGCCTCTTCCTTGCGTGTTAGCCCTTCCGGCTATACCGAGGTCCATGTGACATGCTCCTATGTGGCTGCTGCCTTATGGCTTCCCATCAAGGTTTTGGACCTTCTCGAGCAAGAATTTCGTCACTTCAAAATTCGCGATTCCTTTTATCGTTTACCTTTGGACAACGAATGGTTAAAAATTTATAAAAATATAAATTTTCAGTGCCCCTTTAAAATTTTATTTAAAGTGGGTTATAACTTTAAATTTGTGAGTTTTTCATTTAATGTTTAAAGAAATTGGGATTCGGGGTTTTCCGTAACAAATGATCTGTGTAAATTGAATCACGAAACCCTGATCTCCGATTTCACGATGTGATTAAGTCTTAATTAAAGCATCAATTAATTAATTATTTTTAATGAAGGTTTAAGGGTTAGGTTAATCACGTCGCGGTTTCAGGGTTCGCGGTTCTATAAGGGCGCGTCTCTCATCATCGTATTTCCCGAAACTCCGATTTCCCTAAATCCCGATAGCTTAAACCACTGCTCCATGTGACCTCCTCCCATATGACCTTAGTCATACTCCTCATCAGGATTCAGGGTTTTTCGGGCTGAAACGTGCATGTCCTCTGGACTTGCGAAACTCCGAACTCCAATACACGGTAACTTCAGCTAGCCCTCTGAGCTAGGCTCTTGGCCCATGTGACCGTTGTCCTGTGACCACAACCTTCCCGCCTTTCAAGGTTTCAGACTTCGCAGTTTCGTAGTGCGTGGACACTTTGTCCATGGGATTCACGATATCCCGATATGTGATGCAATCTTCCACCTATCCACCATTGACCTTTCTGTGGCCCACGCCATCCCTTGGCCCATTGGGAAATTGCATTTCACGATTTCCCAGCTCTCGTTGCTATGTTCTCGGGACTCTCGATATCCCGATCTGCGATGACAACTGGCTTCCACCACAGGGCTTTTCACTTTTCAGAAAATCGGGCCTCGCGTTTACGAACTGCAAGGACCACTCGTCCATAGGATCAACGATTTCCCAACTGTTGATTGCCCGATGGACGTCCTCCTGTCGGGACCTTTGCTGATGGGTTCGATCATTGCCACGCGTCCAAAGAATGGATGATTTTGATCGCCTCTCGCTGTTCGGGGTTTTCAATGCCATAGTGCATATGTCCATGGGATTCCCGATTCCTCGAATCCCGACTCTCCGGTTTGCTGACAGCTGGCCCCTAACGATGGCACTATCCTCCCTCTCTGATGTGCGGTCAACTTGCCCCACTCATCGGGGTTTCAGACTTCGCGATTTCAAAATGCAGAGATTTCGTGTCCACGAAATCCCCGATATGTCGATCCCCGTATTTCTTCGGATCTCCGACACACATCCTAAATGGATGGACTATCCAGGTTAAGCCTCGAACTTCGCCAAACGCCAACCCAAAATAAATTATCTGTGTGAGTCCCGATGGCCCAAACGCCGATGACTCTCCGATGGTTTCCACCTATCCCAATCAGATGGATGGCTCTGATTGTATCGAGGTTTTCACCATGGATTTCCCCGACCTCTTGCTCACAGAACTCCTGATTTTTTGACTCTCTTCAGATCTCCGCCACGTGTCTCACCCTGATGGACGGTCCAGATCTGATCTCGCTATTTCGAGACTTAAAATGTCCCGACTTCCTTCACCTCGTGAATCCCGATTTCACGGACGCCGATATCCCGATGCCTTCACACCTGTCATCGAGATTTCTCCTTCTGTCCTCGAGGACTTAACTCCCTCGCAAATCCATGCAGATCCAACGGTTGTTGGGTATCTTCCCGAGCTCTGACGGCTCAGATCCGTTCTCCTGCGTAATAGACAGCTCTCTTTTTGGGATAATGATAGTTGCGTGAGCATTATGTGGTGTCAAAATTGCTCTCTTCGGCACGGTTAAAATTTGTATGGGTCTATTGTTCCTGATATTTTTCATTATTAAAATTCACCGAGGCTAATATAGGAAAGTAGTTTACACCATTCCCGCACAATACAAGTCTTCAAAAATTTCCTTTTTCCTGCTGCGCATTGGCAGTTCCTCTTTTAGGTAAGTTCGAGATGAAGTAGACCTTTTCGAGGTCTTGCAAAAGTCCTATTGCATTTTATATAGTATAATTCATGTAGTTATTGAATCTTGCCAACTTCAAGCCTTCGATAGAAGCTTCCCTCGACATTTTCATCGATTTCAGGTGTCAATTTTACCCGAAACTTCATTGACAAGTATTGCTCAAATAAAATTAAGTTATCACCTCTCTTTTTCGTGCTTAATAGCTTTATCAAGTTGCTTTAAGGGTAGCCATTTCGTGGGAAGTGATCCTTCAAACTATCTGGTTTCCTGCCACTATTTTAAAGGGTGTTCCTTTGAATATTCAGACTAAGACTGTATTAGCCATTTATGATCCAGTAAAAGGGTATTACCTAAAACGATTGCTTGTGATATATATGAGACCATTTGCTCGGATAATGTAGGGGTGCTATCTTGAGTATATTTTATGATACTGTATCAGTCATATTGGGTCAAGCTGAATGTTGCTTGACACAATCTACTAAGACGCAAATGGCATGTTTTTCTTACAGGTTAAGCGTGGATGGAGTTAGCGTTTGGGGTTTTGGCCCTTAGGCCCAGATTTCGAACTAAGATGCTCTGATACCATATGTAACAACCAAATATTTCTAAACATCATTTACTTTCATAAGCAATTTATTTCATGAACTGAGATAATAACTTCATAACATAACAACAATCTTCATAATAGCAACTTCAGTAACTTAAATTTATCAATGAATAGTGATTTCATGGCAGAATGAAATCAACACATAGTTTAACAAATTACCTGGTTCTGATGCTAATTTATGTTGCCTTGTTGCCTTGTTGTTGCCTTCCTGCTACCTGATACACAGACCAACCCAGCCACAAACAAAGAATAATTGCCCAAACCTATTGTCCTCCCTACCAACTAGGAAAAATACCTAGCTCCAAGATATCTATGGATATCCTGGCCCCCGTGCCCAAAACCTCCAGCAACCCGGTGCCTCAATTGATCAAAAGTGCCACCGCCAGAACTCTACTGCTCCCTGCAAATCTCACAATCCTCCCAGAATCCATCCTCCGTCGAATGCCCCTCACGTCCACCTCCCTTCCTCCCTTATTCCTCCTTCACCGCCTCATGCCTTTACTCCCTTACCTGCCCTCGTCCCCATCCCTGGTCCTTCCTTTAATGTTTTTATCTTCTCGGGATTCATAGGCTATCCCTTGTTGCATACGCAACCATTTTATATATACCATTAATCTATTAAATCCATTATGCAAGTTAACACAATTAATCCTTTAATTAATTAATAACTCACTTAATTAATATCATTAAATCATCTTTGTTTAATTAATACCTTGTTAACACAATTAATCCCCTAATTAGTTTTACTTTATAATTCTTAAACATTTATCCAACTAGGGTCGTTACATCATGTCTGCAAGTTGAAGCAAGCTCCAAGAGGTTGGTATGATAGAATTATTAGTATTCTGATGAGTTGGGGCTTTACCAAGAGTAAATTAGATCCCAACCTTTACTTCAAGATTGAGAATTATTGACCAGTTATATTTCTCCTATATGTGGATGACTTATTCTTGATATATGGAGAAAATATCATCACATATTGTAAAAATAATCTTGTCATTGACTTTGAAATGAAGGACCTAGGCCCGATGCACTATTTCTTAGGTGTTGAAGTATGGAAGAGCCCAGAAGAGATTTTCCTTAATCAAGGAAAGTATGTTATGGAATTTCTGAAGGGATTCAACATGATGGACTATAAATCCATTTCCACTCCTATCGAGATGAATCTAAATTCATTGGTTGATACTTCATCATAAATAGTTGATGTTACTCTATATAGATAGGTGATTGGTTCGTTGATGTATCTAACAAATACCAGACCAGATATATGCTTTGAACACCTTAAATCAGTATTTGGTGAAGCCCGGACATGTTCACCTTGTAGTTGCAAAGCATTTGATGAGATACCTGAAGGGTACGTTGGACTATGGCCTATGTTATACTAGATATTGTGACTTCAGATTGTATGGCTATACTGATTCAGATTGGGCTGGAAGTTCTTCAGAAAAAAATAAATTCAGGATCTTGCTTTAGTTTAGGGCCAACCATGGTTTCGTGGAAAAGTAGAAATCATTCCAGTATTTCTCTCAGCATGACAGAAGTGGAGTACATTGCAGAATGCTTCGCCAGTTGTGAAGACATATGGATTTAGAAGATGTTGACAGGTCTATTTGACCTAGAGATGGATTCTATCGTGATCTTTTGTGATAACCATAGTTGCATAAATATGAAAAATAACCTTGTGCTCCACGATAAGATGAAGCACATTGAGATTTGATACCACTACATTCATGATATGGTACAGAAGGGAGTTTTGAATCTCTAGTATGCTGGCAAAGATGAGAAGATGGCAGATGTGTAGACTAAGCCTTTATATTGTGTGAAGTTCCAGTACTTCCAAGACAAGCTTGGTGTAGTTTGAAAGGACTTCCATAGAAAGGGGGAGTGACGATGATGATACTATGGTATCCTAACCACTAGCAGGGCAACTCATTAGGATTTCTATGCTATGGGATTGATCATCCCTAGACAGATCTTGTAGGGTCTAGATTGGCAGTCCGTCAGAGTGTCTATTTATGTATATACATGTTGTGGTTAGTAGTGTGGTAGCTCATTAGGATTTGTATCTTAGGGAATTTTATTATCCCTGGACATATCCTATCAAGTCTGGATGGACGGTATGTCAGAGTGCCCACTATTGTTGTTGTTGTTATTGTTGATTCTCTTGTCTCATTATGTTTTCATTTATGTTTATGTTCTAGCTTCATAGTTTTGGTGATGATGATGCTACTCCATCTTTGCGCTGCACATGAGAACGATGCTCAGTCTATACTGATGTTGATGATCAGAAAAAATTTTGATGATTTATAGATATGAAAAACAGTGTTCCAAATGTTGATGATGATGTCTCGTCCTCTTGATGTTGTATTGAGTCTAGTCAGTTGTTATTGATGTTGTCATTAGAATAACCTTCTTGTTAAGGGGGAGTGTTGAAATATTGTAACATCGAAGAATATTCTACCTAAGAAGGAGTGTTGAATAATATTGTTATATTATATTTGTTAATTAGTCCCTATTGTTCCTTTGTAAAAGTCATCCCTATTGTACCTTGACAATTAAATGTAAATTAAGAGGGTAAAGTGACAGGTCAACATAGAGCTATTTTTAGGTTGTCCAAACCACTATTTATAAGGGAGGCCAACACCTCATTTGGACACACACACCAACTAGTTCTGTAGTGTGCAAGTCTTGGAGGAGAACGTACTACAGTTATGTGATAATTCAAGGATGCTTCTTGGTCTATGTATTGGTATCTCTTGGTTAAGTAGTGCACAACTTTTTTATAGTGAAGGAGTAGAGGAGGATCTTCTTCTTTGTTTGTGTTCTATATATATCGAGGAAGTTTTTTCTGTGTTTTCTTCCCCATGAGTTTTTCCCAGGATAATCTTTGTGTCTCTATTCTTTCTATTTTTCCTCTTTTTAAATAATCTTATTTACGCAACTAATGTGCTAAATGATTGTAATAATAAATAAGAACCATAAATTACAGTTGTATAAGTAAAACATCAACGAAAATAAGGTCCTTCCAAATGATTTCTCAATTATAGGTTGGCAGTCACTGAATAAATGCACCATTCTTTCTCACACTCACAAGAAACATGCTCCTACTAGAAAATAGTGAAATTTTCAAACACTGAGCATAGATCCCACAAAACAAATGTGAATATCAGGAAGAAAATAACACCTCAAATGTGAAGTGGCAATTTTTTTTCTATGAGATTCTAACACTCGATCAAAAGGAGGAATAGATATGAACTGCAGAATCTATGTAGGAGCATGGTTGACAATGATGTTTGACATTATAAATTAAATAATTTGTTTTATTGTCTAAGATAATATTTATATTCCAAAAATAATTTTTCAATTGTCTTTAAAAGTCTCATCTCTCTTCATAAGTATTCAATTTCAACTTCTCTACATATCGATCTTTCATTTTTATTTTAAGCTATTGACTTATTGTTTTTACATTTTGATCTTTCATCTTTTTATAATATATCATTTTAAATGTTCTTTTAATTTTAAAAAATGGCATATCACCTTATTAATATTTACTATTTTCTAAAACATCACTAAAATGAAAGAGTTAGTTTATGAAAATAACTGATTATTTATTACTTCAGTGAGTACTTTACCAATGGATTTAGTTGATTAAAAAGAGCCCATACCTAAGGAATCTTAATTATTATGATAAAAGAAGTGTTTTACCACTAGGTATATAAATATATAAGATATATAATTCCTTAAAAGTATAAAATGTTAATACATGTTTTTTTAATAAATTATTAAATTATATATATAAAAATAATACCCATTAAAGTTAATACATTTTTTAAAATAAATTATAAAGATATATATAAAAAAACAATAACCATTGTATATGAATATCAAACAAATTTCTTCTTTCATCATAACATAAAAGTTGTAATGATTTAATTTTGATAGTATAGTTTTAATGAATTAAAAAAAATTGTTTAAAAAATCAGTAACTCTATTTAATAATTAATAAGTAAATGCACCATAACAATTATATCCTTGTGACATTTCTTTTACATTTCTTTTATATGTAGAATATATTTGTTTTATATGTAGAAGATAGAGTACCTTGATAAGACATAATACTCTTCTTTATTAACATCTATATTGTATAAGAGTGATAGTTAGTAGTTTGTATTTGTAATATATTTGTCTTTATGATCAACAAAACTTTTACACAACAATTGCAAACAATATATAAATAATTAGAAACTAATCATGGAAGTTGAAAATTTATTCTCTAAAATAATTTCTCCAAATGCATGTGAGATAGTGGTATTTCAGATGAAAAATACTTGCATACTAGGTTATAGACATGGTGATGATATTGTCAATGAATAGGGGAGAACTTAGATAGTGCAAAATTTATTGCTAATGAAATGCACAATTGAATAAACACTTATATCTATTTGGTTTTCATTTTGATTATCCTAATATTTTATAACATGAGAATTTCAAACTTTCATTAAGTGGCAATTAACCTGACATGAATACAATGATAAAAATATATAAGCATATGCAATATAATAAATTTAATATTATAAAATGATACATTGTATCATTGAAGAGATGGGAGCTAATAAAAACTGAGATCATTTTATCTTTTAAATGTCAAATATACGGAATGCATGTGAAATTCTTAACCTTGACATTATTGACACCCATTTTCATTTAACACTCTAAATATAATGATCATATAACACTATAAGTAAAAAGTATAAATATATCTTTTTTAAATTATAATATTTTTTATTTTTATAAATAATGAATAAATTAAAAAATTGTTAAATTTTTTTGATTTATCTTTAATTACACTTATCCATTCATTATAACTTGGAAAGAGTTAAAAGGAGTTCAATGTTGATGATAAGATGGAAAGAACTTTTAATTAATCCTTAATATGATAAAATATAAAATATAATTAAATATATTCTATTTTAAAATAAAAATATGAATATTGGGTGACATACGGACATACCTCCCTTCGCATTCACATGAAAAACAAAATAAAAATATTGTAAGCAGTTTTTTTGTTATCTTCGGACATACCTCCCTTCGCATTCACATGAAAAACAAAATAAAAATATTGTAAGCAGTTTTTTTGTTATCTTCGCATTCACATGAAAAACAAAATAAAAATATTGTAAGCAGTTTTTTTGTTATTATTGTGACCTCATCACCCAAAACCAAACTCTCTCTTCGCTAAAACGTTGTGGAATTTTTATTTGGAAACAATTTTATCATATCTATAGAGTCTTGAATTGGCCTTCTCGTAGACTTTAGATCCATGCAACAATCCACTCCAATATTTCTATGTAGCGAAATTTGAATTTATCCTTAATATGAATTTGTTGCAAATTGAAGTCAATTAACATTCCATCAAAACGAATCAGTTTGCTATACAAGTTTGAAAGAAATGTAAAAAAAACGTTGATTTAGCATGGAATTCATGTGAGCACTATGTTGTCAACATCCTCGTCCTCTAAAAGGTTGAGTAAGGATTGTAACAACCCACCCGTTACGATATCAAAAGTGATGTACAACATGCAATTTTTTTTTTCCTTTTTATTTGTTAGATAAGGGAATTAAAAACATCATAATTGATAACAACATCATCAACACATGATTCATATAAATTAACGAAACAATATTAATGCATTAATAATAATTACGACACAATGTCGACACATCGTCATCATGAATCACGACACGTACATCGATGTATTAACACATTAATTATCATCATCCTAACATCATTGACTTCTACAATTAATAACAATGCATAATAGTACAAATCTTAAACATTCAATGCATCTCATAAGGACCATCATCAGATATCACCAAGAAAACATAAGATAACATAACGAATCATAAGGATCATAAAGATAATCACAAAAAAACATAATATACTACCCGTCGAACCTACCCTACAAGGTTAGGACCTCTTGAACACATAAGAAACGCTCAAACCTAGGTTCCAATTGATTTTAACCATTCAAGGTCTCAAGGCTGGTGACTTTTCTGAGAAACAAGGAGGTGTCTACATCCCTCTAACACAAACAATCCCAACAACTAGCTAATCAACAACATCAACAATCATCCATTTCATCAATCCATCAATCCTAATATCATTAACCAGGGCGCAAGTGTAACCATCATCGTATCAATCATACATCAATATTTAAATAATCGTTTCGTGGGAGAGTAAACAATTCCAGAACATTCACAAGCCAGCTTAATTAATAAGTGAGAGAAAACTAGTTACTAATCATTCATACCACATGATAAATTAAGGCGCAGTGTAGTTAACACAATTCGACATTTATTCCATGGCGCGCAAGAAATATAATATCTAAACAATCATTCGTTACAATAAAGTTTTCATGGCGCAAGAAGAAATTAACCAACAACCATTCATTACATTGACTTTTCATTGTGCGCAAGAACTAAAATCTAAACATTATACAATACATCATTCAATGCACGCATTTAATATCAATCACTTAATTATACATGCATCATCAATATTCAATGTGCACAAAAATATAACTATTAATCACAACAAAATCCAAGGCGTGTGAAGTCTAATATATATCCCAATCAATGATCATTCCTTATACTAGAATTTCGTCACGCAAGAAATCTACTATCTAAACAAACATTCCTTACCTTAAATCCCATTGCGCGCAATAATCAATATCTAAAATCATCATTCAATACCTTAAATTTTCATGCACGCAAGAAATAAAATAAATTTAAAACCATCATTTAAGAAATAAACTAAATAGCTAAATATCTAAAACCATCATTCAATACATTAAATTTTCATGCGCGCAAGAAATAAACTAAATCTAAGAGAACATGAATCCACGTCATCTATCACGCAATAGTAACCAAGCCTATTTATTCCAAGGCACAAAGGAATATAATCATATAACAACGGGGTTAAGGTGCAAGAGACTCAAGTGCCTTGCTCACTCAACCCTTGAAAACCTAACCCAGACTAATTGTACATTGAAGTTAATGAATATTTTTTCAGGTGTCTTTAAAAGAACTAAACCTCCATGAAGAAGATATATAAATAATTATAAGGGAAGCCATTGACATTTAACATATGAATAGTAAGCACAGTTGTAAAGCACCTTTCCCCTCTTTACTACCTTCGCGTAAGGAGGGGAAAGGTGTTTTACAAGAGACTCAAGTGCCTTGCTCACTCAACCCTTGAAAACCTAACCCAGACTAAGTGTACATTGAAGTTAATGAATATTTTTTCAGGTGTCTTTAAAAGAACTAAACCTCCATGAAGAAGATATATAAATAATTATAAGGGAAGCCATTGACATTTAACATATGAATAGTAAGCACAGTTGTAAAGCACCTTTCCCCTCTTTACTACCTTCGCGTAAGGAGGGGAAAGGTGTTTTACAATTGTGCTTACTCTGAAATTATCGAAGGGCTACGGATAGTGGTGCAAAAACTATAAGAATGTAGGTGCCTAGGATGAACCTGATCCTTCCAATCCAATTCGGGAGAGATTCTCCTCATTGTATAAAGGTTAACATGTGGCCAATAGTTCAGCCAAAATACCAATAAAAAATACACATCGACTAAAATCAAGAGCCTAAGTACATCCCAAGAGCGTTAACCTGAGATCTTGATGAAGGGGTCCATTGATACGCAGGTGTGGGATTCATTTGGTAAAACCAAGTTATAAGGGAGCATCATTATTTAATTTAAATTAAATTAAAATTTATAACAAGTATTAAGAAATTATAACAGGTACTAAATGAGTAACAAGTATTAAATTGAGAATTTAAGACACCTGGAAGATGGGGATTGGGAAAGGGGAAAAGAAGTGAGAATCAACATAAACAAATATAGGAAGAGAGACAAACACAGAGTTTGACCCTAGAATCGCATGTGTGTAGGCCATGCTCGACGTGTGGCTCCAAAGGACAATGATGGAAAGAGCACATTCGCTAGAGGTTTAGAAGGAAAGTTTGTTGAGTGAGGAGAAAATTTAAAGCAATCACGTCAGTTATATATCTCTGCTCGCACGCAGGTAAAACGCGAGATTCATGCTATATAAGAACAATTTAATACAAAAACGCCAAGTCTGGGAAACACAATTCCTTTGTTGTGTAAGAACAGTTTAAAACGAAACGCCAAGTCTGGGCAAACACAATTTTTTTGAAGTGTAAGAACAGTGTAAAAAAAAACGCCAAGTTTGGGTAAACATGAATTTTTGCTATGTAAAAACACTGTAAAACAAAAACTCCAATTCTGGGCAAACACAATTTTTTTCTGTGTAAGAACAATGTAAAACAAAAACGCCAAGTCTGGGCAAACATGATTTTTTTTTGCTGAGAAAAAAAACAAATTTAAAACAACAAATGCTAATGGAGAAGTAAATGTATCAGGCATAAAAAAAATTCAGAGGGTGAGGACACATAGGAGAAATGGTTGTTCTGGGAAAAAATCATGAGCCAACAATGCAGGGATGCACAAGATCAAAAGATGGGTGAAAATATGCCCAAAACATAAGGTTTAACTTCACCAAGAAGGCACCAAATACAATACAAAAATTTGTAAAGGCAACAAGCTCCAATGTTGGGTGATTGTTTCTAATGAGTCAGGGTTGAATTCCATCAAAGGAAGTAGAGAAGGTAGTGAAAAAATCTCAGAGAGTTAATGCCCTAGGGATTTGGTTGGGAAAGGAGAAATATGCATAGAGAGACTATGCCCAAAATTGTTGTGCATAGGGAAAAAATCAGAGAGCATAATACCCAAGCACAAAGACATACAAAAAGGAAGGAACATAGATATAATTGAGGTTTACGATATAAACAACCAATATGTAAAACAACCAAGCCCGAACAGTATAAGAAGGATGCACCAATCTTGAAGGGGAAAACACAAGTTTTAAAATTAACACATGGCCCCTTCATTATGAGATCAACAAGAATAAGTTCGCACACATCCATTAGAAAACCATTACAAATTCCATCAACGATAAATCCAAATACAAATTTTAACTACTTTCAAATGAAAATTTTAATATGCGTATCGTAACTGGCACATGGACTTGTTAATGATCTTCGATTGTTGGTGATCCTCCTCTCTCTCGCTTGTTAATCTTTGAGACCTCACTGATACCTCCCATCCAATTCTAGGGGTAATATTCTTCCCACTAAACCCCCCGAGCCACCAAGGAGCCACACACACAACCATAGAATAAGCTAGCTCCCAGCTCGCCTGTAACATCCTCAAAAATAAATTATTTTTAAAGTTGAAATTGCTTAGGAAATTATTTCCGTTTTTAGTAAATTCGAAATTGGAAAATTATTGTCATTTATGGCAATTTCGAATTTCGAATTTAGTTAACTGTAATTGATGATTATGATTCTTGGGAAGAGATCTGATTTGACCCAACTAACTATTTGACTATGACACTTGTATGAAACAAAATATTTTATATTTATTGTTGATCGGCAAATGGAAAAGCCAGGTTAAAATCAGCTGACCATGACTCCATGAGAGGGGAACATGTTGGAACTACCTCGGGGCTGAATGTGACAAGTGGAAAATCAAGAATTTGGCCATTGGTGGCCCAAAATCAAGGATTTGGAAACGTGTAAAAATTCCCAAGGGGAAAAAGACCTAGGCACAATTTCTTTTGATATATAGCATATGGGAGGAAGTAGGATGTTGCCTAGTATGTTGGGGAAAATGAATGATTTCTTGCTATTATGAACACTAATTTTTTATTGTGAGGCAAGGATAAGTTGTTTAAACTGAAGGACTATTGCTCAGGAGAAGTTGTAAGTTCTCCCTCATGGATTCGTGGTGAGGCTAGGGGGTGAACGAGACAAGTAACTTGTATGTTCTGTTATAAAGTTGGGAGGAGCTTGGTTGTTCCATTTATTGTTCAGAAACTGTTCAGATATGTCTACCTAGTCCTTCTCTGGTTAAATATTATCGAATTATTGGTTGATTAGAATACATCTTTTTAAATCTGGATGAACTATTTTGCTTGTTAAATTTCGATGGAATGAGGTGAAATGTAGGACAAACCCTTACAGTTTTTAATTGCAGAAGTTGAACAACTTTTCTGTGTATCTTAGTTGGGATGGGATTATTTATCAAAGTATATGGGGAGATATAATTGTATATGATTTAGAATACTGTGCTGGAACATCCATACCAGATAGGTGATTCATTTACAACTAGATATTCAATTGGAATGTAAACTGTAGACTGTGAAAACGATTGATCTGGATTTTATGAGTAGAACGAAATGAATACAGATTATTAACAGGTGCTTAACACAAAATAAAAGAGATACAGTAAAACTAGTTTTCTATTCAATAATGAAATAAGCTGAAACTGTAAAATGCAACGGAAACAAGCTTGCAGGAATGGTTGCGGCTTATCTCTGAGAAGAGATGTGACGGCAGCGTGCTTTCGCAAGAAGAAAGTTACAATGAGGATCCAAAGGCCTTTTTACAATAATAAGGAATTCCAAAAACCCTAGACATCCAAAAACCTAACCCTAGGAGATGAAGCGCCAAAAGTCACGTGGGCCCCGTTTGGGTAAGTTAGTACATCAACTTCCCGGGGTCGTAACGTTTGCATACGATCTTCGTTATAGGCATGTGATAGCCCATTGGAAAGGTATTGTCGAGGAGATTCATTTTTGGGGCTCAATCATGCTTTCATCCATCATTGAGGAGCTCAATCTAAAAAAAAAACCTTCATTTAGGCCCTCAAAATGGCCCCGGAAGTTAAAACTGCTAAAAATAGTAAATTGCCAAAATTGTCAGAAAACTGTTTTGAGCCAATTGGAAAAGATGGGTGGCCACCGATATCCATCTGGATCAATCCTCCCTCCTTAGGAAGCAATGTTCTACATTGCGTTGAGGTCCCCCATCAGATGAGGAAATTTCTGCTGAATTTGGCCCCGGGTGAGCCACTTGCCTTGGTGCAGGAGCTACCCTGCTTTGACAACTCAATAAAGATGGATCCTTTGTTGTCGAGTGCCCTTGATCTTTCTATCCACAATCTGATCATTGGATGTCTATTGTAGGCAGTCGGGGTTGAGCTCTGTTGGTGTTAGTTGTTCTGCTACTTCTGAGATGTCCAATAATGGTGGGAAATAAGGGTGAAGGAGATCCACATTGAACATTGGGTGAAGACCAAGGAAAGGAGGAATGTTGAGTTCAAAATCATTCTCCCCCACGGCCTTGGTGATAGTGTACAGCCCATAACAAAGTGGGTGAAGCCTCCAATGGGGTTCCATAAGGCATCCTTTCTACAAGTACTTGTCATTGGACTTCTGCGGCACCCGATGTTGATCATGGCATTGCTTATACTTGTCATTGGACTTTTGTAGGATATCTTGAACCTATTGGCAGATTTGTTGGATCCGCTCAATGAATCGGGTGGATTTTTTAGCTTCATTGGAGCAGGAGATGAGTCGTTCGAGGTGATCGCAAGGGGAAGTGCACCATCTATGGGTCCCGGTGGTTGGAATCCCAACCCCACTTGAAAGGGGCTATGGTCGGTTGAGCTATGTAGGTCTTGGTTGTAGCTATGCTAGACATAGGGAAGGCTCTCATCCCATGTGCGAGGGTGCTTTGAATTATACATCTGAAGGATATGCATAATCATTTGATTTACAACCTCAGTTTGGCCCTCTGTTTGGGGGTGGAAGGTCGTGGATTTGGTGAGCTTGTTGTCTAGCAGTGACCAGAGGCTCGACCAGAATGTGTTGAGAAATTGACTATCCCGATCTAAGATAATGGTTTGTGGGATTCCAAAATGTACCCAGACTCGTTCAAAGAAGAGCTTGGAAGTGACCTCTATTGTGATGCTCTTCTTGGAAGCAACCATAATCGAATTCTTAGAAAAGCGATCAACAACCACAAAAACACAGTCATTTCCATGCTTGGTGGACAGGAGGCCCAACATGTAGTCCATTGAGATGGATTCCCATGGCCTATCAGGAGTAGGAAGAGGGGTGTACAGGCTCTATTTCTTAGTGGTCGGTTTGGAAATAGCACAGGCAGTGCAGGACTTGATATACTTGTTGACCTCTTGTCGAAGTTTCGGCCAGTAGAAATGTTTCTGTAGCATCTCCACTATCTTTTCAATGCCGAAGTGTCTTGCCACCCGACTGTAGTGGTATTCCAAGATCAGCTTCATTCACTCACTTGATGGAACATAGATATGGCCCAGATGACACAACAACCCATCCTGAAGATGGAAATTATCGACAACTGTGTTTGCACCCAACATTTGGTAGGTGGTGGCGAAGTCAGGGTCTGTCTCATAGAGTTGGGGCCATCCATATGTCTCATGGCCACAAGAGTCTATCACTGTGGTGAGTGTCACAACTGGTGGTCTGCTGAGACAATCAACGAAGCGATTGGTGCTTCCTATTTTATACTTGATGTTGAGGTGGAATTGTTGCAAGTATGTGGACCACTTTTGATTGTGGTCATTCTGCATTTTTCCTTGTGTCTGCATGAACTGCAGTGGCTTATGATTAGTGTGGATGACTGTCTCCTTCCCAAGAATGTAATGTCTCCACTGGCGGCATGATTTCACAATGGAGTACATTTCTTTGTCATAAGTAGGGTACTTACGGACAGTAGCTGACAGTGTCTCACTATGATAGGCCACGGGGTGGCCATGCTGAGTGAGAACGGTGCCTCCAACATAATCTGAAGCATCTGTCTCGATCTCAAAAGGATGTTGTAGGTTTGGTAGTGAAAGTACTGGGGCTGAGCACAAGCGTTTCTTTAAATCATCGAACACTTGTTGTTGGGACCGTCCCCATGCAAACTTCGCCTTACCACCACCCTTGTTTATTTGGTTGAGGGCCCATGCAATATGGGAGAAACCCAACACGAACCTGTGGTAGAAATTGGCAAGGCCCAAGAGGCTCCGAAGCTCAGTGAGTGTTGTTGGGGTTGGCCAGTCACGAATGACTTGGATCTTGGCTGGATCCACATGTACGCCATGTTGATCAATGATGTAGCCCAGGTAATGGACACTGTCCATGTCGAAGGAGAATATTTCCAAGTTGGTGTATAGCTTGTGCTATCGCAGGGTGTGTAGAACCTGCTGAATATGTTGCAAGTGTTTGGCCCAAGTCTTGTTGTAAATTAGAATGTCATCCAGATACACCACTACAAAAGTATTGGTGAATGGTCACAGGATATCGTCCATCATCCTCATGAAAATGGTTGAAGCATTTGTCAGACCAAAGGGCATGACCAACCATTTAAAAAGGTCTTCCTTTGAATTGAAGGTGGTCTTCCATACATCTGTCTGTTCTATCGGGACCTGGTGGTAGCCAGACTTCAGATCAATCATACTAAAGTATTTGGCCCCCATGAGTTGATCAAGGATCTCATCGATTTAGGGAATCAGGTATCGTTTTATGACTGTGATTTTATTCAGAGCCCGGTAATCAATACAGAGTCGCCATGTTCCATCTTTTTTCTGTATCAGCACGATTGGGCTCCCGCAAGGTGATGAGCTAGGGTGGATGTGCCCCTTGT
Organism: Picea engelmannii; assembly: GCA_009831015.1. Classification (NCBI taxonomy): domain Eukaryota; kingdom Viridiplantae; phylum Streptophyta; class Pinopsida; order Pinales; family Pinaceae; genus Picea; species Picea engelmannii. Next base: position 1,480,521 of record ML777187.1, read on the forward strand.
GGAGCAGTTCTTAGATCAATCACTTGATCTCCTCATTCTCTAACAAAGAGCCACTATATAATGGCCCATTGGGTAGTGGTGCGTCGGGGGTCAGATCAATGGGGTGCTTGACCTGGCAGTGTAGAGGTACCTCTGTAGGTGAAGAGAAGATATATGAGTATTCTTCCATGACATTATCTACTTGCTTCTGCTGTGTGGAGAGGTCGGCCATAGAAACCCTGGATGTGGTTGTCATCTTTCACTTATTCTGAGAGAGAATCACGAAGAAGACAAACGTCCCTGTCTGAGAGATGACCTTCCTGCATTGCTTAGCATATATCAAGGAAATATCACTAGGTGGGACTGCCTCGGGTATCCTGTACAATTTTCTGTTCAAAGTAATAATAACACTACGAGGCCTAGACTCATATACAACATGAAATTTCCATAAATAAGGTTGGCCCAAAAGAACATCAAAAACTTCGAGAGGAGTAAGATCACAAAATACCTCATCTTTGAAGGGCTTTATGTCGTACAACAGTTGGCACTGTTGGCTGACGTGGAGGTCGCTTCCTTGGCGAAACCATCCAATGGTGTATGGTTGTGGGTGCAGTGTTGTTGGAAGGGCCAACCGCTTGACGACCTCTATTGAGATGAGGTTCTTTTGGCTACCTCTATCAATGATGAAGTGCATCGAGGTTCCTTTTACCAACATCTGTGAATGGAAGAGGCGCTCTCCTTCTTCTGGATAGTCTGGTTCACGAGGCTGGAGCTTGGTGGTAGAAATGGTGGCACTGGGTTCCACATCAATGATCCATCTTCCCCTTTCTTGTTCTGGCTCAGAGTCATAATCTGCATCTGATTTAGAGGCTTTTACTTTGGCCACTAGTGACTACTTTGAGCGACAGTCAGCAGTGTTATGCCAAGGGATCTTATGGAAGTCGCACCACTTCCCAATATCTTTCTTTGTCTTTCCGGTGTCCTTCTTTGCTTGCGGCTTGGACTGGTTGTCCTGATACTGTCCATTTTTTATCTATCCTTTGTTCGGTGGGTTGGGGCCGCCCTTTCCTAGATTTTGTTGTGAGCAGTTCCCAGGCCTAAATTGTCGCGTCTTTTGTTTGAGCTTCTGCTCTATTTTGACGGCATATCAGTAGGTCGCGTCCAAGGATGAGATTTCCAAAAATTCCATTTTGGTCTGGATGTACCTATGCGCAGCACCGCGATACTTGAGCACCATATGTCTCTTTGAATCTTTGATACCCAACTTGGTGCGCAAGGTATGGAAGATATTTGTGAAATCTGGCACCGCTTGGTCTCTTTCTTGTTGCAGTGTGGTCCATTTGGTATACAGGTCATCATAGCTTCCAACAGGGTAGTATTTTTCTTTAATAGCATCCCTGAAGGATTCCCAGGTGGCTGTGACTGAAAATAATGAGGTTTCCTCTGTTTCATTTTTCTCACGGAAAGTTTCCCACCAATCTTTGACATGGGGAACGACTTTGAGGAGTGCAAAAGTAATCTTTTCTTTATTCGAAAAGTTATGGACAGAAAAATACCCTTCTAGTAGATTCAACCACTTGTCTATAGAAATTGCGTCTATCTGACCTTCAAATATAGGAATATCGAAGTTTAATTGTACCTTGGAGGGGGTGGTTCCTTCGTTCGAAGAAGATGCATTGCCTGTTGGTAGCCACCGAAGGATTTGCGCGAAACTATCCATCATCTCGTTCCTTTTTTGTGTGAGGTATTCCTCAATCAACAATTTGAAAGGATCTCCTTTCCCATCATCTTTCTTTTCTCCGGCCATGGGAGGTCACTTGGGTGTGCAGGAGCGTCTTTCCTCTCGAGAAACAAGCTTGAGACCCAACTCTTTGTACTCCGACCTCATTGAAGACATGCATTAAGATGACAAGGAGAAGACCGCTCTGATACCACTGATATGGATTTTATGAGAATAATGAAATGAATATATATTATTAACATGTTCTTAACACAAAATAACAAAGATACAGTAAAACTGGTTTTCTATTCAATAATGAAATAAGCTGAAACTGTAAAATGCAGTGGAAACAAGCTTGCTGGAATGTTGGTAGCTTATCTCTGAGAAGAGATGTGACAGTAGCATGCATTCGCAAGAAGAAAGTTACAATGAGGATATGAAGGCCTTTTTACAATAAGCAAGAATGTCCAAAACCCTAGACATCCAAAAACCTAACCCTAGGAGATGAAGCGTCAAAAGTCATGCGGGCCCTGTTTGGGTAAGTTAGTACATCAACTTCCCCGGGTCGTAACTTTTGCATACAATCTCCGTTTTAGGCATGTGATAGCCCGTTGGAAAGTTATAGTTGAGGATATTGAGGAGCTCGATCCTGAAAAACCTTCATTTATGCCCTCAAAATGGCCCCGGAAGTTAAAATTGTTAAAAATAGTAAATTGCCAAAATTGTCAAAAAACTGTTTTGAGCTAGTTTGAAAAGGTGGTTGGCCACCGATATCCATCTGGATGAACGATAAAGAAGATTTCAAAAGTAAACCTGAGAGATAATTATACATACATACATACATACATACATACATACATACATACATACATACATACATATATATATATATATATATATATATATATATATATAGTCATATCTTTGTAGGACATCTTTTTAATTCTGGACGAATCGCCCTATTTATTTATTTATGTTGGAATGAAGTAAATATAGTATAATTCTTATAGTCTTATTATATCTATTTAGTAATAAAATCCTTGAAATAAACTTGAAAGATGAAGCTATACATACATATAATTACTATAGGCTAAATATACACTCTGTAATCAATTAATAAGTTAGGATGTTTAGGCTGTACAAATATCACTTAAGATTTGAAGTGATTACAAAACAATAGGAAGTAACTATAGATAGGAATATACTTAAATATGTGTGTGTGTGTGTGTGTGTGTGTGTACAGTTGGTTGTACTGATTTTCAGAACCCTTAAATACCTATTGTTTTCATTTCACCAAATATCAATGAAATAAAGGAAGCAAATAGTTCTTCTAGCCACAATGAAGTTTTGAATTAAAATAATACCAGAGAAGACTGGATGTATTAAAAGACATGATTTCTATAATCATATAAATTGATACGCACATGCATATTCGGTGATAGCCGAAATTTACTATCGATTTTAGAATTCTATATATAATATATGCAATACACTGAAACAAGGAATTGATCGATTGAGTTTTTTTTTCATTTAAATCAACTATACGATTTATGAACGATTGAGTAATTCTATTCATTACACCCTATTAAATTCTATTACATAGAGGAAAGGGCTTGGCCCTTAGGGCCTATATTTAAACTGAAGATATAGTTAAATCAACCGCCATAGAAGTCTGGTGCTTCTACTCACGACAATTTTATTTTAACATAGTATCAATTCATGCAATAGAACCTAGAAATTATTGTTTAAAACGTTGTATTCAGAACTCGAGTACCTTTTGCACAGGGTGTGACCCTGAATCGGGAGACTTCGGGCATCAACAGTCCTATGAGAAAACCAAGAACATTAATGAGTAAAAGAATTAAACATAATTTTGAATGGCGAATTAGATTGAAATTCAGGATAAATGTTATGCTACAGAAATGTTATAAGCATGGTTCCCAACATCACTTAACTTGCGATTTGGACCAGTTTGTTCCATATGCGTAGTTGAAGAATTCATCCATAGATTGGAAGTGAGAAAAGGGCCAAGGTCGATATGATGGGTACCCTCGCAAGGTCAAGAGAGTCCCATCATTAGATTACAACAAATAATTATTTACCATAAATACCAAAAGGAAATCAAATAACTTATAAGAATTAAAATGATCAAGAATGTGAAGAACGAAGTGTACTCCATAAATTTATACAAATATAGTTCACCAAGAAAGCCATGAGACTTCACCCTTACTACAATAATAAATTACAAAATCAAACTATAAGGGTCGCGTGGTATGTGTAGACAAAATGCACAAATCAGGTCAGGATAGCAGTCTAAATAGTTCTTGCCGAAAGGAATGCATTGTCCAAACTATAAACACAAAATTAAATATTATATTCCGAATACATTTTATCAAGTCTAAACATAAGTTGAATATTTTTTCCGAAGAGAATACATGCTCACAGATTTAGCACAAAGTTAATAATTATGTTGAATACCAAATTTCGAATGGTAGCTTCAACACACACATAACGATATGATTTGAATGAAATATGTAACCCTAGGTATTAATCACGAACTCAAATAATAGTATGCTAAAAGGTGCTTCTTAACACATCATTCGATACCCATAACTTCCACTTGATATATATATATATATATATATATATATATATANCTACACCGAATGGGAAATACAATAATCCTTTAAAGGAAACTAGAATCGTAAGAGTCATCTAGTGGTTTAAGAGAACGTACAGAATGGTGGACTCCAAAGTAAAAGACCCAGTGTCATAGTGCCAATTAGCAAGCCACAGAGCATAAAAACAAAAGGAACCCTATGAGTGATTTTCATATGCATTAATCCTGAAAATGCCTGTGCAAGAATCGTTGAAGTCAGAAATCTAAAGGTGGAGCACTTAGAAATTTCAGAAGGGTTTTAAAACAAATTGATGGACGAGTATCCTTACCCGGTTTAAGGAGGACAACCAGTTATCATTCCAATTATCCACTCGTATTTCGCCAGGATGAATTTTCTCCATGACGTTTATACCAGAGCGACTCTCCACATTCATCCTTGAAAAATTTACGTAGAGTAACAAAGATGAAAGGAGGGAATAAACCTAACTAAACCTTCCTGGAAGCTAAGAGAGAAAATAATTAATGTACCTGTATCATGCCATGTGACATTTGTGAGGTGGCCTACTTGGCACTGGACAGGAAGGCTAGGCAACATGCCTCAGACGGGACCCTGCGCAGACCTCCATTAAGTAACTAGATGGAGGATTCAATGCGACCTTGATAGTCCCACCTATGTTTCTCGTGCCGAGTTAATGTGAAGGAGGGAGAGGTTTCAGAACCTTACGTTGTAAATAACAAAGTTAAGCCCTCATTTCAGTTGGAGTGTAACGAACACTTAGATTATCATTATACAACTCGTAAGGAAGGATTTTACCCTTAGACTCTGACGAGATACGACTAACTCTTTTAACGTTAAAGTGGAAAAGAACTAAACATGCTCGATCTTCCTTTGTTGTCTAACTTAAGACTAAAATCTTGAAGTCACAACTATAGTAAGACTGGGACTGGTGTCGTGGAATTTATATGCATGCCAGAATACCCTTATTTCTTATGGCATAATGTATTACCCTATATACATTAACACTATCTAGATAGGAACGTGAAAGTTGTCGAGACTCTGGAGATTTCTCATTGAACAATCATACCGAGAAATATAACTTATGAAAGGCTTTAATAATAACAAACATGATACATTTAAATATATGTAAATAAACATATAAAAGATTTAATAAATAGGTGATTATATATATATATATATATATATATATATATATTAGAATGTATTTTGCAAGGAGTATTTATTTGTTTGGAATATTATTAACACTTTCCACTGATGATAGAAATATCAAGGAATTCGGCATGTTAGGAATGATAAGGCTATCCCTAGATATTCACATGACTACTATGTAACATGAATAACTTCAGGAAAGCAACAAGGTAGAATACATAAACCCGAGGAGACTTGAATAGACATAATGTCTTCTTTTAGAACTTATCCTTACACCTTTTGAATCTGTTATTTGTAAAGAAAGAGAGTTAATGTTCTTAACAAAAAAAATAGTATTTGGTAATTTGGGGGATCATTACATATGGTATCAGAGCCAAGGTTACAACTCTTGGACCTTGAGTAGGGCCAAAATAATTACTTAGCATATATTTTCCTATTTATGTAAAACTAACAAAACAATTACTATTACAAACAGAAAACACTTTACTATGTTGTAATCATGTCAGCCCAGGATGAAGCATAAATCAGACTTGAGGATAATCTTAAACAAAGGCCTCTTGAAGATCAAAGATAGAACAGTGACAAAAGTTCACCTACCGAAGTTCTGGAAACTATGAGAAATCTCATTGTTGAGCTGCAATTTTTCAAAGAAGATAATGAGAAACTAAAAAAGTCATAGCAAGAACAACAGGAAATAAATGAAGTCCTACGACAAAGTATAGTGACAAAGAAAATCCCTAAGGACGATAACCAGGATATGATTTGAATGAAATATGTAACCCTAAGTATTAATCAAAGACTCAAATAATAGAATGCTACAAGGTGCTTCTTAACACATCATTCGATACACAAAACTTCCACTTGGTATATATATATATATATATATATATATATACACACCAAATGGAAAATACAATAATCATTTAAATAAAACTACAATCATAAGAGTCATCTAGTGGTTTAAGAGAACCTACAGAATGGTGGACTCCAAAGTAAAGGAACCAGTCTAATAGTACCCATTACCAAGCCACAGAGCATAAAAACAAAAGGAACTCTATGAGTGATTTTCATATGCATTAATCCTGAAAATGCCTGTGCATGAATCGTTGAAGTCAGAAATTCGAAGGTGGAGCACTGAGAAATTTCAAAAGGGTTTTAAAACAAATCGATGGATGAGTATCCTTACCTGGTTTAAGGAGGACAACCAAATAGAGTTCCAGTTATCCACTCTTGTTTGGCTAGGATGAATCTTCTCCATGACATTTACACCATAGCAACTCTCCACATTCATCCTTGAAAAATTTACGCAAAGTAACAAAGCCAAAAGGAGGGAATACACCTAACTAAACCTTCCAGGAAGCTAAGAGAGAAAACAATTCATGTACCTGTATCATGCCATGTGACATTTGGGAGGTGTCTTACTCGACACTGAACATGAAGGCTAGGCAACAGGCCTCAGACGGGACCCTGCGTAGACCTCCATTAAGTAACTGGATGGAGGATTCAATGTGATCCTGACAGTCCCACCTCCATTTCTCGTGTCAAGTTAATGCGAAGGAGGGGGAGGTTCCATAACCTTACATTGTAACTAATGAAGTTAAGCCCTCATTTTAGTTGAAGTGTAATGATGAGTCGAATTATCATTATACAACTCGTAAGGAAGGATGTTATGCTTAGAGTCTAACAAGATACAACTAACTCTTTTAACGTTAAAGTGGACCAAGAACTAAACGCGTCTGATCTTCCTTTGTTGGCCAACTTAAGACTAAAATATTGAAGTCACAACTATAATAATATTGGGGCTGGTGTCGCGTTTAAGTTATATGCATGCTAGAATACCATTATTTCTTATGATATAATGTATTACCCTATATACATTAACACTATCTAGACAGGAACGTGAAAGTTGTCGAGACTTTGGAGATTTCCAATTGAACAAACATACCTAGAAATATAACTTATGAAAGGATTTAATAATAACAAATGTGATACATTTAAATATATGTAAATACACATATAAAAGAGTTAATAAATGGGCGATTATATATATATATATATATATATATATATATATATATATATATATATATATACTAGAATATATTTTGCAAGAAGTAAGGATTTGTTTGGAATGTTGATAACACTTTCCATTGATGATAGAAATATCAAGGAATTCAACATGCTAGGAATGATAAGGCCATCCCTACATATTCACATGACTACTATGTAACATGAATAACTTGACAAAAATAACAAGGTAGAAGACATAAGCCTAGGGAGACTTGAATAGATATAATGTCTTCTTTTAGAACTTATCCTTACACCTTTTGAATCTATTATTTGTAAAGAAAGAGATTTAATGTCTGTAACAAAAAAAAAATATTTGGTAATTTTGGGGATCATTACATATGGTATTAGATCCAAGGTTACAACACTTGGACCTTGAGTAGGGCCAAAATAATTACTTAGCATATATTTTCTTGTTTATGTAAAACTAACAAAACAATTAATGTTACAAACATAAAAAAATTTATTCTTTTGTAATCATGGTAGCCGAAGATGAAGTAGAAATTAGACTCGAGGAGAATTATGAACAAAGGCCTCCTGAAGATCAGAGGCAAAATAGTGATGGAAGTTCACCTACCGAAGTTCTAGAAGCTATGAGAAATCTCATTGTTGAGCTGCAATTTTTCAAAGAAGACAATGAGAAACTGTAAAAGTCACCACAGGAACAACATGAACTAAATGAAGTCATGCTAAGAAGTATAGTGACAAATAAAATCCCAAATGACGATAACCAGGAAGAAGAGGTCAGTAAGAGAGCCTCCAAGAATTCTTGTACTGAAGTAGAAAAAGGGGACAGTGTGTCTGAAGGTACACCTTCAGATGAAGATAAAACAAAACTAGGAACAAAAAGAAAATAGGTAGATCACCTTGAGGGAGAGTTTAAGAAAATCAAACCATCTACCTTTGATGGGAAATCTAGAACCCGGGAGGAAGCTGAAGCATGGTTATTAGACATCAAGAAGTATTTCTAGATATACAACTATTCCAACAATATGAAGGTCATAATGGCCATCTATAATCTGAAAGGGAAGGCTAGCATATGGTGGCAAGACCTGAAGTTGGACAAGGGTCTAAAGGAAAAACAAATGGAATGGTCGGATTTTAAGAAATGATTTAAGAAACAATACCTATGTGAAAGTTACTATGAAAGAAAACCAAAGAATTTTATGAGCTATGACTTGGTCAAATGGATAATGATGATTTGATAAACAAATTCCTTGAATAACTAAGGTCTATGCCTTATATATGGGAGGATAAAGTAAAAATCCATTAGTTCCTAAGTTGTTTACCATAGTCCTATAAGGACATAATTAAATTCGATAATCCCAAGTCCTTGAGTGAAGTTTCAAAAAGGCCCTAATGTGTTACGACCAATACAAACAATGGTCAGAATTTTCCAAGGATTGGAAAGACAAGAAACAAGACTGAATGAACCAGCAGAAGAAGGGATATCAGCCAACCCCTTTTCGGAATGCATCAAAGAGTTTTCCAAGAATACAATTTCACTCTAACAATCAGAACATCCAAGGAGGTGGTAAACCAGTAAATATGGGAACAAAGAAGTTTGGGGACAACCCCTATGAACCGTTAAAATGTTGGGAATGTGGAGAACCTCATCTAACAAGGAACTATCCACATTTGATTTCAGGAGCCATAACTACGGTTCAAAACCTACAAGAAGACTCTATATTGGGAAATGTGGTAGAAATCTTACATCGGATAAATGCAATCGTGGATAGCCGACAAGCTGACCACCAATCCACTATAGTGGAAATTGAAGGTGATATTAGCAATACTCGTATTTCTATTTTGATCGATCTAGGAGCTACATTAAGTTACATAGCTCTTAGTGTAGTGGATTCAAAAAAACTTAAGAAAAAAAGAAATGTAAAAAATTGGCTAGTACAACTAGCCACAGGAACAAAAAGAAAAGTAGTCGATTTTATTTCTAATTGTGAGTTCAGTTTAGGTGGTCAAAACACAAAGACAAATTTGAACGTTCTACCATTAGGATCTTATGACATAATTATCGGAATGGATTGGTTAGAAAGGCATAAATAAGTGTTAGATTGTTATGAAAAATCACTCAGGTATAAAGACGAAAATGACACTATTAGGACAGTTCAAGGTATACAAAAACCAAACTCGGTTAGACAAATTTCAGCAATGCAATTTAAGAAATTCATGAGAAAGGGTTGTCAGATTTATGCCATTCAAGTTAAGCCCTCATTTCAGTTGGAGTGTAATGATCGATTGTATTATCATTATACAACTCGTAAGGAAGGATGTTTCCCTTATACTTCGATCAGATACGACTAACTCTTTTAACGTTAAAGTGGACCAATAACTAAATGTGTCTTATCTTCCTTTGTTGGCCAACTTAAGACTAAAATCTTGAAGTCACAACTATAGTAAGACTGGGACTGGTGTCGCGGATGTTATATGCATGATGGAATACCCTTATTTATTATGACATAATGTATTACCCTATATACATTAACACTATCTACAGAGGAACGTGAAATTTGTCGAGACTTTGGAGATTTCTCATTGAACAATCATACCTAGAAATATAACTTTTGAAAGGCTTTGATAATAACAAACGTGATACATTTAACTATATGTAAATACACATATAAAAGAGTTAATAAATAGGCGATTATATCTATATATCTATATATATATATATATATATATATATTAGAATGTATTTTGCAAGGAGTAAGGATTTGTCTGGAATATTGTTAACACTTTACACTGATGATAGAAATATCAAGGAATTCGACAGGCTAGGAATGATAAGGCCATCCCTAGATACTCACATGACTACTATGTAACATGAATAACTTCAGAAAAATAACAAGGTAGAAGACGTAAGCCCAGGGAGTGTTGAATAGAGATAATGTCTTCTTTTAGAACTTATCCTTACACCTTTTGAATTTGGTATTTGTAAAGAAAGAGAGTTAATGTCCCTAACATTTTTTTTTTATTATTTGGTAATTTTGGGGATCATGCAAGGTCGATCTATCACTCTCTATTCGAGTTGGGTATCCCAACTCCCACAAGAAAAATCAGACAGCATAACCTTACGCATATTAGTCATGATCCATTCCTCCTCTCTGTCATTACTTTTATAGAGTTATCTTAGTGACCACTTGAAAATTGCACATTAAACTCTTTTTTATTAAATTTTATTAGGAAATATTATGCCCCATACACTTGTCACCCGATCCCTTAGTTGCACCAGAAATTTATTTAATTAATTTAATTAATTTGTCAATTTCCCTCACCCACCTAAAGGAGTTCCTAAAAGCACTCATTGCTATCCCTTTATTCTCTCAATCTCCTTTAATGACTAAGTTATTTCTTAAAGATTAGTTGATTTCTAATTAGGAAATTTCTCTAGACTAGATTCATTTCTATGTTCCACATCCCTTTTGCATTTAATTTCCCTTTTTGTCTAAGTTCTAATTTATCAAGTTTTTCACATAAACATAAATTAATTTTAGATAAATTATTTCTCCTTTAAATTCTAAATTTGTTTTTTCTTCATCCCCCTTTTATTAATTGATTAATTAATTTGTAGTCCTCATACCCCATTTAGACCTATGCTCTAATTTCTACTAGGCTTAGCAAAAAAACAATTTAAGGAAAATTTTATAATTAATAAACTTTACTCATACAACATTTTTTTTTAGGGTTGACCATATCAAAATAAAATATTGTTTTCTAGGCACCTAGGTTCATTGAATCACCAGTGTTAAAAATCACAACGTGCCCTTCAAGAAGCACAACATGCTCCAAGGGTGCCACTCACCTTTATTTGTGTTTCATTTATGCGACGTGCCCTTTAAGACACACTATGTGCTCCAAGGGTGTCACTCTCCTTTTGAGTCTTCACTGATTTTTTATAGGCATCCAACCCTTGGAGTCAATGCTCTATCATGCGACCTTGTGGGAGAGTAACGACCTCTAAGGAATAAGGACCATGCCTTATTGTGCGCCCCTTGGAATATTTGTGAGCGACTGTCTCAGTCTTCCCTCATGGCATCGTGGATCTCTCGAACTAGGTAATCGTTAACCTACAATTCAATCCATGATGAGAGTTCTATTAGGTTGTGGTAGGGCTGCTACCACACCTCTCCCTCAATATCTATGATTGTTGTGGATGGCCCATGTACTCCTAATGTGAGTCTAATTAGCAAGCAATCATCAGCCTACATCTATCAATGAAACATGTCAACGATCCATAAACAACATCATAATATAATCGATCATAAGTCTCATAATCAGAAACAATAATACCCAAACCATATACATTCCTCTCCTTAGTCGATACAGAGTCCAAGGAGGTCCATCGATGTCATCGTCATACTCAATCTGTCAAGAGTCCTACACACTTAGGATAAAGTAGTCAATATCACTTGTCTATACATAAATAACATAACATAACATCATAATCCACAATCTCATCATCCAAATCCGTAAGCAAAGTAGACAATCATATAATGAAGTGGACCACTTGGCGTGCAAGAGAGGGATGTTACAAGGATCGACTTAATGTATGAATAAATAGAATTGGGTTGTTCTTACTATGTGTGCCCTTACGTAACGCCTCTTGGATTCTTAGTAGTTTTAAAAAAAAATTGGGATGTGTAAGCGTGTGCACTCTTCTCTTAAGAATGCACTGGAAAATGAACGTTATGTGTCCATGACTTCATTATCCAAAAAGAGAAGTGACTTCATCACTTTCACCTCTCTTCCACATGTATATGTAAAGTAACTTATTCTCCAAGAGCCCGCGATTTCAAACTCGAAACCTGTTATCTCTTTCATAGGCGACGAAAGGGATATGAGAATAATTTTGTTTTGTTTCTACAATTTGAATCCTAGATATGTATTTTCTTTGTTTGTCCAATTTGTCACTTGGTTTTACCTTTTGGTTTGATTCATTTTTTGGCTTCATTTTGATTCTAATCTTCCATTGAAATGTGTACTACAGTGGGTATATGGGATGCGGCCTGTCATTTCATTTATTTGTGATTATGTGTTGAATGATAAAAAAAAATGCGCAATTTATGACCAGTATGGTGAAGAGGGCTTGAAAGGGTAGGTTTCGCCGCCATGTGTGGGAGGTTCTTCAATGTTTTCAAATGGATCAAAGTTTTTCAATTTGTATCCAAGGAATGCAAAGGAGGACATATTTGCAGAGTTTTTCGGCTCCAGTCACCTGTTTTCGATGGGTTGGGGTGTTGGAGTGTTAAGAGGGGTCCATCCAGAGAATCACAATTTTTGGATGGAATGTTCAGTGGTTTTTGGACAGCAGAAAGCATTTTCCAGTCCCCTATAATGAAAGTTCTCAGGCTGGACCTCATAAGGATTTTGTCATTGAAAACAAATTACCTTGCACTCTCAAAGAGCTCTACAACGGTTCTACCATGAAGATGAGAATATCCAGAAATATAGTCAATGTCATCGGGTGTGTATATTCTTCTTTCCTCTTGCCAATCACTTGCCCTTTTTAGGTTTTAAATTTAAAGTTACTCAACCATTCATCTATAAACATTAGTTAAATTGAAAATGAAGTCATGGGAATCTGTTTATATTGAATCATAATGCATGGAGAAATTATCATATTTATTTCTCATTTAATTATGACGGGGGTGCAAAACCAGGCCATCGCAGAGCGGACGCTGCCATCGGTGAAGCCATTGAAGGCAGAGGAAGATTTCACGGATTCCTCGCAAATAATATCCATTTGGGCTCGGATTCATTCCAAAGAAGTCATCGAACAGAGGGTGAGCCTCACCTGTGATCTCAATCGTCTCCTAAGTTATCTGCCTGCATCTAATCAATCAATACCAATACAATACAGACCAGTAAAATATCACATCCATTAATACACCTGAAAAAATGCAGTCAACGATAGATAGTTTTCTCTTATCTTCCATTAACTTACCATGTTCTTCTTTCTCATTAATTGTCGGTCACGTTCGTTTGTAGCCTAAAAACCCATAATCAAACGCAGGAAAAGCTATTAAAACAATGTCAGAATCCATGGATTTCTACTTCGTGGACTCGGTGCACCAACCCACCCACCTCAATCACACTCCTTTACTTCGGTCCCCTTTGTCCGCTCCGATACGGCCAGCCGGCATCAGTGTAATCATCCAATAAGTATCGGTGACCTCCTGAATTTTATGGTTCCACAAAACGGTTGCGAAATTGAGTAGTCGATCCACGCCCACACCCAGACCTTGAAATTGAGAGTGGAAATGAAAAGACCAATTGGGGTTTCTCCCTCTATTTTTGGCTCCCATGTGGTGGATTCCTGGGAATAAAATCTAAGAATAAACATGAATGAACATGGAAGTCACTGCCTATAAGCACTAGTTTGGAGTTAGTGGAGTAGGAGTAGTTGTGACACGTGAAGAGAAGATTTTTCGTTTGCTAATAAATAGATGAAGATTTTACGTTTGATGATAAACAAATGGCAATTTCACATAGCCTATGGATAGATGATGAAGGCCTTAAGAAACCTTCCCTTAAAAAACAAATTCGGTGTAATTAAACTATGCCTCAGTTTTATATAGTGTTTATTACTAGCACAGCCAGAAATTCGTGGTTGGTGAACGCTGAAAGGACGGCTTGCAAAACTTGAACTGCTGGAAAGAGAAACGGCCTAGAGGTGGTTGGAAGGAGGCAGTTTGTCCAGAAGGTGGTTGGTGAAGGCCAAAGGTTTAGGTTGGCCTAGAAAATGAAACCCTAATTAGTCATACGTGGCAATCAGGTAGCCACCATAGTAAATTTTAAATATGATTAAGTAAAAGTAAAAAAATAAACATGTAAACTGATGTCTTTATAATAGTGAGGAAGTTAGTGGTTGAAATCACAACCATTGATTTATTGGGACTACTAAGAATATTCCATCAATATTTAATCTTGTCCATACAAAATTGATTAAGCACTAAAAACCTATTAAATGTGCCCATGATCAATAGGTGTACGCCTTTTGACATAATTAATATTATTACTCAAAATGTTGGAAGAGTTTAATTTCTACATTTAATTCATATTTATTAACTTATTATCCCATGCATATATATTTTATATATTTCTCCTATTGACACTCATTTTCTGAATGAATTATCCCTATACAAACATATATATGTATGTGTAGCTAATACTTATTACAAAAATTATGAATCTTTAATTTTTATATTTTATTGATATTTATTACGATGATTATTTTTAACATTTAGTAAGACCAAAATTGATCTATCGAACCTTAAGAAAAGAAAGAGCTTATGTGAATTTCTTTAAAATGTTTATTTCGATGATTTAAAATCATTAAGAGAAGCATTCCAAAATTACTAAATATTTGATGACTTAGAAGTATCGTGATAAATATTTGGAAATTGGGATCTAATTCAAGTATACAGGCATTCTAGGAGAAATTATTTTTCATCTTCAACCCTCTTGGTGTCATAAAGGTGAAAAATACTTTTTAGCCATGGGGTTTTGGGGATTTTCCAATGCTTTCAATATGCAACTCATGATAATTAGTTCTTATTTTAACAAGATTGATTCTCTTCTTAACTCAATCAAAATAGAGTGACATTTTTTTATCTTCAAGGTTAGGGTTAAGCGCCTCCTTATAATATCTTAATTTTCTTGTATCCTCTAATTATTTATCCCACTATAGATTCTCCTTAAATTTAGCTTGTACAATATCTTTAATGTCATTCATATTCTACAAAATAACTTCTTCTTTTATTCCTCAAAGTATATATATTTCTACTATTAACATATAAATTTTTATTTAGATTTATGATGTAGATATTTTTTATATTCTTTTTAACATAAAAAATATTATACTTATTATAAAAAAAATTGACTTTTTATTAATATTTGTTTTATTACCAGCCTCGATCCATCTTAGCTATGGATCTATTATTAAGGGTTGAGAGGATTTAAATCTCTCAAGGTGCAAACCTATTTTAGAGTGCAAAATTTGAGGAAAGGTTTGCACCTTGAAAAAATTGATCCCAACAAAAGCCAAGGTTTAAATGGTTCTAGGTTATGTTAGAACAAGAATTTGTAGCCAGAAGAGGATTGTCTCTCTATAAGAAACTAAATAACCTCTACAGGCATATACAAGATTCCAACCTATCAAATCAAAGTTCTTGATTAGTCTCATCATAAAGAAGAGCGCAAACATTCCATTGTGACATGGTGTTGTGGAATTGTCTATATAGCATGGTCTGCCATTTTACTACCTAAAATGCTACCAAATATGTTAAGCAGTGTAATGATGGCGCTATGAATTCCATAGGTTGTTACCAAATCCGTTTTCATGTCGGATGCTACCAAACATGTCAACGTTGAAGTGATGTAGCTACAAATTATGATGGCGCTACCAAATTTCATGCAAACACACAGGAGGGCGCTACTGAAATTTTGCTAGAGACCAAATTGTGCAGACATATTTTGCAAGGACGCTTCTGTCAGTTTTGAGTGACTAACTTAAAACTTGGATTATGAACAAATGAAAAGGTATTTTTGAAAACTTGAGGAGGTTTTTGTTCATCACATACCAAATAATAAAAAAATCTCTCAGTTTTTCAAATTGTGTTATGGTTTCAGATATATTAGACATAGAAGTAGCACTATTGAATGTGCATAACTGTTTTACATCGGCGCTATGGAATTTTCTGTACCGGTCACGGTTTGGATATTCACCTTGTTGGGAGGTTTCCACCTGTCAAGGAGGATTCAAATGGATTCTCAAGGATTAGTTAGAGTCAAGGGAAGCCTTCACCTAAGTTTCAGCTCCATCAAAGGCCTCATGCAATGAGGTGGAAACAATTTATTAATGACTTCCAACAAATTCCTGAAAATTAGCAGTTTATTGGATTTTTGTCTCTTTGATTATTGGAACCTATCTCCAAGGTTTAGAATCCAATGGAGGAGATGGGATTCGATGTCCTAAGGTTATTTGGATGCTATTTTCTATTTAAGGAAGGAGATATATCTTGGAGAATATGGGATTCATGAGCTTAGAGAGGCTAGAGAGAGAGGAGTAGGAAGTTTTCTTGTGTGTGTTCATTTGTAAGCCTGTGGGAATTTTATGATTGTAAGCATTACTTCTATTGGAGACTCATGATAGATATGATTTCATATTGTAACTCTTTTGTTTATATTTCTTCTTATTTGAATATATTGCAAATTTGAGGATCAAAGGCTGCCAATGATTTATGGATCCCTAACCAGTAGAGGATCTACTGTATTTTGCCCATCAATCGTTATTTATATTAAAGTATTTGTTGATTCATTAAATTGAGAGGATATTTGTTTAGTGAACATTCTATCTTATGTTTTTCTTCTTCATTCTTCCACCTATCACCATATACTCTTGTTTTTTGTTGAGTAACTTTAGTGTCTTCGATGAGTAGAATGTTTGCGACTCCATTTCCCATTGGTGTAGCCTAATGATCTTCATTTTGATGCCCTCTCCCTTTATTTTTCCATATTGCTAATCCACCTATTCAAAACCAAAATTATCTTTTACATTATGATGGGTGTTGAGCTTACACTTTAGCAGTCAAAGTGTGACTTTCATTGCTAGCATTTTTGGCGTCGTTGACAGGGACAAATTTGAGCAGATTGAAAATCTCCCTGGGAAGAACGACACTGCACAACTCCAACTTTAGATGGTGAATGAAGTTGGACACCTTCAATACTACAAATTCATCATGGTGAATCCATTGTTCAGAATATGTTGGTGACTCCACTAGAATGAGACAAATTAAATGTCTATGAAGGCTATCCTGGCCAGGAGGGTTGCCCCATTCAATTTATTAGCCATAGATGGTTATCCACATCCTGTGCCTCAAATTGATGAATGACAAGATCTTTTTCCCAGATTGTATGAAGGTGAGAATGACATCCCTGTTGAGCATGTTCATGAATTTCATGCTTTGATACAACAACTTGGCATTGATCATGAAGATATATTGATGAAAATGTTCATGTATTCATTGGAAGGCTATGTGAGGCAATGGTATAGAACACTTCCTGCTAATAGTATTTCCTCTTTGAAGGACTTTCATGATGTTTTTTATTCTCATTGCAAGATAATTTATCCAACTGAAAGATTTTTTGAGAATTGTTGTGAGGAGTTTTCATCATATATTCAGGATTCAACAAGTGATTCCTATAGCAGTGATGATGAAGGGGATGATTGCAAAGAGCGGGACTTATATGATGAGTTTCATAATGTTTTTCATAAATTTGAATAAATGCCTCATTTATGTCAAAATCTAGGTCCCCAAGAGAAAGATCAATATGGACAATCCATCATTTCCCTTTTTCCTCATTTTATCGATTCTTTAAGTCCAGAGGTCATCTTAGGTTCATATTTATTTCATCATGAGGATAGTGTTTCACCTTTTCATGACCAAATTCATATCTTACTAGTTGTTGTTGTAATCCCTCCTATTGTTAATGAACCAGTGTGCCATGATTTGCCAAGTTTTGATGACTATGAGGATGTTTTCACTGAACAACCAGCTATCCCAGCTATTGTACTAATTCCCTCATCCATTAATAGTCAAATGGTCATTGATTCACCGTTGTATGATGATTATGAATATGATTTCCATGAGCATTCTATTGAAGACCTTATATCAGAGAAGTACCCTTCCCATCAAAGCAACAATAGCTTGTTTCAACCCTCATGTCATATTTTTGTTGCTGAAAAAGAAGAAAAATATGATAATATAAGTTTAGAATGTGAAAAACTGAGAAAATGAGACCATAAGGCAAGCTATGATGAATATCTTTCACAATCAGAAGATAAGACAGAAGGATGTAGTTTCCCAAGCACTTCTAATTTGATGAACTATCCTATCAACCCCTTATTCCTATTGAAGACACAAGCTTAGTTTCATCAAGAAGCCAAGATCAAATGCCATGTGAGAAAATGAAAGAGGTTGAAATTAAAGAAAGAAAAGAATCACTAAGACTTTTTCCTAATACACCTCATGACCAGGAGTGGACCAAGGGCATATGCATTGAGAATGAATCAGAAAATCAGCAAGCAATGCAACAACCAATCACAGTGAAGGAAGGACCTAATGTAATACTTTTCCTTCTTACACAAAGCAAAGTCATAGGGGAAAGTATTGATGATGTTTTTCAGGATCCATTTGCATCATGTCTGCAAGCAACAAGTGAGCCTAGGTTCACTAATTTCTTCAATGGAAAGTGTATTGCCAAATGTTTCTTTGACGTGCCTTCAAGTAGGAATTATCTCTGGTGCTTAAGGAAGAACATTTCAAAGATTCAAACAGTTGAAAAAATTATGAAATGTCTTCATTATTTGTTTCATGTAACTTTAATGCTTAATTTTCCCAATAATTAGAGTAGGTGTATGCAATAATCTTGTTGAGCAAGCATCATTTTCATCTTTTTTGTCAGTTTTCAGTTTTCATTTGCATTTAGTTTTAGTTGAAGGTCACAGATAAAATTAGATTGCAGAGTTTAAAGTTTGGCAGAATCCCTAGGATAAGGAACTGAAACTAGAATATTTATTAGAGCCTCACGGGGAGGACTCTATCCCCCATGGAGCCTATGTTAGCACAAGAATTTACAACCAGAAGAGGCTTGCCTCTCCATAAGAAACTAAATAACATCTATAGGAATATGCATGCTTCTAACCTATCAAATCAAAGTTCTTGATTATTCTCATCATACATAAGAGCACAAACATTCCATAGTGACATGGTGTTGCAGAATTGTATACCTAAAATGCTACCAAATCTGTTAAGCAGTGTAATGTTGGCACTATGAATTCCATAAGTTGTTACCAAATTTGTTTTCATGTTGGATGTTACCAAATATGTCAACGTTGAATTGATGTAGCTGTGAATTATGATGGTGCTACCAAATTTCATGCAGACACAGAGGTGGGAACTACCAAAATTTTGACATAGACCAAATTGTGCAGTGTTATTTTGTAAGGACGTTTCTGCTAGTTTTGAGGGCCTAACTTAAAACTTGGATTATGAACAAATGAGATGGTACTTTTGAAAACTGGAGGAGTTTTGTGTGAAACACATATCAAATAACAAAAACCTCTCTCAGTTCTTCAAAATGTGTTATGGTTTGAGATATATTAGACATATAAGTGGAGCTACCGAATGTGCATAACTATTTTACAACGACGCTACATAATTTCTTGTAGCAGTCACAGTTTGGATATTTTCCTTGTTGGGAGGTTTCAACCTATCAAGGAGGATTCGAATGGATTATCAAAGATCATTTATATGTCAAGGGACACCTATACCTAAGTTTTATAGCCATCAAAGGCCTCATGCAATGAGGTGGAAACAATTTATTAATGACTTCTAACAAATTCCTGAAAATTAGCAGTTTGTGGGATTTTTGTCTCTTTGATTGTTGCCACATATATCCAAATCTTAGAATCCAATGGAGGATATGGGATTAGACCTCCTAAGTTTATTCTTGAGAGTCTAGAGAGAGAGAAGTAGACAGTTTTCTTATGTGTGTTCATTTGTAAGCCTGTGGGCATTTTATGATTATAAGCATTATTGCTATTGGAGACTTATGAGAGATGTGATTTCATATTGTAACTCTTGTGTTTATATTTCTTATTATTTGAATATATTGCATATTTGAGGATCAAAGGATGCCAATAATTTATGGATCCCTAAGCAGTAGAGGATCTACTGGATTTTTCCCATCAGTCATTGTTTATATTCAAATATTTGTTGATTCATTAAATTGAAAGGATATATGTTTAGTGAACATTCTATCTTATTTTTTCCTTCTTCATTATTCCACCTATCACCATATAATCTCGTTTTCTCTTGAGAAGTTGTAGTACCTTCAATGAGTAGAATGTTTGTGACTCCATTTCCCATTGGTGTAGCCTACTGATATGAAGTTTACTTCCCTCTACCTTTCTTCATCCATATTGATGATCCACCTATTCAAAACCAAAATTATCTTTTACATTATGATGGGTGTTGAGCTTACACTTTAGCAGTCAAAGTTTGACTTTCAGTGCTAATAGCTTGGTTTATAATCTATTGTTTTACTTAATCTTTGGTATGCATTTTGATTTTATAATAAAATCATATTTAATTATAAAATCAAATAAAAATAATTTTATTTTTTTTATAAATAATTGATTCAATTACTTTTCCTCATAAATTATTCATACAATTTGTTTTCAAAGGAAAAAAATATAAATTTTATTAAGAGAAAATAAAAATTACATTCTGAATAATGCATACAAAGAGCATGTATTTATTCTAAAATATCTTTCAACCCCAAGAGGAAGAAAGGTGCACCAAAAATGGCACGCGAAAAGTAGTCCCAATACATATGAAGTCTATAAAGAAAATAGCCACCAATCTCAGCTAATAAAATGACTAAAAGAAGACAAGAAGAGAACATGGATGGACCAGGCCAGAGAATTAAAAAAACCCTCAAAATATGGATCCAGAGGGAAAAAAAGAGAACCTTCAACCATGGAAGAGGAAACCAGGAGCCGCATGCCCTAAACAAACCTCAAAGTGATGACCCCACCAACAAAAAATTAACACTACACACTCGTAAAAGAAGGACCTCAAATCTTTGATACAAACCCCGAACAAAAAGAAATATAAAACCCAACATCCACTGCACACCACCGACTAGAGGGGGCACAGGGATCTTTGTCCACCGACCAAATTAATTGAACCCGAGTACCTTTTAGCTATATGGAATCCTTGTCTCGGAATCGAAATCGTGCAACTTAACCTGCAAAGGGAAACATAAGCGTAAACTTACTATGATGGTCACTCATGTGTTCATTTTCTCGTTGATTTCATATTTATTTTCTTTATGAAGTCCTTCATCTAGTTACTCCACCTCTTTCACTAGAAAGGTTTAATCGAATACTGAAAAATCATTTTTCTTCTTACCAGGTCTTGCTAATTCTTCTACCGCGCATCGTCTTCTCCCTAAAAATATTATTTCTTGTATTTATTTTCTTTATGGTGTGCGGGAGCCCCAATATCAGTATTTAATACAAACACATTTATAATTTCAAGAATATTTAATAGACTATATATGTTTTGAAACTCCAAGAGAACCATTTCGGGAACAATCTTGAGTGTTCTTTGTAACTTTGTTTTCAGAATATAAAGTATTTGAGGTTGATCTACCATTATATTTATTTGATCTTCCCATGTGTCCACTCTGTTAAAGTTCTCTTATGCATGCAGATCATCTTCTCTTTTTATTTTATGTGATCAGAAATATTTATCCCAAACTATCATGGATGTGAGGAATTTTTTATTATTTGATTTAAATGTGTGATTCATGGTCCTTTCTTAGGAAATTTATGTAAAACGGAAACAATTTTTTTTTCCTTTTACCTTAATGTAATATTGTGTTTCTTTTAAATTACTATAACTGACTTTTTTCAAGTCCCACATTTTGAAATATTTTAAAAGTCTCAAGAAAATCTAAAGAGTACCACCTCTATAAAAATGCAGGGGGATTTACATCTTCGTGAGGTGGTCGTTTCTGTCCTAACAGATTCAAGCGTCAACATTTTTGGCGACCATACCAGGGAACGATTTATTTTCAAGATATTTGAGGAACCAAAAATATCCATGGCTCAATGTTTCGAGAAGAAGATTCAAGAAAATTGCTTCTTATTTTAAGCATGGCTCACTTTTTTTGTAATTTCAAAAATAAATGAGAATCACCAAAGATTCAAGAGAATGAACTCCCTGGAAAAATTCAAAATGAAGGGTTCCATTCATTTCATGATGTTTCTTTATATTCTTCATCAAGCCCATCAATGACTTTGCAAGACTCAACAAAAGGGAGAAATACTCAAAGAAGGAGACGATTTTATAATACCCCTTTAAATCTACCAGAAGTAGACTTTCAAGTGTCGAATATTCCTATTGAAATTTTTTCTACATTCTTTGGGGATGCTTTAGAAGATGCAGAGCAACACTTGATTAATTTTAATGGTACATTTTATGATTTCAACCTCACTCAAGACAATGTTACATGTATATTATTCCTACGAACTTTGTGAGAGGATTCTCTTGAATTGTATAGTTCATTAATGCCTAACTCCATTACTATATGGGATGTGTTAGAAGATACATTTGCAGAAAATTTCATCCTAAAGGTGAATTCATATTTTTTTACTAATGTTTTAAATCTCGTTGCCCACCAATCCTCTCCCATATGGAAGTAAGATAACGAAACACCCAATTTTGAAGAAGAATCTAATCAAAGAGTGGATGAAATTTTTAAGTCCAGTCATGTTGTTGAAGACAAACATGAAACTTCCAAATTACAAGAAGAAAATTTCAGCCTCTTGTATACTCCATATGAAGATATTTCAAGTAGAAAAATTGAGAATGAAATTGAGAAGCCTCCACCAAATATAAAAGAAGATTTCATCCTTGTAATAGATGATGAAACATCACAAGAGAACTTGCAGCAATAAGAATTGATGGAAGAAATGAATCTTCAGAAGAATCATGAGCAATATTGTAAAATCCCCCCAAAAAAGAAAATATTTTTAAGTCTGAAAATAATTAGGAATTTATTTCCGTTTTTGGTAAATTTGAAATTGGAAAATTATTCCCATTTATGGCAATTCCGAATTTCGAATTTAGTTAATTGTAAAGTATGATTATGATTGTTGGGAAAATATTTGATTTGTCCCAACCAACTCTTTGACTATGACACTTTTAAGAAACAAATATTTTATATTTATTACTGATGGGAAAATGGAACAGGCAGGTTGAAATCAGTTGACCATGACTCCATGCATGGGGAACATGTTGGAACTACCTCAAGGCTGAATGTTACAAGTGGAAAATCAGGAATTTGGCCATTTGCAGCCCCTGAAAATTAGGGATTTGGAAACATGATAAAATTCCCAAGGGGAAAAGACCTAGACACAAATTCTTTTGGCATATATAGCATATCACAGGAGGTAGGACACTGCCTAGTATGCTAGGGGAAAAAAGATCACTTGTTGTTATGAGCATGGTTTTGTGAGTGTGAGGCAAGGAGAAGTTTTCTAAAAAATTGAAGAAGGACTATAACTGAGGAGGAGTTCTGGAGTTCACCCTCATGGATTCATGGTCAGGCTAGGGGGTGAACAGAGCAAGTAGATTGGTTGTTTCATTCTAAGGTTGGGAGGAACTTGGTTCTTCCATTTTTTGTTCGGTAACTTTATCAGATATCTCCATCTACTCTTTCTCTGATCGAATGTTGTTTTGATTTAATGGTCGATAGAATACATCTAAGTGAATTCTGGATGAATTATTTATGTTGATTAAATTACTGATGGAATGGAATAAATTGCAGGATAAACCCTTAGAATTTAATTGTATTCATGAAGTAAAATTTATGTGTGTGTTAGTTGTGAATGGAATTGAATTATGTAATTATATATATGCATACCTATATTATTGTAAGTAAATATGCAGAGACATATTACTTAGTTAAGAATATCCAACAGTGTGCATGTCAAAAGCAGACTTAGGATGAATATCTATATATGATAGGAATAACTATATATATATATATATATATATATATATATATATATATATATGAGGTAATATGTACTAAATTGTTCTCATGTATCCAACATTGAAAATCTTATGGTGTGAGTTGCTAGATGTTTAAGCAGTTATGAAACATTTTTTACAGTAACTATAAAAAATGTTTCATAACTGCTTAAACATCTAGCAACTCACACCATAAGATTTTCAATGTTGGATACATGAGAACAATTGAGTACATATTCCCTCTTTATGATTATGCCAATAACATAAGATTGTAGAGTTTGGTTATTCAAACAAGGTTCTTTGTTTTGTTATAAAATAACGCAGGAGAGAAAGTACAGTGAAAATAAAGGAAAAAATATGGAAACATACAAAGTATACATGCATATACATATTTCTGTGGATTTGAAGATGTGCAGCTGTATGAATAACTAAAGAATGTTCGAACTTTTATAAAGATCAAAGTAGACCCGGAAGGGGGTATAAAATATTTCATTATATGAATACATAATTGCTATCTGATACAGAGTCCTAAGTTATTAAATATATAATATACAGAAACAAATAATTGATTGTTATGTAAATTGAAAGTTGAGTTTCCATCTAAATCGACGATACATTTAGGAGAAAATAGTACAATTCTGTTTCATTACAAAATAACATAGAAGCAAAGTTTTGGAGCGGTAAATACATAAATCATGTTCATAGTATGGGGTTTTCCCTTGTGTCCTTTATTTAAAAATGAATATACAATTTAACTAGCTATTATAGGAGCTTGGTATATTTCCCACGATAACAGTATTCTAGGCTAGAACAAGATCTTTATGACAGAACCTGGAGTCATTTGTAATTTTTTTAAAGAAACGTTGTAAGATTGGAACCCGAGTACATTGCCCACAAGGCATGGCTTTGGGAATCCTGGGACTTTGGATGATTAATAACCCTGCAAGGAAACTGAGAAAATGTTAATTAATATCAGATCAGAAGTGAATAAAAATTCAAATGTCAAACATAGAGTAATTACCAGGATAAATTCTATGCCAAATAAAAATCACAGATGTAATTTATAACTTCACTTAGCTTTTGATTTGGGTATGTTGTTTTTCCATATGCATCATCGAAGAAATCGTCTATAGACCCAAAGGGGGAAAGGCAGACCAAGTTTGGTCTGATGGGTACCCTCGCACCAAACAGGAGTCCCATCAGTAGATCACAGTAACCAAATCTTTAACCATGAACTATAGTAGGAAAATAAAGAAGCTTTTCAACCATAGTTGGATTCAAGGATGCACAGTATAAAACAGGCTCCACAAACAAAACATACAAATTCAAGTCACGGATGTTGCCATGAGATTTGTGATTTCACAATCATAAGAAAAATGAAAATTACAGGTCACTAACCGAGAATAAAATGAGAACATAACGAAATAACCATCAAATTCTGAACAGAGAATAAACGTAAATACTTTAAGAGTTATGAAGTTATGAATAATTCTATATAGTGTAAACTTGGAACTTGTATCTATGCATGTACAAGCGCAATTAGGGTAGGAGAGAAATTTTGAGTCGAAGCCAAAACCCTGTACAATAATAAAGAAACTCTTACCACAACTACAAGAATTTGGTCGCGACTTCACAACTTAAAGGCCCAACAATACCTGGTCTCCACAGTAAGCCAAGAAGTCGAGAACTGACAAACTTAATACTAAACCGAAGAAAGAATACAAGGAAAGAGTACATACTAAGTTTTTTCTACAACGAGCACGGTAAGGGTTAACACAGTTAAGGAGTAAGTTTAATTAACGATAGTCGAGACCTTTTTCCTAACGGAAAAATCCCACGAAAAGGATATGTGTCTTACTAGAGAACTATAGCATTCGCTCCTGTACAAAATTACTTAGCATCGAACCCTTTTTAGAGGTCTTTATAATAAGGTTTTCATCACTGGTGTTGTAACGATGGGTATGCCATGAACAAATAAATACCAGGTTACTCAAACAAAGAAAAATGACGAAGGGTAGTTGTTATTTGACAGAACCCTAAATACATCAAGGGTTAGTTCCAATTCAAAAGAAAATGAGAACCATCTGTGTGGGAAACTTCACAGGTTATTGGCCTCTACAAAAATGAGTGACTACCCGATGAAGGAATATGCAGGACATCACCAATTTATATTTATCATTGACCGAAGGGAGCAATCTAGTAAGTTAAAGAATAATGGAGGGGGGAACCTTCACTGGAAATCGTAAAGATTAATAGATTTCAGAGCTATTTTTCACTATGTCAAAACCCCGAAGGTTCCACCCGACTATTAAAAGCATAATCATATCATGGACTTACCAGGAATTCATGTATCCTTGTATGCTTTCCACTCGGTAAAGTTCTCCAGGTCGTCGACCTCCCTTGTCGAGGAAAAACACAGAGCTAACAATGAAGCTTCACGCAAAAGACTCACAATAGTCTTGTAAACCCTTACTGCGCAGAGTAATAGTGGAAGTACAAAGACCCCATCTAGCCATGTGACGGGATGAAGATGGCACAATTGTATTGGATACGGGGTCTAGTGATGGCCTCGGGTTTACCTCTCATAGGGTCTCAATTAATGGACTGGACAGAGGTTTTAACTCATGAATGACAAAAAACCTTTTGAATTCATACTAAGTTAATGCAAGGAAATGATAACTCCTTTAAGGCACGATACCCAGGACTATTAAAATCTAGTTATTATAGTTTAGTTAAAGCATGACTAACAGTTTGTTAACGATGAGATTTTTATTGAAAGACAATTATAATAATAATAGTCAGAAGTTTTAATCACAAGCAGTGCTCACAAGGCTATTGTTCGACCATGTAAAGTAACATATAATAACTGTAGGTTAGGCCTATAACCCTCTCTTTTCGGTTGTATGGTTTCATCCTTTGTAATATGAACATAGTCTATTGTGTAGGGGTTTTATTTTGCAATGTTGAATGGGGTTTTCTCGTGTGCGCTAACATGGAAACCTATGCTTAGAAAGGAGTATAGGATTAATAATCCTATGTATATTACAACAAATATAAATAAGGATTATATTAATTATAGGTTGAAGGTTGATTGAAGCCAATGTTTAAAATCTATTAGGTTAATCTTTGTAGATATGCTTGAAATCCGAGAGGTGAGGGGATAACAGAGTCACCCTTTCCCTTCTGTATAGAAATTTTGTGCAGTAGGAGGTAAGTCAGAGTAAGAATCTCTTGAGATGACAGTTCATCGTTATGATAACTAGGAATTATGAACCTCGTAGAAGTTAACAATGATGATAATTAACTACTTATTTTTAACTATAAGTCCTCCAGAATGAGTTGTTTAAATAGAAAGAAGGTTTAATGTTCCTCATCAATTTTTTTTTATTATTAAATTTGGGGTACATTACAAAGATACCTTTAAAAGAAAGAGGAGTATTTTCAAGAGATGTTTGATGAATCAAGAACCTTGGAAGTGGTTGTATATAAAGAAAAGGATATCAACATCTCATATGCTCCATATGAGGAAGAAATTAAAAATTCTCCACCAAATATGCGAGAAGGATTCATCCAGAATAAAGAAGAATCGACGAAAGAAAACAATTTGGAGAATAAATAAGATGGCCATTGCATAGAATAAGAACATTTCCAAGACATCACCAATGAAAAAATAATCTTGAATATGGAAAAAAAGGAGACAGAGAATGTTTTCAAGAAATAAATTTCTCATTTAATTTAAGATAGCAGCACTCTGGGGCAGCCAAGAGTATATTATATTGAATATTGGTTTGAGAGTATTGTCAACCCGCCAACAAAAAAAATTCTTCTACACACATTGCTTGATCCCATTGTGGTACATTTTGGGCATGATCCTGATTTTCATGCTCTTGATTTATTGCTAACAACCCCAATATCTTTCTTACTGCTGGAGCCCATTTCAAAAGTCAACTGGATACTTGAATGGCTCCATTGGAAATATTCCTATACCTAAGGTTACCCTTTATTTCAAGTAAGTTAGTGTAGGTATATCATGTAAGTATATATTTTGTTGCTTCAGTATAGTTTTGCATAATAAGGCCATCGTTGTATTGTAGTTTGAAGATAACTCCATGAAATGAAAAGAATTTAAAGAGTTAATTTTGATGATGAATCCATAGTCCAAAGGAGAAGGCATATGGTCTTAAGATTCTGGTGTTTTCAACAACCTACAGGGGGTCATTTTCCTGTAGTTGGAGCCAGTTGTTGACCAAAATTTTGTCACCTATATATTCCTGCTCCTGGAATAATGAAAAACATGATATTGGAAGATGAATATTTTTGAAGTATTATATGTTCATTGCATAGCCCTCGGTATCAAATTCGGCATCCATTTCATGGAATCAAAATCAGAGTCTCCATGGCCAATATACGCATACTTCTATCCATAATTCCAATGGAGGTATTACAAGAAGAAATATGAAAAATGTTCTAAGTGACATGTTCTCTCCTCTCCTTTCCGTTCACCTCTATTCATTCTCTCATTTTATACCTAGTCATTTTTCTCATTGTCTCATTAATTTAATATCCCCCTTACCATTTTACACACTTAGCCATTTTCTTTTATTCCTTTCCACGTTCACATCATTTCCCTCTTCCTTTATTTTCCAATTTCTTTTTATTTTCCTTTCCATATTTATTGATCCTTTTTTTTTCTTTTTTTTCCTTTTCCCTTTTTCCTTTCCCAAATTTCACGTAATTCCTTTATTTCCCATATATTTCTTTTCATTTTTCATATTTTCCATATTTCACATGACCCATTATATACTTTCCACCGCATTCTCATAAACCCGCGAACCCGCAATATTATTTTAATAATATTTTTCCTATCCTAAGTTCTATGAGGAACATCTCCAAGAGACACATGGAAATTTATTACCCAATGTGATACATTCTCATGGAAGTTAATAGATGGTGCCACATTGCAACTATTTAATGGAGACACATGGAAGCATACAAAAAATGACACATGGTGTGATTTTATTGAATGACATATGATATATTCTTATGGGTAGATTGTTGGCATACCGAGTGATGACATGTTGAAATATTTGTTTGGGTGACTCATCATTGTTGACTGGGCATACAAAATTATTATTATATTCAACAATTTTCCAAGGGTCGAATCCTCTAAGCTCCATAGTTCCTTCTCTTCTAGTGTTTCTTGCTAAGTATATCAAACACTTAGTTATATATATCTTAAATAATATAATATCCAAATTCATGCGGGATATATCTTCAATCCAAAAAGTTGAATTTTATGAAGGGAACCACGAAATTCATCAAAGGGCCCACATTTTCCTATCATTTTTCATCGACGATGGTTGACCGTTGATCTTGTGGAGGCCATAACTTGAGCTCCAGGTGTCAGAGGAATGCAAACTTTATACCGTTGAAAATGTATTTTAGTGTATATTATGGTGGTATAGGTTTCAAGTGCTTAAAGTTTATACATTTTTCTCATAAATTAAAATATCATTCAGTTGCATTTTTTAATGGGCATGTGTTACAACTCAACTTCACAAGCTCATATATTGAGATCCGGGTGACAGCTTTAGATAAATTTTATATCACTGGAAAGATGAGACGATGAAAAGAACATAAGAAGTGGTTTACATGGATAAAAATTTGGTTTTCACTTCCATAAAAGTAAATTACAGTCGTCCTTTTTAGTGGAGAACTAATTAAATTTAAAAAAAATACAAATTTAATTAAAAACGTTTGTTAAAAAAGGAGAGGGACCCATTTTCAACATACTTATATTAATGATGTGATTTCATTAATGAAGAATTAATTAAAGGAAATTTTCCAAGAAAATATGCGTACGGGAATTTCTAGAAGGGAGAAACCCCAAATGCTTAGGCAGTGAGAAAATCTATCCTTAAAAAGAGAAGAGAGGCTTCATCAAAAAGAGGAAGAATCAATATTTTCAAAAGAGAAGGGCAGAAGGTAAGAGGAAGAAAAAGGTATGGCCATTGATACATAATCAATCTTCTAATCAAAAGAAAGAAATATCCATCTTCTCCATTTTTTTTAATATATTCTTCTACACCACTTCTTATAGTTTTATGCTCAAACCCCAGAGTTGGGCACAAGGTTGAGTTGTTGAGTGTTCCTCTTATATTCTTCTAAGATCTTTTCATATATGATAATGGAATGTTTTCATCCACCTATATGGATGTCAAAGCTTTTGTAATGAAGAACATATTTCATAAATAAAACTCTACAAATAATTTTTCCTGGGTTGATCTTGATTATGCTTTGTAACCCTGTTTTCAGGCTATGAAGTATTTGAGGTTGACCTATCAAATTATTTTTTGATATTGATTGAATTACTCTGTTAAATTATTTGAGATGATCAAATCATTCTCTCCTATGAAGAAGATATCGATGTATTTATATATTGTTAAGAAGATTGTGTGTGATGCCAATCACAATTTAATTTTGATGTTGAAGCCCTCCTTCAATATTTTCTTTTGTTTCACATAAATATTGTACTTGGATTATTTAAGAACATTTTATTTCATAATATCAATAAATAAATATTTAGGGTTTTCTACCTAGAACTCTCCTAATCCAAGATATCACATATATATATTTTAGTCCAAGAGGAGTACCACTCTCTAAAAATGAAGGGGGATTAACGTCCTCATGAGGTTGTCGTTTTAGTCCTGATGGATTCAAGTGTCAACACCTCTGCACAATATCAAGATGCTCTCCTATGTGTGTATGGGTGATAGTGTACAAGTCCAAGTATTTTTCCTTTATTATACTATCATTATACTTATTAATTTATTTCAAATTAATTTAAAAATTCCACTATTAATTATCACTTGTGTCAATTTCCTTTCTTACAGGTTGGGTTTCCATCAAGAAAAGCGCCTCAAGGAAAAAATACAGTGAAATATATCCAGGTTCCTTCCTTGTAATACCAGAGGAATAGTATAATAAAAACCCCTTGCATGATTTCTCTGCATCATGGTTATCACTATCGCAAATGGCTTGGAAAGTATATATATAATTCTAATATATTTTAAACATGTACAGTCAACACACACACACACACACACACAGATA
>ML777187.1:1511874-1522700 GCA_009831015.1 Picea engelmannii
TATATATATATATATATATATATATATATATATATATATATATATATATATATATATATATATATATATACATTGAGATTCTAAGTGTATTTTCGTCATCCCATGCATACATAATTTGAGTTCTATGATTGAATTATTTCAACTTATGCTTACTATGAGAATATTGTCCATTTTTATAATTGTATGACTACTTTTCAATGATATTACCACATAATTTATTTCCACTATCATTATTGTATAACATATTGTAATTTATAATAGACTTGTAATACTTCTTTTAAACAATGTAGATGGTATAATATGCATGTTTATAAAATATAAATACAACAAGATCTATATCTAGTTTCTACATCAACCGTTTACTTCAGGTAGTTACCACTACGGTACACAGAAATTCAATGTATTGGAAATAAAAACATAGAGTTATTTATCTAAGTTATTTCATCAAAATAAAATTGCAGTAAAAACAACATAGACATTTAAATTTGACAATTTAAAAATAAAAACCTGGAACAGATAAGGAGCATCCAATTTCCACCCAATCGTAGAATGGATTAGCCAATTTACTTAATCCAATCACTGTAACAACCCTCCCGTTTAGTTATGACATCAAGCCTCACATAACAAGTGCAATTTTTTTTTCTTTTGTGTGTGGGTGTGTAGGAAGATAAACATGACATTATACTCAACAACGCATCATTACGACGAACACCACGCAAGAAAATCACACAACAACAACATGACGACCTATAAAGAATAAGAATGACTACCCACCCATCCTACCCTGCAATGGTTAGGACCTCCAGGACACATAAGCAATGCTCAAGCCAAGGTTCCCATCAATTTTGACCATTTAAGGTCTTAGGGCTGGCAACTGTTCTGAGGAACAAAGAGGTGTCTACATCTTGCTCGACACAAGCAGACCAAGCTTACTTAAGCTATGGACAATCATCCTAACAACCCCACACACCCAAACAATTACACAAGTAACTAGAATCTCTTACTATGAGCAAACCAAGCACATTAAATGTTTACAAGACCAAGTATGAACATCAATTACAATGGACGTCAATACCCTCAACGGGAAGCGCAAGCAAAAAAAAACTGACTTCACCAATATCTTGATCAATCGTCGAGTCAAGTTAGTCAATAGTTACCGTCTGTTTTAGTCATTTATCACTAGCCCATCTTAGTATACCTAAATGCAAAATATCATTAAGGTACAATCTAAATTTTCCTTTAAAACACTTTCATTTACGAAATTTTAATTTTACAAGTGTCATCAGAGTACCATCTAAATCAATTTTCCTTAAAATATTATTGTTTGTTATAAGTATTCTATTTTAAAATCAATATCTAATAATCATGTAGATATATATAACAATGTCCAAAGAATTAGATTATGTACCTCTTAACAACCTTGAGCCAAAAATTCCTCATCCCACTAATAATAATAATAATAATTGTTATTATTATTATTATTATTAATAGAAAACACTTCATAACTCTAAATATAATAATCATAAAAAAACTAAACCATTTCATAACCATATAAATATATCCAAATATAAATTCTATAATATTCATACACTTCATCCACTCTGAACAATAAAGAAAATCTACACTATGATAGATCATGTACATTTTCGATACCCCACATAACATGATAGAATAATTAAAAGATAAAATAAAGATATTATTAATTAAATTAAAACAAAGAATTGGGACATTATTAATTAATAAAATGAAGACCCAATTACTTTTTGGTGCAAGGAATATATCACATGTTGTACACTACACACTTGTTGTCCTGAATTACTAAATAACACAGGCTAAGTAAAACGCCAATAGAAATAAGTGCTGACAATAGAAATAGATAACACAGGCTAAGTAAAGAGCCAATAGAATAAGTGTTGCCAATAGAAATAACTGTTGACCATAGAAATGGATAACGCGGGCTAAGTAAAATGCCAATAGAACAAGTGTTGCCAATAGAAATAAGTGTTGACCATAGAAATGGATAACGCAGGCTAATTAAAACGCCAATAGAAATAAGTGTTGGTGATAGAAATAAGTGTTGTCAATAGAAATAGATAACGTAGTCTAAGTAAAAATAAGTGTTGACAATAAAATTAGAAATAGCGATTACCAGGTCACAAATGCCAGCCCAAAGCAAACCTGGGCTAAGTAAAACACACCAAAAGGACAGGTAAGATCGCAGGCATCTCCAATATAGATATTGTATAGGTTAAGATGAAACACCAACCATAGATAAACGCAAGCAAAGGAATAAGCCAGTAAAACGTAGAGGTAATGGATGGATAAGAAGCAGAGTTTCACTGCCATTATCAAGTGATGAGCATACAGAAACAAATTCACCCGCAATGATATTTACACAGTGAACTTCTCCATTTTAAGTGAGGAAGACGAAATGTTGGATTGGCCACTATCAAATGATGAGCATATGGAAACAAATTCGCCAGCAATGATATTTACACAGTGAAATTCACCATTTTAAGTGAGGAAGACACAATGTTGGGTTGGCCACTATCAAATGATGAGCATATAGAAATAATTTGCCAACAATGATGTTTACACAGTTAAATCATCCGTTTAAGTGTTGTAGGTGCAGAGCTAGAGTGGCCATCATCGAATGAGGAACATGTGAAAACGAAATTGCCAGCAAAGGATATTTACACAGTTAAGTTAGTCGTTTAAATGATATAGATGCAAGGCTAGAGTGGCCATTATTAAACAACGCAAGGTTAATATTTTCCATCCATCACAGAATGCAATCGATGAAGTATAATTATTTTTTCATCCATTACCGAATTACGACAGTCGAGTTAACGTTTTTATAGCAATTACACATTTATAATTGCCGAAGTAAGTAAATAAAAAAAAAACATTCAATCTAACCAGATCCAAACACAGATCGAAGTTAAATAATTTTTCATCTCAGAATACCGCTATAAAAATGCTGACAACAGTAAGAGAATGTCAGGGCCCTAAGGATAACTCATCGAAAGGATGGTAGGGATTCTATCAGTCGGGGCGCAGAAAATAAACAAGAAGGAAGCAAGATAATCTAAACACAGAGGCCGTGCTGAAGGATGCAAGTCAACAATCTCGCAAGGACATCCACAGAGGTAGACAACTGATAGGTTCACCTTCTCTTCACCATCCTCGCATAGGAAAGCAAGGCGTTGAGATCCATAGGTCTTTTAACACTAAGGCGATGACCGTAGATTAGGCTCCTAGCCGACTGCTTAGGTGAGGACTGGTGAACTAGGGACGAAGGCTACACAACCTCAAGGTCACAATCAACACACAGGGCGGTCATGACAAGCGAGAAAACAAGGTCATGGGCAATGACAACCAATGAGCGAGGCTAAGAAACTTTCAACTATCAATCTAAGCATCCAATCTACTTACATAATCAACATGTAGATCCAATCATAAAACCTACAACACTCTACCATTCAAATGAAGAAAGCGTATCGCTGCCAGCTCGACCGATCTGAGTGGACGTCCAGCGTGCTCCATGAAAATCCCACTCGTCGACCATTGATACTTCACCGGTACCTCCCAGCCAATGCTAGGGGTACTCTTCTTCCCCCTTTGCCCCCTGAGTCGCAAAGGGGCCACACACACTATCCATAGGTTTCATCTAGCTCCCAACTTGCCTCGCAAGATCGAGCTACCACACCTCTCCGAGATGGGTATCCCAACTCCCACAAGTAAATCAGTCAAATCGATATTTCTACAGCATAATATTACGCAAACAGAAGATGCCCTTCCTCCTTCTCCTTCTTTCATTTTATAGAATTTTGAACTTCCTTTCTTTCCTAAAATCTCATTTAATTAAATTTTTTTAAATAAATTTCTAAAAATTCTTCTCCGTACAAGTGTCACCCATCCCCTTCATTCCTCCATTATTTAATTTCTTTAATCAATTAATTATCTTATTTCCCTCACCCACCTAGAGTTACTCCCAGAATCACTCCTAGGTGTCCCTAAATTCCCTTACAGGTTTTAAAGGCTTTCCCTATTATGAAATTGTTAATTCAGTTTTAAATTAGAAAGTTCTTTAATGGTAGATTCTTTACTAAGATGACCTTCCACTTTTTTTTTCCTTAAGTTCCCCATTTTCCCTTTTTATGTTACCTCCTTTCCCTAGTTTTATAAATTTTAAGATTTTTCCCTCTTTCCCCTTTTTACTTAAAACTCAAAAAGGCAGGTGTGAAATTTAACCCCTTTTTCCCTTTTTCAATTAATTAGTTTATTTTAAATTATCACAAGATAAAACAATTAATTCCCTCTTTACATTTTATTTCCACAGATTTTATTTTTTATGGCTAAATTAAATTTCTTATTCCCTTCATGTTACAAGATTCAACGAAGATCTAATTAATATTTAAGTTGTTTTTTTTTCTTTAATTATTATTATTTTATTTCTCTATATATATTTTTTTAAAGGTAGACCAAGTTTTACCACTAGCGTAATTTAGACTCAGACCTTAAATTTCATATTGGGCGACATTTAATTAGGGAAATTGTTTTAAAAATTACTTTACATTTTATTCGTCTTAGGGCCATCTAGGATCATCCCTCTATCATCAACAATGCGATGTGCCCTTCAACATGCACTAGGTGCTCCAAGGGTGCCACTTGCCTCATCTGTTCCCTTGCACGATGTGCCCTTCAGGATGCACTACGTGTTCCAAGGGTGCCACTCGCCTC
Organism: Picea engelmannii; assembly: GCA_009831015.1. Classification (NCBI taxonomy): domain Eukaryota; kingdom Viridiplantae; phylum Streptophyta; class Pinopsida; order Pinales; family Pinaceae; genus Picea; species Picea engelmannii. The sequence continues at coordinate 1,516,618 of ML777187.1, forward strand.
TTGAGTGACTTGGTAGACATCAATAACCCCTGGAGTCAATACTCCACCAGGTGAACTTGTGGGAGACTAAGGGATTCTAAGGAATAATTCCCTCGCCTTATTGCGCGCCCCTTAGAATCATCGTGAGCGACTGTCGCAGTCTACCCTCACGACATCAGGGGTCCTCTCGAACTAGGTAATAGTTAACCTATAGTTCAAGCCATGGCGAGAGTGCTAGTAGGTTGTGGTAGGGTTGTTGTCCACACCTCTCCCTCAACATCTCTGGTAGTCGTGTGTGACCCTTTACTCCATAAGTGAGTCTGGTCGGCAAGCTATCGTCAACCTGCATCATCAACAAATCATGTCAGAACATATCCATATCATATCATACAGTCAGATGCACTAATATCGTATTAAAACAATCAAACCCCAATGGCACACTCCCTGACTCGATCCAGATTCCAAGGGGTTCCACCAATGCCTCTGCATCCTCAAGGTCCAAAATCCTGCACACTCAGTAAAACCAAGTAAATAGCACCTGTCTATGTCAATGTAGTAAAACAACATGTCATCAACCCATAATGACTCATAATCAAAATCAAAAGTTTTAATAGCATAAAATCTGGATCACTTGCGAGCAAGTGTCCTCAAAGAATAAGTTCACTCAGTGCGCTAGAGCGGGATGTTACATACACACTCTCTTGGTCTAAACTTCATCCCAAAGTTTCATAGTATAAATGCCAAAATAAAGTGTATCACATTATCATATGTCTATCTATCAAACAAAAATAGAAACTACTAGCGCATATCATATGCGTCCTCCTAGGTCGTCGAGTGCGGACTATAATTGTCCCACTGTACCTTCACCTAATCTATGGTTTGACATCATAACTGTTGAACGCGATGATATAAGATGCATACCGACTCAGCCATGAGCATTCCCTCATCCGATACCTACAAGGAAATCATGTCAATAACATGTGTAGGATCACTAATATAATGTCTCAAAACCGATACGTGAAAAACATCGTGCATATGCCTCAAAGAATCAGGCAAGGCTAGTCGATAGGCCACGGGCCCCTTTCTCTCCACAATGTCGAAAGTTCCCATGAACCTAGCAGATATTTTATCTCCCTTCCCAAACTTGATCAAACTCTTATGTGGTTTAACCTGCAAGAAGACTCAATTTCCAACCTCGTAACTATGGTCGACACGACGCGCATCGGCATAACTCTTCTGTCGATCCTGTGCTTCTTTAATCCTTTGTCTTATTGTTTGAATTTTCTCTTCCATTCATTGGATTGCTTATGATCCCACTAGGACCCTATCCTAAAGCTTATCCCACCTCAAGGGCGTCTGACAGGGTTGCCCATAAAGAAACTTGAAAGGCGCCATCTTAATGGTGCTCTGGTAACTATTGTTGTAAGCGAATTCCACTAGTGGAAAGAATTCTTCCCAACGCTTTTGTTGGTCCATTACGTACATGTGAACATGTCCTCCAAGTTTTGATTCATTCGGTCAGTCTACCTATCAATCTCTGAGTGATACGCAATACTAAAGTTAAGTTGGGTTCCCAAGGCCTCTTGGAAAATCATCCAAAATCGTTCGGTAAACACCGATCCTCGATCGGATATAATCCTCTTAGGCATGCCTTGCAACCTCACAATCTCACTGATGAAAACTCTAGATATGTCAGGTTCTTGATACGTCGTATGCACAGGAATAAAGTGAGCACTCTTCATCAGTGTGATTACTACTACAAAAATCGAGTCATGTCTCCTTGACATCAGTGGCAATCCCACAATAAAATCCATCAAAATAACTTCCCATTTTGATTCTGGAATAGTGTGTGGTTGTAGTAATCCTGTTGGGTGTCTATGTTCAGCCTTGACCTGCTGACAATCTAGGCATCTAGCCACATAGTTGACTATGTCTTCCTTCATTCCCTTCCAGAAGAATAAGGGTTTAAGGTCTGCCCTCATCTTCGTGACTCCCAGATGAGCCATGTATACTGCTCTATGAGCCTCGCTTAGGATCAACATCCTCAACTCATCGTTTGACGGTACGTAGATCTGACTTATAAACCTCAATAAACCATTACTATCAAATGAAAATCCCTTAAATCGTGGTACCATCATTGTGTTTTGTTCGATAAAACCCTCAATCTCTTTGTACCAGTCATTGTCACACTGTAAAGTGAGAATCTTTTCACGTAGATTTGTCTGAAGAGGCAACGCTGAAAAGATGATTGGTCTCCGACTAAATTCATCCACCACTCATTTCATTGTTCCTTTTATGTAATTAATCTCGAAGTCGTACTCTCTAAGCGATTCTGACCAACGTCGTTGTCATGCGTTCAGGTCACTTTGTGTAAAGATGTGTTGTAGTCCACAATGGTCAATTTTCAGTTCAAATTTTCATCCAACAAGGTAGTGTCTCCAAACCTTCAAGGCATATACGATGGCTAACAAATCCAAATCGTGCATCGCATAGTTCTCCTCATGCCTTCTTAGTTTCCTTGAAATGTAAGTGATCACTCATTCGTCTTGCATCAAGACTCTTCCTAAGCCTTCCTTGGATGCGTCAGTGCATACCAAGAAGTCCGCATCCATGTCAAGGACCTTTAGTATCGGTGTTTTTGTCAAAAATTCCTTGAGCCTCCGAAATGCTTCCACACATTTCTCGGTCCAAACAAATTTCTTGTTTTTCTTCTGCAATTCCATGATCGGATTTGCTATCTTTGAAAACCCCTCTACGAACCGTCAATAGTAACCTACTAAAACAATGAAGCTACGCACTTCCAAGACATTCATCAATGTAGGCCATTCCATAATAGCCTCGACCTTGACTGGATCCATGGCGATGCCTTCGCTGGAGATGACATGCCCTAAGTAGTGAATCTTCGATTGATAAAATGAGCATTTAAACAACTTCCCATACAATTTGTTCTCTTGCAGACACTGTAGCACCAAGCGCAAGTTCTTGTCATGCTCCTCCATCATCCAAGAGTAGATAAAAATATCGTCAATGAAAACTTGGATGAACTTGTCCAAGTACTCGCGGAACACCCGATTCATCAAACTCATAAATACCCCTGGGGCAATTGTCAGTCCAAACAGAAAAACAATAAATTTGTAATGTCCAAACCTTGTCTTAAAGGCAGTCTTAGGGACCTCATCCTCCTTGATCCATAACTAGTGATACCCTGATCGCAAATCGATCTTGGAGAACATCGTTGTGCCCTTCATTTGATCGGATAGATAATCAATTCTCGGCAATGGATATCGATTCTTGATCGTGGCCTTATTCAGTTGAAGGTAGTCAATGTAGAGCCTCCATGATCCCTCCTTCTTTCGTATGAAAATAATAGCTGCACCCCATGGTGACACACTAGGACGTATTAGTCCCAGGTCCAGCAACTCCTTCAGTTGCATTTTGAACTCTTGTAACTCCAGGGTCGACATCCGATAAGGTGTTCTTGCTATCGGTTCAATCCTCGGTTTTAGGTCTATGGTAAACTCCAATTCCCTTTTCGATGACATCTCGGGTAACTCCTCCGGAAACATGTCCGAAAATTATCTCACCACCGGAAGGTGTTCTAAACCTTCCATGAATCCCTTCTCGTTTAACGCAAGGATCGCATAAATCTTGCACCCCTTTCGCATGCTCTTCCGAAGTTGTAAGGAAGAGATGAACCTCAGGGAAACTCCCTGGTTCCGACCTACAATCACATGTCTCTACCCCTCATCATCGACCAAGCTCAACCATTTCATCTTACAGTTGAGTATCACCTAATGCGATTCCAACCAGTCCATACCAATCACGATGTTATAAGATCCTAAGATCGTGATGTACAGGTTGGCCCTGGTGACAAACTCTCCCAGGTTAAGGATACATCCCATAACCTTTCCTCCTACCTTTTTCTTTGCTCCCGAATCCATCTCCATGAAGCTAAACTCATCCTATTCGACTACCTTTACCTTAATCCTTTTTAGCGTTGAACGAGAAATGAAACTCTCGGTAGCACCGGGATCTATCAAAATACAAAGGGTCTGGTTAGCGACGGTACCTATAATCTCAAGCATAGTCGATTGGTGCTCTGTCTGGCAGTTATTCACCGTTGCATGAATCTGATGGGTCTTTCCCATATCTCACAAGGTAGTGGGTCTGGCTGATCTAGAGGCTCTGGTCCTCTCCACCGAGTAGTCACACTGGTAGTGTGGCTCCCCACAAGTCCAACACCCCTTCTTCGGCCTAGTAGTCCTGGTACCCGAAGTAGAAGATCACGACCCCTCGACCTGGAATCTTGGTCTGTTCTACTGAATAGGCCTAAACTACTCCTGTTGTGGGCGACATTGCTGCTGATGTTGTGGTCCCCGATAAGATGTCCATTGTTGAGGCGTCTGTCGTCGGGGTGTAGTGAAAGTGGATCCGCTCTGGAAGCCATGATATCCCAATGTATGTCTGGCTAGTGTCTAATGCTGTTGTGCTCCAGATGAAACCTGCCCTACTGGTCTCACTGGAGTCCTGGTCTGACCCCCGCTAATAAGCTCCTCCTCTAATATGAGGGCCTTCTGGATGGCATGATTCAATGTTTGAAGCATCAGAATCCTGACCTTAGCACGTATGTTATCGTTAAGGACGAACACAAACATTTTGACCTTAAGTTTCTTAGTGTTCATGTGCGGAGAATACCAGAGCAGCTCCATAAAATGGGCCTCGTATTCGGGCACCGTACGACCTCCCTGTCATAAGGCGTTGAACTCATTGAGTTGGCACTCAATGAATTCCTATGAAAGGTACCTCTCTCAGAACCGTTCCTCGAACTGTTCCCATGACACGTCTTCGACGACCATGTTCAGCTGTGGTAGGAGCGTCTTCCACCATAAAAGAGCGCTCCCCTTCATTTGAAAGACCGCCATGCAGACCTTCATGTTGGAGGTATAATCTTGAAGTGCAAAGCACATTGCCATGTTCTCCAACCATGCCTCAGCGGCTGCGCCATTCATGGCACCAAAGAACTTGGGAAATTTGACCTTCTCAAGTTCACAGTGAATTCTACCAGTACCGACTGGAGCACGCGATGGAACCTCAGTGGGTGTCGGCACCCTAGCCTCATCTCTATCCAAATGGCTGATCAATGCCTTAGACATGCATTCAAAAGATATCATCATTCTGACCACATCATCAACTTCTATCTTCTCATGTTCGATAACCTGCTCATCTCCCTGGGGGTTAGACCCCTCAGGCATGGATGCTACTGGAGGCGTCGTGCCTCCTCCCCTAACACCCTGTCGTCTACCTCCGTAACGCCCTCTAACCATGATTACCTGCATGCACATAAGTCAACTTGATCAACAACAGTATAATCAGTCATATCAAAGAAGGTTGTAGTGATCCTAAGTCGTTGGTTGAATCTGGCTCTGATACCATATGTAACAACCCTCCTGTTTAGTTACGACATCAAGCCTCACATAACAAGTGAAAGTTTTTTTTTATTTTTTTTGTGTGTGTGTAGGAGGATTAACATGACATTATACTCAAAAATTCATCATGATGACGAACACCACGCAACAAACTCACGCAACAACAACATGATGACCTAAAATGAATAAGAATGACTACCCGCCCGTCCTACCCTACAATGGTTAGGACCTCCAGGACACATAAGCAACACTCAAGCCCAGGTTCCCATCGATTTTGACCATTTAAGTTCTCAGGGATGGAAACTATTCTGAGGAGCAAGGAGGTGTCTACATCTCGCCCTGTTTAAGGATAAATTCGTGAGTGCGGACACAGACCAATCTCCCCAGATCCACCTGGATCTGGAACAAACTGTGACAGAATACTACTCTTTCCCTAGTTCTAAAGTATTGAATGGACAAGAGAAGAAGGATGATGTACTTACTTTATGAAAGCTCTCCTTATCTCTGTTGATCCTCGCTCTGCTACGATGCTCTTGCGTCGTCCAATCACAATAACACAAACCAATCACAGCAAAGACATTAATATATTCAAAACTCTAGACTATACATGTGATCAAGGAATCATGTAATAAGATGATATCATCATTATGGGAAAGGGACATATTCATGTATTATATT
>ML777187.1:1525134-1539281 GCA_009831015.1 Picea engelmannii
TTCTAGAAGATTCCTTCTAGAAGGATCGAGAACTTATTCATTTTCTCCCTTTAGAAACATTTCCGCACCCTGACCATTAACACAGTGCGGAAAGTCCGCAGTAAGACTGAATGCAGCCTGCGGAAATTAAGGTTTTCCGCAGTATAGTATATATGCAGCCTGCGTATTATTTCCAAAAGTGTGATTTTGAGAAGCTGATAAGTGTAACTTTCTTCATGAAAATAATCTTAATGAAGAGTTAGATCTTCTATCACCATGTCATTATCATGTCATCATCTCGATAACCAAAAATGTGGATAACACGCCCGACACAAGCAGACCAAGCTTACTTAAGCTAAGGACAATCAGGGATGATTTTAAGGATGGAAATTTATTTTAAAATGTAGAAACCTTGGAGAATCTTACTAATCCTTCATATTCCAACTATAAATGTTTGGCGATATTTTTGTAAAAATATTCAAATTTCTAAGGATTTTATATAGTTTTTATAAAATTTTGGTGATTTTTGAGGTAAAATAATTTTATGCTATAGAATTTGGGCAATCATTTTTAAAATAGTGAATCTCTTTTTTGGAAAAACCATGGAACATTAGCCCATGAGCGAAATTTAGCCCCTAAAATCATCCCTGAGGACAATCATCCTAACAACCCCACGCACCCAAACAATTACACAAGTAACTAGAATCTCTTACTGTGAGCAAACCAAGCACACTAAATGTTTACAAGACCAAGTATGAACATCAATTAGAATGGACGTCAATGCCCTCAATGGGAAGCGCAAGCAAAAAAAAGACGACTTCGACAATATCCCGATCAATCGTCGAGTCAAGTTAGTCAATAGTTACCGTCTGTTTTAGTCATTTATCACTAGCCCATCTTAGCATATCTAAATGCAAAATATCATTAAGGTACAATCTAAATTTTCCTTTAAAACAGTTTCATTTGTGAAATTTTAATTTTAGAGGTGTATCAAAGTACCATCTAAATCAATTTGCCTTAAAATATTATTGTTTTTTATAAGTATTCTATTTTAAAATCAATATCTAATAATCATGTAGATATATATAACAATGTCCAAAGAATTAGATTATGTACCTCTTAACAACCTTTACCCAAAAATTCCTCATCCCACTAATAATAATAATAATAATAATAATAATTGTTATTATTATTATTATTAATAAAAGAAAACACTTCATAACTCTAAATATAATAATCATAAAAAAAAAAATTAACCATTTCATAACGATATTAAGATATCCAAATATAAATTCTATAATATTCATACACTTCATCCACTCTGAACAATAAATAAAATCTACACTATGATAGATCGTGTACATTTTCGATGACCCACATAACATGATAGAATAATTAAAAGATAAAATAAAGATATTATTAATTAAATTAAAACAAAGAATTGGGACATTTTTAATTAATTGGGTCTAAGTAAAACACCAATAGAAAATAAGTGTTGACAATAGAAATAGATAATGCAGGCTAAGTAAAGCGCCAATAGAATAAGTGTTTCCAATAGAAATAAGTGTCGACCATAGAAATGGATAATGCAGGCTCAGTAAAACGCCAATAGAAATAAGTGCTGACAATAGAAATAGATAATGCAGGCTAAGTAAAGCTCCAATAGAATAAGTGTTGCCAATAGAAATAAGTGTTGACCATAGAAATGGATAACGCAGGCTCGGTAAAACGCAAATAGAACAAGTGTTGCCAATAGAAATAAGTGCTAACCATAGAAATGGATAATGTAGGCTAAGTAAAACGCCAATAGAAATAAGTGTTGGTGATAGAAATAAGTGTTGTCAATAGCAATAGATAACACAGGCTAAGTAAAAGTAAGTGTGGACAATAAAATTAGAAATGGAGATTACCAGGTCACAAATGCCAACCAAAAGCAAACACGGGCTAAGTAAAACACACCAGAAGGATAGGTAAGATCGCAGGGATCTCCAATATAAATATTGTATAGGTTAAGATGAAACACCAACCACAGATAAACGCAAGCAAAGGAATATGTGGGTAAAACGTAGAGGTAACAGATGGATAAGCAGAGTTTCACTACCATTATCAAGCGATGAGCATACAAAAACAAATTTTCCCGCAATGATATTTACACAGTGAACTTTGCCATTTTAAGTGAGGAAGATGAAATGCTGGATTGGCCACTATCAAATGATGAGAATATGGAAACAAATTCGCCAGCAATGATATTTACACAGTGAACTTCACCATTTTAAGTGAGGAAGACACAATGTTGGGTTGGCCACTATCAAATGATGAGCATATAGAAACAATTCGCCAGCAATAATTTTTACACAATTAAATCATCCGTTTAATTGTTGTAGGTGCAAAGCTAGAGTGGCCATCATCGAATGAGGAACATGTAGAAACGAAATTGCCAGCAAAGGATATTTACATAGTTAATTTAGCCGTTTAAATGATATAGATGAAAGGCTAGAGTGGCCATTATTAAACAATTGAGGGTTAATATTTTCCAGCCATCACATAATGCAATTGATGAACTATAATTATTTTTTCATCCATTACCGAATTACGACAGTTGAGTTAACGTTTTTACAACAGTTACACATTTATAATTGCCGAAGTAAGTAAATAAAAAAAACCATTCAATCCAACTAGATCCAAACACAAATCAAAGTTAAATAATTTTTCATCTCAGAATACCAATATAAAAATGTTGACAACAATAAGAGAATGGCAGGGCCCTAAGGATAACTCATCAAAAGGATCGCAGGGATTTTATCAATCGGGGCCCAAAAAATAAACAACAAGGAAGCAAGATAATCCAAACGCAGAGGTCGTGTTGAAGGATGCAAGTCAACAATCTGGCAAGGACATCCATAGAGGTAGACGACAGATAGGTTCGACTTCACTTCACCATCCTCAGACAGGAAAGCAGGGCATTAAGATCCATAGGTATTTTAACACTAAGGCGATGACCGTAGATCAGGCTCCTAGCCAACTGCTCAGGCGAGGACTGGTGAGCTAGGGACGAAGGCTACACAACCTCAAGGTCACAATCAACACACAGGGTGGTCACGAAAAGTGAGAAAACAAGGTCATAGGTGACGACAACCAATGAGCTAGGCTAAGAATATTTTAGCTATCAATCTAAACATCCAATATACTTACATAATCAACATGCAGATCCAATCATAAAACCTACAACACTCTACCATTAAAACGAAGAAAGCGTATAGTTTCTTGCTCGCCCACTTTGAGTGGATGTCCCACGCGCTCTGTGAAACACCCGCTCGCCGACCATCGAGACTTCACCGATACCTCCTAGCCAATGCAAGGGGTACTCTTCTTCCCCCTTATCCCCCCAAGCCACAAAGGGGCCACACACACTATCCAGAAGTTTTGTCTAGCTCCCAGCTCGCCTCGCAAGGCTGAGCTACCACTCCTCTCTGAGATGGGTATCCCAACTCCCACAACTAAATCAGTCAAGTCGATATTTCTGCAGCACAATGTTACGCAAACAGAAGATTCCCTTCCTCCTTCTCCTTCCTTCATTTTATAGAATTTCGATCTTCCTTTCTTTCCTAAAATCCCATTTAATTAAAGTTTTTAAAATAAATTCCCAAAAATTCTTCTTCGTACAAGTGTCACCTATCCCCTTCATTTCTCCATTATTTAATTTCTTTAAGTAATTAATTATCTTATTTCCCTCACCCACCTAGAGTTACTCCTAGTTGTCCCTAAATTCCCTTACAGGTTTTAAAGGCTTTCGCTATTATGAAATTGTTAATTCAGTTTAAAATTAGAAAGTTCTTTAATGGTAGATTATTTACTAAGTTGACCTTTCGCTTTTTTTTCCTTAAGTTCCCCTTTTTCCTTTTTTATGTTACCTCCTTTCCCTAGTTTCCTAAATTTTAAGATTTTTCCCTCTTTCCCCTTTTTACTTAAAACTCAAAAAGGGAGGTGTGAAATTTAACCCCTTTTTCCCTTTTTCAATTAATTAGTTTATTTTAAATTATCACAAGATAAAACAATTAATTCCCTCTTTACATTTTATTTCCACATATTTTATTTTTTATGGCTAAATTAAATTTCTTACTCCCTTCATGTTACAAGATTCAACGAAGATCTAATTAATATTGTAGTTGTTTTTTTTTGTTTGTTTTTTTTAATTATTATTATTTTATTTCTCTATATATATTTTTTTAAAGGTAGACCAAGTTTTACCACTAACGTAATTTAGACTTAGACCTTAATTAGGGAAATTGTTTTAAAAATTACTTAACATGTTATTTATCTTAGGGCCATCTAGGATCATCCCTCTATCATCAACAACGTGATGTGCCCTTCAAGACGCACTAGGTGCTCCAAGGGTGCAACTCGCCTCATTTGTTCCCTTGTGCGATGTGCCCTTCAGGATGCACTACATGCTCCAAGGGTGCCACTCGCCTCTTGAGTGACCTAGTAGACATCAATAACCCCTAGAGTCAATACTCCACTAGGAAAACTTGTTGGAGACTAAGGGATTCTAAGGAATAAGGCCCCCGCCTTATTGTGCACCCCTTAGAATCATCGTGAGCAATTGTCGCAGTCTGCCCTCACGGCATCGTGGGTCCTCTCGAACTAGGTAATTGTTAACCTATAGCTTGAGCCACGACGGGAGTGCTAGTAGGTTGTGGCAGGGTTGTTGTCGACACCTCTCCCTCAACATATCTGGTAGTCATGTGTGACCCCTTTACTCCATAAGTGAGTCTGGTCGGCAAGCTATTGTCAGCGTGCATTATCAACAAATGATGTCAGAACATATCCATATCATATCATCCAGTCAGATGCAATAATATCACAGTAAAACAATCAAAACCCAATGGAACACTCCCTGTCTCAATCCAGAGTCCAAGGGGTTCCATCGATGCCTTTGCATCCTCAAGGTCCAAAACCCTTCACAGTCAGTAAAACCAAGTCAATAGCACCTATCTATGTCAATGTAGTAAAACAGCATGTCATCAACCCACAACACCTCATAATCAAAATCAAAAGTTTTAATAGAATAAAATCTGGATCACTTGCGAGAAAGTGTCCTCAAAGAATAAGTTCGCTCAGTGCGCCAGAGCGGGATGTTACATAATTGAATTATTTCAACTTATGCTTACTATGAGAATATTGTCCATTTTCATAATTGTATGACTACTTTTCAATGATATTACCACAAAATTTCTTTCCACTATCATTATTGTATGACATATTGTAATTTATAACATACTTGTAATACTTCTTTTAAACATTGTAGATGGTATAATATGCATGTTTATAAAATATAAATACAACAATATCTATATCTGGTTTCTACATCAACCGTTTACTTCAAGTAGTGACCATTACGGTACACAGAACTTCAATTTATTGGAAATAAAAACATAGAGTTATTTATCTAAGTTATTTCATCAGAATACAATTGCAATAAAAACAACATAGACATTTAAATTTGACAATTTAAAAATAAAAACTTGAAACAGATAAGGAGCATCCAGTTTCCACCCAATCGTATAATGGATCAGCCAATTTACTTAATCCAATCACCCCCAAGACTGATCATGAATCCATGAGGGTGAAATAAGCTTCATGTTTTAGTAGTCCTCTTTCTCTTGACAATTGCCTAATACACACAGTGCTCACACAACAACCCTTTATCCCTCTCTTCTCCCCATAAAAAAATAATTTTCAGCTATTTACTTTCTTCCACATGTTAATAAGATTCTTACCTCCTCACACGTGTGTTCTTATATTTCTTTGTTTCCTAGGTACTATTCTTCCCCAACTTCTTTCGCTCCTTGGGAATTTTTGCAGCCTGGGGAAATCCTTGATTTCCAAGGTGTTTCAATCACTAGAACTAACTTCTGACACTTGTCCTTTCCTTCCCAGGTTCAAATTTAACTTGTTCCCCACTCATGGATTCATAATCATCTCTTTTTAGCTTGGTTGTTCCTTCTGTCCCCTTTATTTATTAAATAATAATTGTGTCTCTTACATCTGTCCAGTCCTTAAGGACACTTGGAAATTCACTGTGTGCTACAATAATTAAATAATTAACAATCAATTTACCCACTAATTCTATATTCAAGGGTATTACATAATCTCCCCCTTGGACTTAACACCGTCCTCAATGTTACTGCTTGATTATTTTCTATCATTCTTGGAACAAGGTTGGATATGTCTTCCTCATGACATCCTCCAACTCCCAAGTAGATTCTTCATGGACGAACTACTTCCATTGCACTTTTACCTTAACGATGACTCGATTCCATAGAAATGTTTCTTTTTTGTCCAGAATGTGCAAAGGTTCCACCTAGAACTCACCTTTCGGTTCTACGTGTAACAAATTCCAATCAATTACATGAGTAGGGTCATGCACATATTTCTTTAATAATGATATATGAAAAACATTATGAACTTTTCTTGCCTTAACCCGAAGATAAACTTGATCCCCAACATTATTTTTTTTATCTATTTTGTTCTGATCTATGTAAATTTTTTGTCAGTCTTGCACCTCTTTTATATTTGGTCCAACAATGATCATGTATACTAGATTATCCCAGCTAATCAGAGTCATGCATTTCATACCATATAGGATTTCTAATGGACTCATTTTGGCTGAGGATTGATAACTATTATTGTAGGTGAATTCTACTAAAGGTAAGTAGTCTTCTCATCTTGTCAGTTTATCCATCACGTACATTCATAGCATGTCTTTGATGATCTGGTTAGTACGTTTAGTTTTCTCATCTGTCTCAGGATGGTACCTAGTACTAAAGTTTAACTGATTTTCAATACCTGCGATATAATTCCCTTCTTATGATAAAATTTTTCCTAACCCTTATTTGCTAGCATGAATTCATACAGTGAAATCATTGTAAGGGTCAATGACTTTAATAATTGGTGCAGTATTTAATTGTTCCTTTAACTGATTAAAACTTTGTTGACCTTTGTGTGACCAAAAACACTTTACTCCCTTTTTCTGTAATAATGTAATAGGGAAAGCGATCTTGGAAAAACATTCAATAAATATTAGGTAATAACCTATTATCCCCATAAATGATCATATCTCCACTACATTCATGGGTCTAGGCCATTCTATTATTGCTTTTGTTTTTTCTGGATCTACTGATATCCCATCCTCGGAAATAATATGTCATGGGTATTGTATTTTTTTCTGATAGAAGTCACACTTGTTGAATTTATCATAGAGTTGATGTTCTCGTAACGTTTGTAGAACTATTCTCATGTGTTCTTCATGTTATTTTTCTATCTTTGAATAAATCAAAATGTCATCAATAAAAATAAAAATAAAAACAGATCTAGATATTGGTTGAATATATTTTCCATTAGGCACATGAAGGTTGTTGGTTCATTTGTGAGTCCAAAAGGAATTACCACAATCTCATAATGTCCATATCGTGTTCGAAAAGTTTTTTTATTAATATCTTCATCCTTAATTCTGACATGGTGATAACTAGATGTTAAATCAACCTTGGAAAATATTTTTTCTCCTCCCACTTGATCAAAGAGATCATTAATTCTCGGTATAGGATACTTATTTTTAATGGTAATTTTATTCAAATGTCGATAATCGATACATAATTGGAATGTCCCATCCTTTTTCTTGACAAATAATATCGGTGCTCCCCATGGTGATACACTAGGTCTGATATATCCTTTGTCTAGTAGTTCTTATATCTATATTTTAAATTCTGTTAATTCAAGAATACTCATTTTGTAAGGTTTCTTTAACATAGGGCCAGATCCTGGTACTAAGTCAATAGAGAAGTCTAATTCCCTCCTTGAAGGTAATTCTCATATCTCATCTGCAAAGACGTCTTTAAAATATCTTAATACTAAATAATCTCCGAGTTTTGGTTTTTCATCTTCACTTAACATATCCATTACTTGAACTGCATACAATTGACATCATTTTGTGATACATTTCTTAAGTTTCATGGTTGATAATTGGATTACTGAAATTTCTTTTCTTATTCCTTGAACCGTTCATTTTATCCCATTTTCGTCTTAATAAACAAATGGTTTTTCATAATAATTTAACAAGACCTTTTGTGATTCCAATCAATACATGCCGATAAAAATGTCATATGATCCTAAGGGTAACAAATTTAAGTTAGCCAAACTATTCTAATCATTTATTCCTATATCACACTTAGAAATATATTCTGATACTTTTTATTTTGTGTCGGTGGCCAATTGTACTAACCAAGACTTAGGGTGTTTCACTTTTTTTCAGTTTACAACTTTCTACTAATGATGGGGTTATGTAATTCAAACTTTCCCCTGGTTCTATTAGGATAGAGACGTGTTAGTTTTGTATCTTTCCTTCAATCTCTACTACAGTAGATTGATGATCATCCTGTCTTCCTTCCAAGGCATCATTAATTATGTGTATGTATTTTCCCATCTCTCCCACTGTAGTAGCTTCTTGTAGGTTGTGAACAGTAGTCCTATTTTTTGGATTTAAACATGGGAAGTTTCTTCGTAAATGTTGTTCTCCACACTCCCAACATTTCAATGGTTCTCTAGGACCATCTGCAAGATTCTTATATCCCTAATTTATTTCCTTGTTCCCTCCTTGAGTTTGTTGTGTACTAGATGGATGGTCATTTATTTGAAATCTCTTATTCATGTTACGATAAGGGTTTGGATTAAACCCTTTCTTGTGTTGATTCAGTTTATCTTGTTTTCTATCCTTCCAAGATTTAGGTGTTTTAGACCTTTGTTTATATCATTCATAGCACACTCTGGCTTTTCTAAAAACTTCATTTAAAGATATAGGATTTTTGAATTCAATTCTTTCCTTAAAAGACTATGGTAGGAAGCTTAAGAACCTATGATTTTTCACTTTATATTCTTTAATATAATGTATAAATCTCAATATATCTAGGAATTTATTAATTAGATAACCATTGACATTTTTCCTAGTCACAGTTCATAAAATTCCTTAGTCTTTATTCCATAGTAACTTTCTGATAGGTTTTTTTTCTTAAAGTACTTCTTAAATTCTTACCACTCCATTATTTTCTCCTTTAATCCCTTTTCTAACTTCATATCTTTCCACCAGATGCTTGCTTTTCCTTTTAAGTTATAAATTTCCATTCTAACCTTCATATTGTTGGAATAATTATAAATCTGAAAGTACTTTTTGATATCTAGTAACCATGCTTCAACTTCTTCACCTGTTTTTTACTCGTAGTCAAATGTAGAGGGTTTTATCTTCTTGAATTCACCTTCCACATTGTATCTCTTTTTTATTTTCTTGGAAGAGGGTGTTTGTAATTATTGGCCTCTTGGTTGAGTGTTTATGAGGATCTATCGTTTGACTTAGATTCACTTCTTTATTTTTCAGATGACTGGTTGCTAGTTTCTTTATTTACTTCTGATTTTTTTGATTTACTCTTTTAAGCCATATTTTGCAATAATATCTCAATTAGCTCTTGTTTCTATTGTTGTTTCTTCTTAATTATCTCATTTTCTTCCTTAAAATTCTTAAGATCCACTATGAGGCTCCTCATAGTTTCCAACACCTAAGAGGATGAACTATTTTCACTTTTATGTTAAGGGTTTTGTTGGTTGACATTTCCTTCAAGGTTAATTTCTTCTTCATTTAGAGTCGAAAAACTGTGAGGTTGAATATTATCATGTCACTTTAACAATAAAATATTCATTTGGGTAAGAAATTAAACACACATAACTTTGTTTAAGAATTTTTTGTTTACACCCATAAGGTCTAGTGTTGTTGAACTAGACTCTGACACCATATGTAACGTACCCAAAACTCATAAATAAACAAAAAAAAAAATTATTTATTTAATAGTTTTAAACTATCGAAGAAGAAATATGAATTTGATGAACATGTTACCTTCTCAATCTATTACTATTTTAAATTATGTCACTGAACGTACCCAGTTCCATAATTATTACTTTGAAAATTCATGTTTGACAGTTGGAGGTCCATTACAATGCAATTTGAAATGAAATACTAAGTGGTAGTAACCACTTGGACTAATGGCCCAAGACAAGAATTATCATGCCTATATGTATTCTAATACATAGTAAAAATGTTGATAAAGCAAAGCAATGGTTTTAGTACTAGGTATACAAATTTGAATTAATATAAGAGTTACATCGTATACTACTATTACATCGCATGTCATTACTAACTAACTTCTAAGGCCTATGGTATCCTTAGGATTACTTCATCATTTTTAAAACTTCACTTTACATACAAGATTTACAATATAGTCCAAACATGAGATTAGGTTCTCTATCTGGACAATTGGGTAAACAAAATGAGTTGGTGGAAAGTATTTACGAAGCCATAACTCTTTTTTAGGCATACCCGTCTCTTGAAAACTCTGGACCACTCCTTGGATGCTAGGTCTCCACCTTCCCATATCTCTTGTACTATATGTGACTAGATTGTTCAGTAAGGTACATGAGAGGAGCTCGATGTCTTCATCATTACCTACGCTAATTAGGTTATGGATTTCACACCTTTCCCTACTATTGTTTCCTATGCACTTTCTCTAAGTAGCGTATTGAACTGGTTTTCTCCTACATAAGCACTCTTCTATTTGCAATTTCTTACCAATGTATATCTCTGCAAAAAGTCCCAAATTTCTACCGCAAGAATTGGATGTTAGCATTGTGTTAGTGGACCTTATTGGTTCTCATTATCATTAAATATGTATCAATCCCTTGTCATGGAGATTCCATTGATAAAGAGTTCTAGGTGGTAGAAATGGATATAGCCCGAGAAATATTAGGCAAGTAAATTGTCTCTGGGGTTATCTTGGAATGATAGGTTTTTACAAGGAATTTTCTCTTTTCGAGGGTGAGACTTTGCTTACGCATGCACCCTCATGATTATTACACCTCATGAAGTTCACTTGAAGAAGGAAGATGCAGTTCATTCGAAAATTGTTTCTTTCATTCAATCTGGGAGAGGTAAGAGTCCTTATTATAAATCTTTCGTTTTCTTTGTTATTATTCTTAAAAGAATAAGTATGTGTGCAATACATAGGTATTGTCTTTCCTTCCTAAGATATCCAAGATTACATAAGTTCCTTCTGGTTCTCCATTGCTCATTGCATAATTATTTGTTCATAATTAATTTGGATATTTTAGCTCTCAGTTTATTTAAGCTATCTCTCAGTAGTTGTTAGCTTTTCTTCTCACTGACTAAAAAATAATTGTGTTATTGCCAAATGTTACGACACTCTCCCATGAATATATCAATGCTCGTAGTAGTTATCTTTTCTTCTCACTGACTAAAAAATAACTGCGTTGTTGTCAAAGGTTATGACACTCTCCCTTAGTCTCCCATAAGGTCGCGTGATGGATTATTGACTCCAAGGGTTGGACGTCTACTAAAATGTAATGACCCTTGTTGTTACAACTACATGCGACGCAACATAGAAGAAAACAATTTTTTTTCCTAAGAAGGAAGGAAACAATGACAACAATTAATCAACACAACTTGATGATGAACACAACGCCCGCAAATCAGGAAACATAAAACAATGACCCAACATACTAGCACATCATGCAACTGGACGAAACAAGCGAAATCAAATAGACAAATAAAACAACTAAGCTATGAGACAATATCAATATCATCCAGATGCAACCAGCATCAAATGACACAGGTAACTTGAACCTTTGTGACGAGAGAGGAACAAGCAAGAACAAAATTTATAGCACAAGTACCAACATCAATTACAACGAACATTGCACCCACATCGGGAATCACATGACTCTAGCTAGGTTATAATTCGCTTCTATCAATCAAGGCGTGCAATGATCCCCTCATCAGGAATCATGTCATCACAAGGTGGTGGGCATGAGAGTAACCAAGGCACAACATAAGGTATCTCGACCAATAACCCAAGAAAAATCCAACGCGCTAGGAGACCAAATTAACTCTCAAAAATACAAGAAAACTATATAAAAGCGCCCAATCGAGAAGTCAACAAGACGCAAGGTGACATCATTCAATATTTAATTGCGCAACCAACCAAAGAATTATTGTTTTCTTATGAGGCACTATTTCAAGGAAGTGTCCCCCATTATAAAACAAAAATAATTTGAATAATATCTAAAAATTCATGTTCATGGATATTCTATTTTAATTCTCTATATAATAGAATGTTATTTGAAAGCTAGCTTAATCATAGTGATATAAGGAATTAGTGTTGGATTACTGAGAGGGGGGGTGAATCAGTAATAACATAATTATAATCATTTTTCTTCAAATGTTATATCAATGTAGAATTATTATCCAATAATGAGCAGTAATAAATAAACAATCACACACATGCACAATACACTGGTGTTTTATGTGGAAACCCAAATCGGGAGAAACCCACATAATCCTTTTTCTTATATGTCTTGAATAATTACATTCATTGGAAGCACCAACTTCCTTTGTTTTCATCTACAACTGGAAGGAGGCTCCAACCTCCTAGTTTCTCAGGCTACAACCTGAGGGAAGCTCCAACTCCCCAAATCTATGGCTACAACCAGAAGGAGGCTACAACCCCCAATGTTCTCTAGCTACAACCAGAAGGTGGCTACAACCACCTGTCCTTTCCCTGTCCTGCCACCCTGAAGTAGAAGTAGAATGATGGAACCATTGTCACACTATCACTGTGAGATATATTGTTATAAACCTGTACCAATAATTTCGAACCATGCATCAACCTGTACCTCAACCTGTAATCAACCTGTACCATAAACAAGTGCATCAACCATGCACTAACCTGTAATCAACCTATACCATAAACAATTGCATCAACCATGCACCAACCTGTAATCAACCTGTACCATAAACAAGTTCATCAACCATGCACCAACCTGTAATCAACCTGTACCATAACAAAGTGCATACAACCATGTACCAAGTATGTATCAATCATGTGTCAACTACTCATCAACTATGACTCATCAATGTGTACCAACATCATCAACTATACACCTCATGTATGTGCACCAACTCATCAACTACTTGTCTCAACCATGTACTCAACATGTGCCACAACCAAAAGACCTCATCAATTTTATCATAAAAATATGCTTTGTAGCTCTATAATAGACCTGGTGTATATGATCACATTCATGCAAACCTTCCTTAACTTTAAAACAAGATACTAGCATTTTCATCAAACTTTTCTTTAGTCTCACATGCCTAGTTTTGGATTAGTCAACAACCCTAACTGGAAGTAATCATAAATTTGAACCTATAATGTATAAATCTATAAACCTAATACACAATGTTATTCAGTGTGTTTTATGCAATTCCTCCAAGTGGAACTACTTTTAACCTCTCAAAAAATGAGTTATAGAAAAAATGACAAACCTTGCTGAATTCTAGCTTATTATAGAGAGCGACCTTATAGAGCGTGCCCCGCACAAAATGTTTAATAAAATGATATGAAACTATTACAAAACATACGAAAGACTGTACCCTAACCAAAACATTTTGTATCACTTAATTTGGATCTGTTATGAATAAGTTATGACGTTTTTACCCGAAACACCTGATTTTGACTAGTTTCAGGACTGACCACAAACCCTATTTTCCACAGAGTGTAACTCCCAAAATACAATGACCCACAAGTTGAATTTTTAACCAGAGATACTTGGATATGTTTTATCTATTTCATATCAATTTCAAGATCTGAATCATTATATAAAAAATGTTATAGAGAAAATGGTGAGATGACCTGAAAATTACCCTAGAAAACACCATCAAAAGAATTTATCCTTCCTTGCATTATGGCCTTCTTTTCTTCACTTTCCTCAAAATTTCGGCTTAGATATCATTTGTAAACCTCAGAAACCTATATATATTCAATATTCTCAAGTCTTATTCAAATGAGAGAGCCTTTCCCCTTATTTATACTCTCCAAGTAGCTTCCTTAAAAACATCTTCTAGGTCACTTGGCCCCACTTTCCTTATTTTAGGGTTGGGTCTACTTCTAATTTCTCCATTAAAATTATTATTGAAATAATTTGTTTTGTATTCACTTTGAATTATAATACACTCATCACTTCACTTTATTATTTACCTTTTAAAATATCTTAAA
>ML777187.1:1555970-1573891 GCA_009831015.1 Picea engelmannii
TGATTATTTATCTTCACTTGAAATGTTTTCAAAATCACATTTAGAAATAATGCATTCAAGAGTTTTTGATGATTCTTTACCTTTGATGATGTTGATGGAGTGGTCTTCAATTTCTTCTTTCTCTTCCTTGCTTTGATATGTCTTCTCTAGCTTTAGCCATAGATCCTTGGCAGAAGTGCATTGTCCCATGCTCTCTTTGAGAGGGATTGAGATTCCACTAACAATTGTCTTGAGAGCCAATGCATCATTCTTCTTTCCTTCCCTTTGAGCTACAAACTTTGACTTGTTCTTCAACGGAACATATCCACCGATGGTTGCCTTCCAAATAGTTTCTCCCATTGTCTTCCAATACACTCTCATCTCTATTCTCCAAATAGAATAGTTTTCCTCATCAATAATTGGAACTTCATCATCCATTTGTGTGTCTATGGATATCCTTCAAGCTTGTTAAGGCTTGTAGTGAAGTCCCTCTCTGATTCCAATTGTTGGACACACTTACCACACTTAGAGGGGGGGTGAATGAGTGTGGGGCTCTTTTTCCCAAAACTTTCCTCTTGCACCAAAACTCATCAATTAGCATTCAACATTTACTCATTACCCATTGTTTTCATTTATAACCAGTTAGATGTGAGCACATATCAGCAACATCTATCAGCAATATATCATCAACAAGTCATCACCACAATGAACACAAAGAACACAAGATGTATGTACAATTTTCTTTTTACTACGGACTACAATCCTTGGGGTTTATCAGCAACAACTGAATAGAGTAAAACTATACAAGAGCACCAGATCTATATGCAAGACTCAGCTTGAGAATAGCTTGCATTCTCAGCACCAACTGAGATGAGGCAACAATCTTCAACAGATATCAATCGGTACCATAAACAAGAGCATCAAACATGCACCAACCTGTGCCAAACAACCTGTAATCAATCTATACCATAAACAAGTGCATCCAACCATGTATCAAGTATATACCAATCATGTTTCAACTAATAATCAACAATGAATCATAAATATGTACCAACATCATCAACTATACACCTCATGTATGTGCCAACTCATCAACTGCTTGTCTCAACCATGACTAGTTTTGGATTAGTCAACAACCCTAAATTGAAATAATCATAACTTTGTACCTATACTGAATAAAGATATGAAACTGATACACAATTTTCTTCATTTTGTTTTATGAAATTCCTCCAAGTGTCACTACTTGGAACCTCTCAGAAAAGGAGTTATAGCAAAAATGGCATACCTTGCTGAATTTTGGCTTATTCTAGAGAGCGACTTTGTAGAGCGTTCCCCGCAAAAAATGTTTGATGAATAGATCTGAAATGGTTATAGATCATACTAAATACTGTAATATAACCAAAATAATTGGTCTCACTGAATTTGGATCTGTTATGAATAAGTTATGACGTTTTTACCTGAAACATCTAATTTTGACTAGTTTCAGGACTAGCCACAAACCCTATTTTCCACGGAGTGTAACTCCCAAACTACAAAGACCCACAAGATAAATTTTTAACCACAGATACTTGGCTATGTTTTCTCACTTTCATAGCAATTTTAGGATCTGAATCATTATATAAAAAAACTTATAGCGAAAATGGTGAGATGACCTATACATAACATACCTTAGAAAGCACCATCAAAAGAATTTATCCTTCCTTGCATTTCGGCCTTATTTTATTCACTTTCCTCATCATTTCATCTTAGATATCCTTGTTTACCTCAGTCACCTATAGATCTTCAATATTCGCAAGTGTTCCACACCAAAAATGCTCTAGAAGCTCTCACAAGAAGCTCTCCATCACTACTCCAAAATATATTCCCACAAGAAGCTCTCCATCGATCCACAAAAAGGATGATCTACAAGAGACCATTGCTATCTTATTTATACTTTCATACTTTAGGTCACTTAACCCATTTTTAGGTCACTTAAACCATTTCTAGGTCACTTAACCTATTTTCCTTATTTTAGGGTTAACCACTTTCCATAAATAGAAAGTTCTCCAATACTTTAACATTTAAATATTCCTTCTTGATTTGGTCACCTTACTTTATCGTTTCTTGATTTTGTCATTTCTCTTGATTATTTAAATAATCCATCTTGAATTTGTCACTTTAATTTATCATTTAAATAATATTAACCCATTTCTAGGTCACTTAACGTATTTTCCTTATTTTTAGGGTTAACCACTTTACATAAATATTCCTTCTTGATTTTGTCACCTTATTTTATCATTCTTTATTTTAGGTCACTTTGACTTCTTTGACTTTGGGGGCTTCAAGCCTTCATGTGAGGGTCCTTCATCTTCATAAGGCCATAACTCTCAAAATAGGAGGAGTTATGTGACATTCCACATGCCACCAGAAATGGCATGACAAGCACTATCCATCTAGGATAGTTTCACCAACAATTTCCTTGATCTTCATCTCGTTATTCCTCATACAAGCATGGGTCCTCCAACCTTTCTTCTAGGATAACTCAATCCATAAAGCGTCTTCCCGTGAGGGCTTTCACCATAAGGGGACCACTTTGGAGTTCAACCATTTGTGCACCTTATCAATCATGATAAGACAATAATGAGTCATATATACATTTTTCCAACAATGCATCATATACCAATGAAACCACATCGATCCATCTTCATCAGGTATCAACGACAACTCATTGATCCATCTTCATCTATGAATTCTCATCAAGGACAATACATATTATATTACATCAATTATCAATCAATCAATCCTTTGACATCAATCAATCACTTGAAATCAATCAATCAAACCATTGGCATCAATGACAACATGATCTAACACGTTAACCTACAGTTTAAGCCACGACGAGAGTGATAGTAGGTTGTGGCAGGGCTGCTGCCACACCTCTCCCTCAATGTCTCTAGTTGTCGTGCGTGACCCCTCTACTCCAAATGTGAGTCTGGTCGGTAATCTATCATCATCCTGCATCCATCAACGAATCATGTCAGCAATAGTAATCAATCATCATAACATCTAATAATATGTACATCTGTCACATCAACAAAATTCAAACGCTAACGTTCCACTCCTTGACTCGATTTGAAGTCCAAGGGGTTTCATCGATGCCTCTTCATCCTCGATGTCCAGAGTCCTGGACACTCAAGAGAACCCAGTCAATAGAACCTATCTATGTAAATAGAACAAATTAACATATTATCAAATCCACAATATCTTACAATCATAATCAAAACAGCCAATAGTATAATAACATGGATCACTTCCATGCAAGTGTCCTCAAAGAATAAGTTCACTTAGTGCACGCAAGAGAGGGATGTTACATACACCCCCGCTTGTTTTATACTTCATGTTAAAGTTTCATAGTATATAAGTGTTGAAATAAATTGTATCACGGTATCATAATTCTATCTATCAATAAAAATGGAAATTGTTGACGCATATCATATGTGTCCTCCCAGGTCACCAAGTTTGGACTATAGTTGTCCCACTAGACCTTGATTTGATCTACTATTCGACGTAGTAGCTATCGAATGCGACATTCTAGGATGCAGATTGGCTCCCTCATGAGCACACCCTCTTCAGATACCTACAAGGAACTCATGTCAATAACATATGTAGGATCACTCATATAATGTCTCAAATTAGATACATGAAAAACATCATGCATACGCCTCAAAAAATCAGGCAAGGCTAGTTGATAGGGCACAGGCCCCTTCTATTCCATAATCTCAAAAGGTCCCACAAACCTAGTAGATATTTTATCACCCTTTCCAAACTTTATCGAACTCTTTTGCAGTTTTACCTTCAAGAAGACTCGATCGCCAACTTCATAACTACAATCGACATGATGTGCACCGACATAAATATTATGTTTTCCTAATGCTTCCTTGATCCTCTGTCTTATTGTTTTCATTTGATCTTCCATTTCTTAGATCGTTTCTGGTGCCACTAGGACCCTATCCTCAAGACGATCCCAAATCAAAGGCATCTAACAGGATCTCCCGTAAAGAAACTTGAAAGGTACCATATTAATGGTGCTTTGATAACTTTTGTTATATGAAAATTATGCTAGTGGAAAGAATTCTTCCCAATGCTTATATTGGTCCATAACATATATACACAACATGTCCTCCAATATTTGGTTTGTTCATTCGGTTTTCCCGTATGTCTTTGAGTGATACATGGTACTAAGGTTAATTTGGGTTCCCAAGGGCTCCTGGAAACTAGTCCAAAATCATCTTGTAAACATCCATCCTCTATCGGATATAATCCTCTTATGCACGCCATGCATCCTCACAATCTCACTGATGAAAACTATAGCTATGTCAAGTGCATGATACGTCATATGCACTGGAATAAAATGAGCACTCTTCGTCAGAGTGTCGACTACCACAAAAATTGAGTCGTGTCTCCTTGTCGTCAGTGGAAATAAAACAATGAATTCCATCAAAATGACCTCCCATTTTGATTCTAGAATCACGTGTGGTTGTAGTACTCTTGTTGAATGTCTATGTTCAGCCTTCGCCTGCTGACATTCTAGACATATTTCCATGTCGTTGACTATGTCTGCCTTCATTCCTTTCTAGAAGAATAAGTGATTAAGGTTTTACCTCATCTTCATGACTCCTAGGTGAGCCATGTACACTGCTCTATGAGCCTCATTTAGGATCCAACTCCTCCACTCATCATTGGGCGATACGTAAATTCGAATTTTAAATCTCAATAATTCGTCGTTTCCCATTGTAAATCCTTCAAATTTTGGTACCATCATTGTGTTTTTTCCGATAAAATCATTGACCTCTTTATACCAGTCATTGTCACAGTGTAAATTTAAGATATTTTCATGTAGATTCATCTGAAGAAGCATCACCGAAAATATGTGTGGTCTCTAACTCAACGCATCTGCCACTTTTTTCATTGTAAATTTTATGTAAGTAATCTCAAAATCGTACTTGTTAAGCAATTCCAACCAATGTCATCGTCACGCATTCAATTCAATTTGTGTAAAGATGTGTTGTAGTCCACTGTGGTTCATTTTTAGTTCAAATTTTCATCCAATAAGGTAGTGTCTCCAAACTCTCAAGGAATATACAATGGATAACAACTCCAAATCATGTGTAGCATAGTTCTCCTCATTCCTTCTCAAATTTTTCGAGATGTAAGTGATCACTCAACCGTATTTCATCAAAACTCTGCCTAAGCCTTCCTTGGATGCATCAATGCATACCAAGAAGTTCGCGTCAATATTAGGGAACTTTAGTATCAGTGTTTTCTTCAACAACTCCTTGAGCCTCTGAAATGCCTCAGTCCATTTCTCGGTCCAAACAAACTTCTTGTTCTTCTTCTACATTTCTATGATCGGATTCACTATCTTCGAAAAACCCTTGATGAATCGTCGACAGTATCCTGCTAAACCCATGAAGCTATGCACTTCGATCACATTCGTTGGCACAGGCCATTCCATAATATCGTCAGCCTTTGCGAGATCCACAATGACACCTTTGTTGGAGATGACATGCCCTAAGTAATGAATCTTCGATTGATAAAAAAATAATTTGGAAAAATTCCCATACAATTTGTTCTCTCGTAGACACTGTAGTACCAAGCGGAATTTCTTGTCATGCTCCTCCATCATCCGAGAGTAAATCAAAATATTGTCAATGAATACTCAGACGAACCTGTCCAAGTATTCGCAAAACACCCCATTCATCAAACTCATAAATACACCTAGGGCGTTCGTCATCCCAAATGACAAACCATTAAAATTTTAATGTCCAAACCTTGTCTTAAATGCGTTCTTAGGGATTTCATCCTCCTTGATCTGTAACTAGTGATACCTTGATCTCAATTCGATATTTGAAAACATCGTCGCACCCTTCATCTAATCAAATATATAATCAATTCTTGCCAATTGATATTGATTCTTGATCGTTTCCTTATTCAATTGATGATAGTCAATGCAGAGTCTCCATGACCCATCCTTCTTTCGTATGAAGATAACGGGCACACCCCATCGTGACACACTTGGACATATAATTCCTAGGTCCAACAACTCCTTCAATTTCATCTTCAACTCCTGTAACTTCAGGTTCAACATCTGATAAGGCATTCTTTCTATTAGTTCAGTCCTTAGTTTTAGGTCTATGGTAAAATCCAATTCCCTCTTTGACAGAATCCTAGGTAACTCCTTTGGGAATACGTCTGCAAACTCTCTCACCACTGGAAGGTGTTCTATATGTTTCGCTACTCCCTTCTTGCTTAATGAAAGGACCGCATAAATCTTACATCCCTTGCATGTTCTCTTTCATAGATGCAAGGAAGAGATGAACCTCAGGGAAACTCCCTAGTTATGACCTACAATCACACATCTTTTTCCCTGATCATCGACCAAGCTCAATCATTTTGTCTTACAATTGATTATCGCCTCATGCGATACCAACTATTCCATACCGATCACGATGTCATAAGATCCCAAGATCATGACTTACAGGTTGGCTATGGTGACAAACTCTCCCAGGTTAATGCTACAACCTGTAACCTTCCCTCCAACCTTTTGTTTGGCTCCCGAAGCCATTTCTAAAAAGATAAACTCATCATGTTCAACTGCCTTTACCTTAATTATTTTTAGTGTTTCACCAGAAATAAAACTTTCAATAAAACCTAGATCTATCAAAATGTTAAGGGTTTCTTTAGCGATGGTACCTGACGTCTCAAGCAAAGTCGACGGGTTCTCTGACTAGCGGTTATTCACCATTGCATGGATCCGATGGGCCTTGCCCAAATATCCCATGGTAGTGGGTCCGACTGAGCCAGATTCTCTAGTCCTCTCCACTCGGAAATCGCACTGGTAATGTGGTTCCCCACATGTCCAACACCCTTTCTTCAGTCCAGTACTCCTGGTACCCGAAGTAGAAGCTAACGATCCACTTTCCTAGAACCCTTCTCTGTTCTACTGAACATGCCTAACCTATTGTTGTTGCGATCGACACCGGTGTTGGTGTTGTGGTCCTTGGTAAGGAGTCTATTGTTGAGTCATTTTTCATCGAGGTTTAGTGAAGGTGGATCCTCTCTGGAAACCACGATATCCTGGTGAAATTATAGCTGGTGTCTAGTGTTGTTGTGCACCAGATGACACTTGCCTTGCTGGTCTCATTGGAGTCCTGCTTTCAACCCCACTGATAAGATCCTCCTCTTCTATGAGGGCCTTCTGGACAACATCATGCAAGTTTTGAGGCATCACAATCCTAACCTTTTCATGAATGTTTCCATTAAGGCCAAACACGAACCTGATGACCTTAAGTTTCTCGGTATTCAGGTGCAGAGCATACCGAAGAAGTTCCATAAAATGGGCCTTGTACTTAGGTACCATATGACCCCCCTATCACACGGCATTGAACTCGTTGAGTTGATGCTCAATGAATTCCTCAGATAGATACCTCTCTCGGAACCATTCCTTGAAACGTCCCCATGACACGTCTTCCACAATAGAAGAGAGTTCCCCTTCAGTTGAAATACCACCATGAGAACCTTAATGTTGGAGTTATAGTCATGAAGTGAAAAGTATATTGCCATATTCTCCAACCATGCCTTGGTGGTTGCGTCGTCCGGGGCACCAAAGAACTCAGAAAACTTAACCTTATCAAGTTCTCAGTGAATGCTACAAGTACCGACCAGAGGGAGCGGTGGACCCTTAGTGGGTGTCAACACCCTGGCCTCATCTCTATCTAAACGACTGATCAATACCTTAGACATCTGCTGAAAGGACCTCATCATCCCAACCACATCACCCACAACTATGTTTTCCTACCCGACAACTTGTTCGTCTCCCTAGAGGTTAGACCCCTCAGGCATGGATGTTACTGGAGGGATCACACCTCCTCCCCTAGCACCCCATCGTTTGCCTCCACAACATCCTCTAACCATGATTACATGCACGAATACAAATCAGTTTAATTAGCAAAATTACAATCCAATATCTAACCAATGAAAGTCATAGTGATCCCAAGTCATTGGTCAAACCAGCTCTGATACCATATGTAACGACCCCTGTCGTTACGACTACATGTGACGCAATGCATAAGAATTTTTTTTTTTTTTTAAACAAGAAGATAGCAACGACAACATTTAATCAACACAACTTGACAATGACCACAATGCCTTCAAATCAGGCAACAGACAACAACAACCCAACATACCAGCACATCATGCAATTGGACAAAACAAGAAAAATCAAATAGACAAATAAAACGACTAAGCTATAGGACAACATCAAGACCAACCAGATGAAACCAACATCAAATGACACATGTAACTTGAACCTTCATGATGAGCAAGGAACAAGAACAAACAAATGTTACAACACAAGTACCAACATCAATTACAACAAACATTACGCCTACATCGGGAAGCACATGACTTTGGCTAGGTTATCATTCGCTTCTATCAATCAGGTGCACGCAACGATCCCCTCATCAAGAATCATTTCGTCACAAGGTGGTGGGCGTGACAGTAACCAAGGCACAACATAAGTTATCTTGACCAATAACCTAAGAAAAATCCAACATTCTAGGAGACCAAATTAACTATCAAAAATACACGAAGACTATATCCAACCACCTAATTGACAAGTCAACAAGATGCAAGGTGACATCATTCAATATTTAAATTGCGCAATCAACCGAATAATTCTTGTTTTCTTATGCGACACTTTTTCAAGGAAGTCTCCCACACTGTAGAACAAAATTAATTTGAATAATATCTAAAAATTCATGTGGATGGATATTCTATTTTAATTCTCTATATAATAGAATGTTATTTGAAAGTTAGCTTAATCATTTTAACATCCCGCTCTTACGCACTGAGCAAACTTATTCTTTGAGGACACTTTCTCGCAAATCGTCTAGATTTTATGTTATTAAAACATTTATTTTGATTATGAGGCGTTATGGGTTGATGACTT
Source organism: Picea engelmannii (assembly GCA_009831015.1). Classification (NCBI taxonomy): domain Eukaryota; kingdom Viridiplantae; phylum Streptophyta; class Pinopsida; order Pinales; family Pinaceae; genus Picea; species Picea engelmannii. The sequence goes on from ML777187.1 coordinate 1,564,939, forward strand.
GCTTTTTTACTGCATTGACATGGACAGATTTTATTGACTCAGTTTCACTAAGTGTGCAGGATCTTGGACCTCGAGGATGCAGAGGCATTGATGGAACCCCTTGGACTCTGGATCAATTTGGGGAGTGTACCATTGGGGTTTGATTGTTTTATAGGTGATATTAGTGCATCTGATTAGATGATACGATATGGATATATTCTGAAATGATTCGTTGATGATGCATGCTGACGATATCTTTCCTACCAGACTCACATGTGGAGTAAAGGGGTCACACACGACTACCAGAGAAGTTGAGGAAGAGGTGTGGACAACAACCCTGCCACATCCTACTAGCACTCTGGCCTTGGCTCGAACTGTAGGTTAGCGTTTACCTAGTTTGAGAGGACCCACGATGCTGTGAGGGAAGACTATGACAGTCGCTCATGATGATTCTAAGGGGTGCACCCTTAGTCTCCCACAAGCTCACATGGCGGAGTATTGACTCGAGGTGTTTTTTATGTCTACCAAGTCATTCAAGAGGTGAGTCTCACCCTTGGAACACATGGTGCATCCTGAAGGGCACGTTGCACAAGAAAAATGGAAAGAGGTGAGTGGCACCCTTGGAACACGTGGTGCATCCTGAAGGGAACGTCGTGCAAGGGAACAGATGAGGCGAGTGGTACCCTTGGAGCACCTAGTGCGTCTTGAAGGGAATGTCGCATTGTTAATGATAAATAAATGAACCTATATGGCCTTAGGATGAATAACATGATAAGAATTTGTAAGACAATTTCCCTAATAAAATGTCGCCCAACACGAAAATTTAAGGTCTAGGTCTAAATTATGCTAGTGGTAAAATTTTATCTTTATATATATATATATATATATATATATACAAAATAAAAATAAAAACAACATAAATAATAATTATAATCTTAGTTAAATCTTGTAACAAGAAGAGGTTAAGCAATTTAAGTGATTCATAAAAATCTGTTAGGATAAAATTTAAAAAGGGAAATAATTGTCTTATTATTTTATGAAAATTTAATATTTATTAATTAAAAAGGAAAAAGGAAAACAAAAAGAAAACAAGGTTAATTTCTACACCTACCAATTTGAGTTCTAAATGAAAAGGGGAAAAGAGGAAATCTAAAATATTTAGGAAACTAGGAAAAGAGGGAAACATAAAAAGAAAAGGGAAACACAAGGGAAAAAGCAGAAAGTCAAACTTAGTAAGGTATCTAGCATTTAAGAGCTTTCTAATTTTAAAATGAACTAGCAAATGAATAATGGGGAAAGTCATTAAAACTTGTAAGGCATTTTGGAGACACCTAGGAGCGATTCTAGGAGTGACTCTAGGTGAGTGAGGGAAATAGGGGTAATTAATTAATTAAAGAAATTAATTTATGGAGGAATGAAGGGGATGGGTGACACTTGTACTGGGAGGATTTTTAGGATTTAATTTATTAAACATTAAATTAAATGAGATTTTGGGAATGTAAAGGACTTGGAAACTCTATATAATGGAGGAAGGAGAAGGATGAAGGATCTCTTTTTTTTTCCTAACATTACGCTACAGAAATATCTACTTGACTGACTTAGATTGTGGGAGTTGGGATACCCAGCTCGGTGAGGAGTGGTAGCTCGGCCTTGTGAGGCGAGTTGGGAGCTAGCTAAATCTCTGGATAGTGTGTGTGGCCCCTTTACGACTCAAGATGCTAGCAGGGAAGAAGAGTACCCCTACCATTGGCTAGGAGGTACCGGTGAAGTCTCGTCAGTCAGCAAGTGGGAGTTGCATGGAGCAGGCGAGATGTCACTCAGACCGGGCGATCAGGCAATGGTATGCTCACTTCATTTTTGTATGGTATATTGTTGTAGTATTTATGCTTGGATCTACATGTTTAATGGAGTAACTAAATTGATTGTCTAGATTGATGACTTAATTTCTTCCATAGCCTAGCTCGATGATTGACTGACTCCCATGGCCTTCATTTTCCCGCATGTCTTGAGATCCTTGTGATATTTGATTGTGACCATTGTGGTGGTTTTTCCTATCATCCCTAGCTCATCATTCCTCGCATGGGTAGTCGGTTCGAAGCCTAATCTACGGTTGTTGCTTTGTCATTAATAGACATATGGATCTCAACACCCTTCCTTTCTATGTGAGGATGATGAGCAAAGGATGAACCTATCATTCGTCTACCTCCATTGTTGTCCTTGGCGGATTGGATCCTTTTGGTTCTTGTACTGTTGTCTTCATTATGTATTGGTATTATGGCAATGGAAAAATGAAATGATTCATGTTTGCATTTTGTATTGGTATTCTGGAAATGGAAAAATGAATTGATTCATGTCTGCATTTTGTATTGGTATTCTGGCAACGGAAACACGGATTGATTCATGTCTGCATTTTGTATTGGTATTCTGGCTATGGAAAAACGAATTGATTCATGTCTATATTTTGTATTGGTATTCTGGCAATGGAAAAACGAATTGATTCATGTTTGTATGGGTATTCAAGCAATGGAAAAATGAATTGATTCATGTCTTCATTTTGTATTGGTATCCCAGGTGTTTGAAAACATTTATCACTGTATGCGTTTTCGGTTGTTACGATGAATTTAAATTCCATGATTTTAATACTCAGGTTTTTTTTCGATGATTTGACTGTCACGGATGTTTATTTCTGCACGGTTACCACTGTTATACCATCACGATTTTATTACATAGGTTTTTATTACCAGACTTGACCACCCACGAAATTGCTCCCAATTGTTTGTTGAGTTGTTGTAGAAATCACCCATGATTTTAGCCATTTAAATCATAACTTTACTTGCTGGAATGACCACATTTTTTATAATTAGAAGTTGACAGTATTGTTGTAGAAATCACCCATGATTTTAGCCATTTAAATCATAACTTTACTTGTTGGAATGATCACGTTTTTTATAATCAAAAGTTGACTGTGTTGTTGTAGAAATCAACCACGATTTTAGCCATTTAAATCATAACTTTACTTGTTGGAATGGCCACATTTTTTATAATTAGAAGTTGAATGTGTTGTTGTAGAAATCACCCACGATTTTAGCCATTTACATCATAACTGTACTTGCTGGAATGACCACGATTTTTATAATCAGAAGTTGATTGTGTTGCTGTAGAAATCACCCATGATTTAGCCATTTAAATCATAACTTTACTTGCTGGAATGACCACGTTTTTTATAATTAGAAATTCTTTCTGTTGCCGCCTCAATTTACCACGAAATTGTCATGATTTAGATGACTGTTTTTCCTGTTAACCACCCCGAATTCACCACCAATTGTGGGTTGCGTTTGCGGTTGAAAGGCCTCAAGTTTGTCTCAATTGTTGATTGTCCCTTTAACCTGGAAACAACAATAATGGCTATGACGATGTCTTGGGTCCATTAATTGCCTTGTTATTGCTATATTCATTGCTATGTGTTAGTCATATTAAATGCCAGAACAATTGCTACTGCAAGTTTAATGGTCGGTCGTTTCCTTTTCTGTTAATCACCATGTTAATTGCAATACTAAATGCTATATGAATTGCCTTATTAATAGCTGAAACAATTGGTACAACATTGTTAATGGTCAACAGATTCATTCTTATTGATTAAATGCCACAGCGAGATAAATGGTTAATAGTTAGGTAAATCATTTTTTTATTGTGCTTTAAATTGTTCTGTTAAGAATCATGTGAATTGCCTTGTTACTGATATATCAATTGCATGTTAACTAACATGTTAAATGCCTTGATATTTCTATATTACTTGTTATGACAATAGTAATGTAAACTATCTTGTTATTGCTAAATTAATTGTTATGTTATTCATTATGTTAATTGCCTTGTTAACTGCTATATTAATTGCAACATAACTACTATGTTATTTGCCTTGATAAAATGCTACAACGATGTTAATAATAAGAAGTTTCCTTCTGAATGATAGTAGACAACTAGCATTGTTAGTTCGGTCAGTATAACTAGACTACATGTTGAGATTTAATTTTTCATGAGCGTTATAATGATAGCACTCTACCTTAAGATTGTTAATGTTGTTATTTAAGTTAATAACTAGTTGTAACTTAGATGTGCCCCATCTAGAATGGAAACTTGTGTTAAAATAGATTGTAATCATTGACTAGTTAGATAGGGGGATTGGTTGGGTCATGGACGATGTCGAAATTTTGGATTGCGTCATCCCTTGTCTTCGTTCTGGTGTTTCGTCGACATGTTGTTGGTGTATGGGTGTGGTTTCTTCTCTGTATTTGGTTCCTAGCATGTCGGATTTATCTAGATCCCTTGGTCTAGATAGGATGTATTGCACCAAGGGTATTGATGCATCGATCACTTGGGAACAACATCCTTCCTGACGAGGGGATCATGTTGCTCCGTTGGGGAATAGTGGCGAAAGATATCTTGGCTAGAGTAGGTACCTTTGTGTGAGTGTTGTAGAGCGTGCAAGCTTCTTTTGGCGCAAGGATTGAATGCCTTCAAGCATTAGGAAGAGCATCAGTCGACTGTGCTCGAGACGACAGCTACCATCGCTAACCAGACCATTAGTATTTTGATAGATCCCGGTGCTACCAAGAATTTTGTTTCTAGTGCAGTGCTAAAAGGGATTAAGGTAAAGGCAGTCGAACAAGATGAGTTTATCTTCGTAGAGATTCCCTCGGGAGCCAAACAAAATGTTGGAGGAAAGGTTACAAGCTGTATTCTTAACCTAGGAGATTTTTTCACCAGGGCCAACCTGTATGTCACAATCTTAGGATCATATGACGTCATGATCGGTATGGACTGGTTGGAATCGCATGAGGCGATATTCAACTGCAACACGAAACTATTGAGCTTGGTCGATGATGAGGGATAGAGACATGTGATTATAGGCTGAAACTAGAGAGTTTCCCTGAGGTTCATCTCTTCCTTACAACTTTGGAGGAGCATGTGCAAGGGATGTAATCTTTATGCGATCCTTGCACTAAATGAGAAGGGAATATAGAAAGGTTTAGAACACCTTCTGATGGTGAGAGAGTTTGCAGATGTCTTTCCAGAGGATTTACCTGGGATTCCACCAGAGAGGGAATTGGATTTTACTATAGACCTAAAACCAGGAACTGAATCGTTAGCCAAAACGCCTTATCGAATGTCGACACCGGAGTTACAAGAGTTGAGAATGCAACTGAAGGAATTGTTAGACCTGGGACTGATACATCCCAGTGTGTCACCATGGCATGCACCTATTATTTTCATACGAAATAAGGCTGGGTCATGGAGGCTCTGCATTGACTACCGTCAATTGAACAAAGCCACAATCAAGAATCGGTGTCCGTTGCCAAGGATTGATGATCTCTTCAATTAGATGAAGGGTGGGACGGTGTTCTCAAAGATCGATTTGTGATCAAGGTATCACCAGTTATAGATGAAGGAGGATGACGTCCCTAAGACCTCCTTTAAGACAAGGTTTGGACATTACAAGTTTATTGTTTTACCATTTGGAATAATGAACACTACAGGGGTATTCATGAGTTTGATGAATGGGGTGTTCTGCGAGTACTTGGACAAGTTCGTCCAAGTATTCATTGACGATATTTTGATTTACTCTTGGATGACGAAGGAGCATGATGAGCACTTACGCTTGGTATTACAGTGTTTGCGAGAGAACAAATTATATGGGAAGTTGTCCAAATGGTCATTTTATCAATCGAAGATTCACTACTCAGGGCATGTCATTTCCGGCGAAGGTATCTCCATGGATCCAGCCAAGGTCGAGGCTATTATGGAATGGCCTATGCTGATGAACGTCACGAAAGTACGTAGCTTCATGGGTCTAGCAGGATACTATAGAGGGTTCGTTGAGGAATTTTCAAAGATAGCAAATCCGATCACGGAATTACAGAAGAAAAAAAATAAGTTTGTTTGGACCGAGAAATGCGCGGAATCTTTTCGGAGGCTCAAAGAGATATTGACAACAATTCCAATACTAAAGTTCCCTAACATGGATGCGGACTTCTTGGTATGCACTGACACATCCAAGGAATGCTTAGGTAGAGTCTTGATGCAAGACGGACGAGTAATCACTTACATCTCGAGGAAACTGAGAAGGCATGAGGAGAACTACGCGATGCATGACTTGGAGTTGTTAGCCATCATTTATGCCTTGAAGGTTTGGAGACACTACCTTGTTGGACGAAAGTTTGAACTAAAAATGGACCACTATGGACTACAACACATCCTTACGCAAAGAGACCTGAACGCGCGACAACGACGTTGGTCAGAATTTCTTAGCGAGTACGACTTCAAGATTACTTACATAAAAGGAACAATGAACCGAGTGGTAGATGCATTGAGTCAGAGACCACGCATATTTTTGATGTTGCCTCTTCATATGAATCTACGTGAAAATATTCTAACTTTACAATGTGACGATGACTGGTACAAAGAGGTCGAGGGTTTTATCGAACAAAACACAATGATAGTACAAATATTTGAAGGATTTTCATTTCATAGAGATGGTTTATTGAGGTTTAAAAATCGGATTTACGTACCGCCAAACGATGAGTTCAGGATGTTGATCCTAAGTGAGGCTCATAGAGCAGTTTACATGGCTCACCCGAGAGTCACGAAGATGAGGGCAGACCTTAAACCCTTATTCTTCTAGAAGGGAATGAAGGCAGATATAGTCAACTATGTGGCTCGATGTCTAGAATGTTAGAAAGTGAAGGCTGAGCATAGACATCCTATAGGATTACTACAACCACGAGATATTCCGGAATAAAAATGGGAGGTTATTTCGATGGATTTTATTGTTGGATTGCCACTGACGGCAAGGAGACATGACTCGATTTTCGTACTAGTAGACACTCTGACAAAGAGTGCTCAATTTATTCCTGTGTGTATGACGTATCAGGAACCATACGTAGCTAGAGTTTTCATTAGTGAGATTGTGAGGCTGCATGACCTGCCTAAAAGGATTATATCCAATCGAGGATCGGTGTTTTCTGGATTATTTTGGACAAGTTTCCAAGAGGCCTTGGGAACCCAACTTAACTTCAGTACTGCGTACCGCCCGGAGACTGATGGGTAGACTGAACGAGCGAAACAGACCTTGGAGGACATGTTGTGCATGTATGTGATGGACCAACAAAAGTGTTGGGAAGAATTCTTGCTACTAGTGGAATTCACTTATAACAACAGTTACCAAGGCACCGTTAAGATGGCGCCTTTCGATTTTCTTTACGAGTGACCGTGTCAGATGCCCTTGAGTTGGGATCAACTTGAGGATAGGGTCCTGGTGGGACTAGAAGCGATACAATAAATGGAAGAGAAAATGCAAACAATAAGACAAAGGATTAAAGAAGCACAATATCAACAGAAGAGTTATGCCGATACGCTCCATGTCGATAGTAGTTACGAGGTTGGCGATCGAGTCTTCTTGTGGGTTAGACCGCATAAGAGTTCGAAAAAGTTTGGAAAAGGAGCTAAAATCTCTCCTAGGTTTGTGGAACCTTTCAGGATTGTGGAGAGAAAGGGGCCCATGGCGTATCAACTAGCCTTGCCTGATTCTTTGAGGCTTATGCATGATGTTTTTCATGTATCTGTTTTGAGACATTATATTAGTGATCCTACACATGTTATTGACATGAGTTCCTTGCAGGTATTGGACAAGGGGGCACTCATGTCTGAGCCAATCCGCATATTGGATCATCTCATTTGACAGCTACGGCATTGAACGGTAGAGCAAGTCAAGGTCCAGTGGGACAACTATAGTCTGCACTCGACGACCTGGGAGGACGCATACGATATGCACCAGTAGTTTCCATTTTTATTTGATCGATAGACTTATGATATTCTGATACACTTTATTTCGACATTTTTACTATAAAACTTTGGGACGAAGTTTAGACCAAGAGGGGTGTATTTAACATCTCGCTCTTGCACACTGAGTGAAATTATTCTTTGAGGACACTTGCTCACAAGTGATCCATATTTTATGTTATCAAAACATTTATTTTGATTATGAGGCATTATGGGTTCATGACTTGTTGTTCTACTGCATTGACATAGATAGGTGTTATTGACTCGGTTTCACTGAGTGTGTAGGATCTTGTACCTTGAGGATGCAGAGGCATTGATGGAACCCCTTAGACTTCGGATCGATTTGGGGAGTGTACCATTGGGGTTTGATTTCTTTATAGGTGATATTAGTGCATCTGATTAGATGAAATGATATGGATATATTCGGACATGATTCTTTGATGATGCAGGATGATGATAGCTTTCCAACCAGATTCACATGTGGAGTAAAGGGGCCACGCACGACTACTAGAGAAGTTGAGGGAGAGTTGTTGACAACATTCCTGCCACAACCTACTAGCACTCCCATCATGGCTCAAATTATAGGTTAACATTTACCTAGTTCAAGAGGACCCACGATGTCGTGAGGGCAGACTGCGACAGTCACTCACGATGATTCTAAGGGGCATGCAATAAGGCGAGGGCCTTATTTCTTAGAGGTCCTTAGTCTCCCACAATTTCACTTGGCGGAGTATTGACTCGAGGGGTTTTTGATGTCTACCAAGTCAATCAAGAGGTGAGTGGAACCCTTGGAGCATGTGGTGTGTCCTGAAGGGAACGTCACAGAAGAAAAATGGAAAGAGGTGAGTGGCACCCTTGGAGCACGTGGTGCGTGTTGAAGGGCACGTCGTGCAAGGGAACAGATGAGGCAAGTGTCACCCTTGGATAACCTAGTGCGTTATGAAGGGAAGGTCGTGTTGTTAATGATAAATGAATGAACATACGTGGCCTTAGGATGAATAACGTGATAAGAATTTATCAAACAATTTCGCTAATAAAATGTCGCCCAACACGAAAATTTAAGGTCTAGGCCTAAATTATGCTAGTGGTAAAATTTTATCTTTTAAAAAATATATATATATATATATATATATATATA
>ML777187.1:1582913-1598457 GCA_009831015.1 Picea engelmannii
TACCTTCTTATCCTCTTCGATATCCTCATAATCGAAGTAGGTGTCGAGCGCTCGGATCCAATCTAGCAGCTCTTCTGCGTTTAGACTTCCCTCATAAACGGGAATGTCCATCTTCGTCTTCGAGCTCATCCTCGAAATGGCTTCGATCAACCTCTCTGTCGAGGCATCTTCTGCTGAGATTTCTTCGGCGTCATGTCCAGCTTCCTCTTCAATCTCAGGATCGCTGAACTCTCCTGCGTCGGCTCCACGCCTCTGGGTGGTCTCCATATCTTCGAGTCTCGCTCTGAGATCTCGGATATGACGTTCCATCTCGGCATTACCTGCCGGCCTCCCCCTTCTTCTGGCATCCCTGTCTTCCCGATCAGGAGACTGCCTCTCTCTTCTGGGCGGCATTTTGAAATCTGCTTCCCTCTGCTACCTGAACAAAGAGAATTTCACAGCCTTGCTCTGATACCACTCTGGTGCAATCTGGCCCTCGACGGCACGGTCACTCTACCAAGACCTTCACTATCTATGGCCCGAAGGGTTCAAGTCCCTCCTTATCCTCCTCGGGAATTTCTTACCCACAGGAACACTACCGCGCGATTCTCCCTTGAGAAATCGGGAGATCGGACCTCGCGACTTCGCGAGTTCCGTAACTGGAAACTGGACTCCCGAATCCCCGAGACCCGACGCTTCTAGTCAACGTTGACTCTTTCTCGGTATATCGGGACCTCACGCTATCGGGACTCGCGACAAGCGTCTCTATGTCACCGAGTTCTCAACCTCCGAGACCCGAAGTGCCGAGATGCCGATGGCCCGAGATTCTCGCAACCTCATGCACTCGTCCTTCCCGAGATCAAACTTGAGGCCTCCAACTCCCGAGATCCGATATCCTGAGATCACCTGTTACCCCCTCCGATTTCGACATACCCCATGCAAGACATTTTCGGGACGTCGTGTTTCGCGTTCTCGTGACCTCGCTCTACAAGAAACCCGCATCTTCCATCGCGATCTCCCGATACATCTGACTCACAAGTTAGGTCACGATTTTCGGGATTTCTCCACGACAATTTAAGTCGTCGATTCTCTTCCTCTTGAAGAGTTCCTCCGTTCACCACCTATGTCCTGTGTGAACTCCACCCGGTTCTGTTTCCACAGTGAACAAGGAGTTATCCCTCCTGAGCTTTTACTAACTCAGACTTCTTCAGGGATTTCTCGAATACACTCCACGGGCTTGGTCTTCAACTACTCCTAAAAGTGATGAAGCTTTCTGGGTCCTGTGCACTCGCGCTTGCAACAGACTCGCCCCCCCCCTTCTCATACTTGCTACTGAGGCTTCACGTCCAACCTGCACTCCCCTGCACGACTTGAACGATCCCAATTTAACCTGGGCAACAGAGAACAAAGGTTCAACTACTTAGCCTCCTCGACGCACTCTATGCGGAGGTATTCAACTGCACTCGATGCAGGAATCTCCTGGCCTAAGCAGAGGAACAATTGAAACTCATTCTCTCAGGTTACGAACCTGATACGCAATCACATATGCAGCATATAACAGATAAGCATAAAAGGAAGCAAACATGCAAAGACATAATATCAACAACACACAGAGCTCAAACACATCCATGGAATTGAATCAGGGCTTTTCCTATTAATTCAATATCTGTACATGGAGGTTTCTTCACAACTCTCTCCTCTGCTCTTCCTTCTCTTCCAATGCTGAATAAGAATGATACAATGTACAAAGGGAGGGTGTCTATATTCCGTTTTCCCTCTCAAGAGTAAAACTGTCTAATCTAGACTTAACTATTTTATCTACCTATATTAAATCTAAATAAATGCCTCAGCTACCTAAGGACGAGAGCTTATCCGCTCAAGGTCCGTTACAGTTACAACTGCGCTTCATCACATCAACGTATTAATGTTTGGCGCAGTCATATTACAATGTTTCAAAATTTGAATGCTGGCTCTCTTGATGAGTGAACGATGCTCCTGCATCAATAATGAAAAAGAAAATGTGAAGGTAGATGATGAGATTAGAAAATGTTTTGAAACTATTGTCCATCTCAAAACCCAAATTGAAGAAGCCAAAATAATAGAGGAACTATTGAAGAATCAAATAAATGAAAAGGAAGAGTCATGTTGTAAGCTAGAAGCTGAAATTGTTGATCTTAGAAAGAAGGTAGAAAATTAAAACAAATTCTTGAATAGCTCACTAATATTGGATGAGATATTAGAAGTCAAAGATCACCATATGATAAATCAGGTCTTGGATACAAAGGAGAAGATACACATGCTGAAGAAAACACCTCAAAGAAGCATGAGGTAAATCCATCAAAGAAGGAAAACAATGTTGCAAAGCAACCATCTACACAAGGAAAAGAAAATTTCAAAAGAGAAAAGCAAGGAATTCATCAAGAAGATATTCTTGGGACACCAAAGAAAAGGTATGAAAGTATTTTTAATGGGCATTGTTATTCATGTAATGGAAATGGTCACAAAGCTTTTGAATGTAGATATTATGAAAGGAGATATAATGGAAGATTGTATAACACCATGAGGTGTTGGAGATGTGATCAAGTAGGACACATTGTTGTTCACTGTAACACTATGAGATGCTACATCTGTAGTGGATTTGGCCACAAATCCCATGAGTGTTGGAACACAAGAAGAGAGTCCATGATCAAAACTTCAAATAGCATGGCTAGAAGAAGGAATGAAGTAAGGAAGGGAGACATATTTGAAAATATGGATTCTCAGAGCTCAAGTTTTGAGGAGCAGGGACATATACAAAAGTGGGTGAAGAAGATAGAACAGCTAGAACAGAATGAAAGACTGAAGGGAAGCTCAAGTAATTCATCTACTGAAGCATACGCGGGTGACAGTGGTATCAGTCGTGTACATATGCAGGATGACCTTGTATATGTCACGTACATACGTGAGTTGTTGTGAAAAAGACTGCATATATGTGGTAAAGCCTTGAGAAAAAGGCTATGGACATGGAATGCAACTTGATGTGATGGTATAACACTTTGTTGCAGGGTCTGACATTGTTTGTTGCAGGTTCTGACACTATTTGCTGCAGGTTTAAGTGGTCATCTATTGGATTATGTAAAATAAAATCTCGAGTGAATGACACTAACCCATGAGTATGGATTGATGCTAATATGTTGGTTGTGACATCCCCGAAAAATAAATATTTTTTATTTTTGTTTGCTAGAAATTTATTTCAATTTTTGGCAAATTCGAATCTGGAATTTTTTTTCCATTTATGGCAATTCTGAATTTTGAATTTAATAATTGTATTTAATTATTGTGACTATTGGGAAGAGACCTATTTGGAATCAACTAACTATTTGACTATGACACTTGTATCACAACAAAATAATTATATTAACTGCAGGAGGACAAATGGAACAACCATGTTAAAAATCAGCTGACCATGACTCCATGAGTGGGGAACAAGTTGGAACTGCCTTTGGGATGATGATTACAAGTGGAAAATCAGATATATGGCCACTGGCAGCCCTTGAAAGTCAGGGATTAATAAATCTGTGAAAATCCATGAAGGATGGAAAAGACCTTGGCAAAGAAAATGGATATATAGTATATGCAAGGAGGCAAGACACTGCCAAGGATGCTGGGAAAGTATCCTTGACCTCTCTTGTTGTTATGAACACTTCGGATTGAGTTTGAGGCAAGAGGAGCCTACTAAAACACAATTGTCTTGTTGTTATGAACATTGTTGAGTAAGCATGAGGCTAGAGGAGAATTGTTGGAATTGAAGGACATTGTTGAGGAGGAGTTTTCAAGTTTGCCCTCATGGATTCATGGTCAAGCTAGGGGGTGAATCGAGCAAGTGAATTTGGCTACCCTGTTCTACAGTTGGGAGGAACATGTATATTCCCTTTGTCTTCCCACATATTGGATTCAGATATGTTGACCTACCCCTCTCTATTATGAATGACTATGTTTTTATTTCGATGTCTTATTAAATCCGAACTGGAATGATGTCCACTCTCTGTCTGAATGATTTTTTTGATGCATTGTATTGATTAAATTGGAACTGTAACATTTTTCCATTTTTTGTTTGTTATGGGGAATATATGTGAAGAACATCTGTGATTATATTTCTATGGAAAGAGGAGATTAATGACAATGAGGCAGATCCTATCTATAGATAAACCCCCAGGAAACCAAAACTCAAATCCCTCGAAACATCATTATTAATGACCAATCTCTGATGGAATGATATTCTTAACCATGTATTTACATAGATGCACATATCTAGTACTGTTGACGTTTAATGCATTGAATTAAAAGAGGCTCTAAGTGGATATTATAGAATTTACCTTATACATAAAATTTTATCCTTTGTGCCCTTCTCTGTATGTAAAATTCCTAAGTCCTTAGGCCTTCGAAATTTTGTGAGGTAAAGGTATATCATATCCTTCTACACCTTTAGTGTCCCAGAAACGAAAGTAACAGTTCTCCCAAAAAATGAAAATCAAGAGTACCCGCAAAGGATAAAGGTCAGGGAGTGATGAAAATTAGTGGGAAGAGTTACAGTAGAAGTAGAGTACTCTCTTCCTTTGCGTTTTGATTGAATTATTACTTGAATTCTTTTTCAACAGGAACAATTAGTCCAACTTCCTTTTCTCCTTTTGAAGGTTCATGTATATTGATGTATGGATTCTGAACACAGGAAGTTCCGAACCTCAAAGATTCCACTTTTCGCATTTTGGAAGTTGGTTACATGAGAGGTTTGGGCACTTGAACTCATGAAGTTCTGAACCCCAAAACCCCAAAATGAGGGTCCCATCTTCTCTTCTTTCACATTTTTTGTTGGAAGTTTGTTTATGTTGGATGTTTGGCATTTGAAACCCCAAAACCTCTGATCCCAAAATCCCGAAGTGTTGGTCTCACACCCTTTTTCCTTTTGGAATTAAGGAATTGTAGTGTGTTGTTGTTTGACATTTAAAATCCTGAAACCCCGAATCCCGAAATCCTGAACTGTTGGTCTCACACCCTTTCTCCTTTCGAAATTCGAGAATTGTAGTGTGTTGTTGTTTGACATTTGAAACTCCAAAACCTCAAATCCCAAAATCCTGAAGTGTTGGTCTCACACCCTTTTGCCTTTCGGAATTCAGGAATTGTAGTATGTTGTTGTTTGACATTTGAAACCCCAAAACCCTAAATCCTGAAATCCCAAAGTGTTGGTTCCAAACCCTTTCACCTTTTGGAATTCGGGAATTGTTGTGTACTATTGTTTGGCATTTGAAATCTCGAAACGCCGAATTCCAAAATCTTGAAAAGTTAGTTCCACGTTCTTTTCTTTTCGCAATTTTGGGAATTGTTGTATGTTGGATGTTTGGCTATGAAAACCACGAAACCTCGAACCCCGAAATTATGAAATGCGCGACTCACCTTTTCCTTTTCGCAATTTCGGAAGTTTGTATATGTTGTTGTTTGGGTACTTGAACTCACGAAGTCTCGAACCCTGAACCCCCGATGGGCGGGTCCTACTTTCCTTTTTCACCTTTTGGGAGTTGTGGTGTGTGGATCTCGAACCCCAAAATCCCGATACGCCAGACACTTTTCACAAGTTTGTATATGTTGTTGTTTGGGTACTTGAACTCACGAAGTCCTGAACCCCGAAACCCCGATGGACGGGTCCCACTTTCCTTCTTCACCTTTCGGAGGTTGTGGTGTGTTAATGTTTGACACTTTCAAACATGAAATCCCGAACCCCGAAACCCTGAAGTACTGGGTCCATAGCGTTCCCTCTTTTTTGCATTTTTGGCAAACGACGTGGCCCCTTTGTTTCTTTTTGTGTTCGACACTTATAATCGCTAAAACCCAATTGACCTTTGTTATGTTTCACAAACTGTAGGAACCTAGAAGAAACTTATTGTTATGGAAACAACTCTAATAATGTAATGAATGGACTTGTAAAAGAACATTGGAGAGTCTTCATCCTGGATAGAGGTATGGAAGTAACAGACTATTTTACAAGTAGATTGTATTGCAAACAAAGGGTAATTTTTCTATGTAGGGTTTTGGTCATAAAAACCCCAAAGTTGTTTGTATTGTTAAGACTGTGGTAGTGTTATAGGTACTAGCAGATAAGAGAGTAATTATAAATTTCAGGATCTTAATTAAACATTGAAGTGATGAGTAAATACTCATTATATCATCGATTAGAAAAACTTAAGTTGAATGGTAAGGACATTCGACGACAGTAAGGACTCTAACAAACCCTCAGACTCAATCCTTCTAATAGAAAGCCTAGTTGCTTGAGATCTCAAAAACCTTTCAAGGATAGATGTACAAATAATTATTTTGTTTATGGTGATTTTGAGGTACATTACATATGGTATTAGAGAAAAAGTTACAACACTGGGCCTGAACAGGGCCACATTAATTGCTTAATATATATTCTAATTTATGAAAAAACTAATAAATCTTGTGGATTACAAATAGAAAGATTTTATGTTTTGTGTGGAATAATGGCAACTCAAGAAGGTGCAAAAATCAGGGTGGAAGAGAATCTGCAACAAGGACCTCCTGGAGATCCAAGATAGAACAGTGATGGAAGCTCACCCACAGAGGTGTTGGAAACAATGAGGAACCTTATTGTTGAACTATAGGTTTTCAAGGCCGACAATGAAAAATTGGAGAAGGAACAGTAGGAACATCAAGAGATAAATGAAGTCCTTCTGCATAGTATAGTAACCAGAAAAAGTCCAAAAGATGATGACCATGAGGAAGAGGTCAGCAAAATGGCCTCCAAGAATTCTGGTGCGAAAACAAAAAAAGGAGATAGTTTTTCTGAAGGGACACCTTCAACTGGAGACAAAACCATACCGGACAGAAAAAGAAAACAAACAGACCACCTTGAAGGAGAATTTAAAAATATTATACCAGCTACTTTTGATGGAGAATCCAGGACAGGAGAAGAAGTCAAGGCATGGTTGTTGGACATAAAAAAATACTTCCAAAACTACAACTATTCCAACAACATGAAGGTCAGAATGGCCATCTACAATCTGAAGGGAAAGGCCAGCATTTGGTGGTAGGACCTAAAATTGGCCAAGGGCCTAAAGGAGAAACAGTTGGAATGCTCCGACTTTAAGAAGTATTTTAAGAAACAATACCTTTCTAAAATCTATTATGAAAGGAAGACGAAAGAATTCTACAAGTTACGACTCAGACAAATGATGATGGAGGACCTTATAAATAAATTTATGGAACTACTAAGGTTTGTACCATACATCCGAGAGAATAAGGTAAAAATCCAACGATTCTTAAGTTGTTTACCACAATCCTATAGGGACAGAATTGAGTTTGACAACCCCAAATCCTTGAGCAAGGCATTCAGGAAAGCATGAATGTGCTATGACCAGTATAAAAAGCGGGTAGAGTTTCCCAAGACCTGGAAGGATAAGAAGAAATATGGAATAAACCGGCGAAACAAGGGATACCAACCATCTCCTTATCAGAATGCAACAAAAAGTCTCCCAACGAAGGACTTTCACTCCAATCATCTGAATACGCAAGGTAGCGGTAAACTGGTGAACCTAGGAATGAAGAAGTTTGGGGACAACTCCTGTGAGCCATTAAAGTGTTGGGAGTGTGGAGAGCCTCATCTAAGGAGGAACTATCCACGTTTAATTGTAGCAAACAGAACCGTTGTTCACAATTTGCAGGAAGCCTCGACAGTGAGTGACATGGGTAGAAGTTTGTATCGGATAAATGCAGCCATAGATGGTCGACAAGCTGACCACCAGTCCTCGGTGGTAGAAGTCGAAGGTAAAATACATGACACTCGAATTTCTATTTTAATTGACCCTGGAGCTACATTAAGTTATATTACTCCCGATGTAGTAGAGTCGAATAAACTTAAGAAACAAAAGCACGAAAATTCTTGTCTTGTACAACTAGAAACAGGTGCTAAAATAAAGGTAGTTAACTTTATTTCTGACCTTGAGTTCAACTTAGATGGTCAAAATATAAGGACCAATATGAACAACCTACCACTAGGGTCTTATGATATGATTATTGGGATGGATTGGTTGGAACAACACAAAGTAGTACTAGATTGTTATACAAAGATAATTAGCTATAAATATAATTTTGGCACTGTTAGAACAACCCAAGGCATACCAAAACCTATGTGAGTTAGACAAGTTTCAGCGATGCAATTCGAGAAATGTATTAGAAAGGGATGTCAATTTTATGCCATCCAAGTAACAAATCTATTAGAAAAAGAAGATAATCCCAAGTTAGAAGACTTTGTTGTCCTACGTGAATTCAGAGACATGTTTGTTGATGAGATACTAGAATTGCCTCCTAGGAGAGAAATAGATTTCTCCATAGACTTACTACTCGGATCAGATCCTATCTCAAAAGCACCCTACCGAATGAGTCTACCAGAACTAACAGAATTAAAAACACAATTATAGGAATTGTTGGATAAAGAGTATATCAGACCAAGTGTCTCACCATGGGGAGCACCAATCCTATTTGTGAAAAAGAAAGACGATACTCTAAGACTATGTATCGATTATAGACAACTGAACAAAGTGACCATTAAGAACAAATACCCCTTACCCAAGATAAATGATCTATTCGATCAAGTTGGTGGGGCCAAGATCTTCTCAAAATTGGATTTACGATCCGGTTATCATCAAGTTAGGATAAAGGACCAGGACATAAACAAAACAACTTTTCGAACAAGATACATACACTATGAGTTTATAGTCATACCTTTTGGACTCACTAATGCACCAACCACATTTATGTGCTTAATGAACATCATTTTCAGCCAATACTTAGACAAGTTCATAGTAGTATTTATCGACGATATTCTGGTCTATTCTAAAACGGAGGAGGAACATGATGAACACTTACGAATAGTTCTACAAACACTAAGGAAACACAAACTATATGCAAAATTCGACCAATGTTATTTTTATCAAAAAGAAATACAATATTTAGGACATGTCATTTCCTCGGAAGGTATTGTCGTAGACTCGGAAAAGATAAAATCCATTATGGAATGGTCAATGCCTAAGGATGTGGCAGATATCCGTTCATTCATGGGAATCACCGGATATTATCGCATATTTATAGAAGGGTTCTCCAAGATAGCCTACCCTATCACATCATTACAAAAGAAATGGTCCAAATTTAACTAGTCACAAAAGTGTGAAGATAGTTTTAACAAGATAAACTAATTATTGACATCGGTGCCCATATTGAAGGTAGCATACCGAGATAAAGACTTCACAGTATGCGTTGATGCAAGTAAAGACGGACTAGGTGGTGTTCTAACTCAGTAAAGGCACGTGATTTGTTATGAGTCCCGAAAGTTAAAGGAACACAAGAAAAATTATGTCACTCATGACTTGGAATTGGCAACAGTAATACATGCCTTAAAAATGTGGTGACACTATTTAATGGGAAGAAAATTCTTACTATTGACGAATAATTGCGGGGTGAAATATTTGTTTAACCAACTAGACCTTAATGTAAGACAAGCAAGGTGGCTAGCCTTCTTGAGAAAATTTGACTTTGAGGTCAGACATATCAAGGGTAAGGAAATAAAAGTAGCAGATGCTTTAAGCCGCAGAATCCATGGGCTATTTGAGATAAACATTAGCAGGGTAGAAAGTGATCTGGAACAAAGAATAAGGACGACAAGTATCAACGATGGAAATTACACCAAGATAATGGCGAAATTTCAAAATAGTATCGCAAACTCAAATAAACTAGATATAAGTATCGACAAGAAGGGACTATTAAGATTTAAAAAACAAACTTTACATACCAGATTCAACAGAGATAAAATTAACTATTTTAGACGAAGTGCATAAGAAACCTTATTCTAGCCATCCAGGTTACCATAAAACAATAACAACACTTAGAAAACTATTTTACTGGCCTAATATGAAGGGGAAAACAACAGAGTACTTGGCTAGGTTCCAAGATTGTCAGCAGGTTAAGGCCAAACACCAACATCCATCCAGCCTATTACAGCCACTACCAGTACCAGAATGAAAGTGGGAGACCATATCACTGGACTTTATAACAGGTTTGCCAAAAACTCAGAAACAGAATGATTCAATCATGGTGTTAATCGATAAACTTAGTAAGTATGAACACTTTTTTCCTATAAAGTCCACTTTTAAAGCTATTAATATTGCTGAAGTATTCATGAAAGAAATTTTTAGACTGCATGGTATTCCTAAAATGGTGATTTCAGATAGAGATGTAAAATTCACATCCGCTTTTTGGAAGGAATTATTTGCAGGGATAAATACTAATTTGAATTTTAGTATGAGTTATCATCCACAAATGGATGGACAGACTGAAAGGACAAATCAAATCATAGAGGATATGCTCTGCATGTATGTAAGAACAAATCCAAACAAGTGGGAAGACTACCTACACTTGGTAGAATTTGCATATAACAATGGGTACCAAACTTCGGCTAAGTTCATCCCCTTCGAAATACTATACAACAGAAAGTGTACAACTCCAATTAGTTGGGATAACCCAACTGGCAGACTCATGGTTGGACCAGAGATGCTCCAAGAAATGGAGAACATGGTAAAGAAGGCACAACAGAACTTGAAAGAAGCACATGATAGACAGAAGAGTTATGCGGATCAGAAAAGAAGACACTTGGAATTTCAAGTGGGAGACCATGTTTATTTGAAGGTCAAAGCCCAAAAAATATCATTGAAGTTGGGGAACTGTGCCAAGCTGGCACCCAGGTTTTGTGGGTCCTTCGAGATACTAGCTCGAATTGGACCCTTAGCATATCAACTTGCACTTCCAGCTAATCTAAGAATTCATAATGTATTTCATGTTTCTTTGTTGAAAAAGTATATTCATGATCCTACTCATATGATTGATTGGAAATTGGTGCAGGTGCAACCTGAGGGAAAGTTCCAGGTAGAGATTCGTCGCTCAGGTAAAGGTGCAATGGAAGCACTTTAGTCCTGAGGAGGCCACTTGAGAATTGGAGGGAGATTTGCAGAAATATCATCCAATCCTGTTCCAGGAAAGGAAAGAACACAAAGGACATTTTTTTACTGAAGGGGGAAAGGATGTGACATCCCCCCAAAATAAATATTTTTTATTTTTGTTTGCTGGAAATTTATTTTCATTTTTGGCAAATTTGAATCTGGAAATTTTTTGTCATTTATGGCAATTCCGAATTTTGAATTTAATAATTGTATTTAATTATTGTGATTGTTGGGTAGAGACCTGTTTGGACTCAACTAACTATTTGAGTATGACACTTGTATCACAACAAAATAATTATATTAACTGCAGGAGGACAAATGGAACAAAATAATTATATTCACCCCTATGAGCATCACCCGATGCAATGAGTGCTAAGTGGACTATTCAAATCATGAGAATTATTGGTCAGTTGAGACTAATACTCATGAATATGGGTCATATATTAATGACTTACACTACACAGTTAATCCCAAAAATAATATCTAATATCTTGCACTGCGGAAGCCCCTATATACTTAAATAATAAGAGTCAAGGGAGCTCTAACTGGGTAGTTCATAAGGCACAATACTTGCTAAGGTTTTTCAAATGGGGTAGCAAGATAAGTGGGCTTGATTGTGGGGAAAACTCCACAGTTAAGCGCACTTGAGCCAGAGGCGTCTTGGGATGGGTGACCACCTGGGAAGTCCCGGTTACCGGGTGCAAGCCCCGGAAGTGATGATTGATGCTATGCGATTCATATCGTTGGATTCAATCCCATTTCTTCACCCCTGTGAGCATCACCCGATGCAATGAGTGCTAAGTGGACTATTCAAATCATGAGAATTATTTGTCAGTTGAGACTAATACTCATGAATATGGGTCATAGATTAATGACTTACACTACGTAGTTAATCCCAAAAATAATATGGAACAACCATGTTAAAAATCAGCTAACGATGACACCATGAGTGGGGAACAAGTTGGAATTTCCTTTGGGCTGATGATTACAAGTGGAAAATCAGAGATTTGGCCACTGGAAGCCCCTGAAAGTTAGGGATTAAGAAAGCTATGAAAATCCCCAAAGGAGGGAAAAGACCTGGGCAAAGAAAATGGATATATAGCATATGCGAGGAGGCAGGACGCTGCGAAGGGTGCTGGGAAAGGATTCCTGAGCTCTCTTGCTGTTATGAACACTGTGGATTGAGTGTGAGGCAAGAGGAGCCTACTGAAACAAAATTTTCTTGTTGTTATGAACACTATTGAGTAAGTGTGAGGCAAGAGGAGAACTGTTGGAATTGAAGGACATTGCTAAGGAGGAGTTTCCAACTTCACCCTCATGGATTCATGGTCAGGCTTGGGGGTGAATCATGCAAGTGACTTTGGCTGCCCTATTCTACTGTTGGGAGAAATGTGGTTGTTCACTTTGTCTTCCCGTGGATTGGATTCAGATATGTTGATCTACCCCTCTCTATTATGAATGACTATGTTTTTATTTCGGTGTCATTATAAATCCGAACTGGAATGATGTCCACTCTCTGTCTGAATGATTTTTCTGATTCATTGTATTGATTAAATTGGAATTGTAATGCTTTTCCATTTTTGTTTTTTATGGGGAATATATGTGAAGAACATCTGTAATTATATTTCTATGGAAAGAGGAGATTAATGACAATGAGGCAAATCCTCTCTATAGATAAACCCCCAGGAAACCAAAACTCAGATCCCTTGGAACATCATTATTAATGACCAATCTCTGATGGAATGATATTCTTAACCATGTATTTACATAGATGCACAGATCTAGTACTGTTGACGTTTAATGCATTGATTTAAAAAAGGCTCTAAGTGGATATTATAGAATTTACCTTATACAAAAAAAATTATCCTTTGTGCCCTTTTGTGTGTATAAAATTCCTAAGTCCTTAGGCCTTCAGAATTTTGTGAGGTAAAGGTATATCGTATCCTTCTACACCTTCAATCTCCCAGAAACAAAAGTAAGAGTTCTCCCAAAAAAAGAAAATCAAGAGTACCCACAAAGGATAAAGGTCAGGGAGTGATGAAAATTAGTGGGAAGAGTTATAATAGAAGCATAGTACTCTCTTCCTTTGTGTTTTGATTGAATTATTACCTGAATTCTTTTTCAATAGGAACACTTAGTCCAACTTCCTTTTCACCTTTCAGAGGTTCGTGTATATTGATGTATGGATTTTGAACTCATGAAGTTTCAAACCCCGAAGCTTCCACTTTTCGCATTTCGGAGGTTGGTTACATGAGAGGTTTGGGCACTTGAACTCATGAAGTTCCAAACCCCAAAATACGGGTCCCACCTTCTCTTCTTTCGCATTTTTTGTTGGAAGTTTGTTTATGTTGGATGTTTGGCATTTGAAACCCTGAATCCTGAAATCTCAAAGTGTTGGTCTCACACCCTTTCTCCTTTCGAAATTCAAGAATTGTAGTGTCCTGTTGTTTGACATTTGAAATCTCGAAACCCTGAATCTCAAAATCTCGAAGTGTTGGTCTCACACCCTTCCGCCTTTCGGAATTCAGGAATTGTAGTGTGCTATTATTTGACATTTGAAATCTCGAAATCCTGAAGTGTTGGTCTCACACCCTTTCACCTTTTGGAATTCAGGAATTGTAGTGTGTTGTTGTTTCACATTTGAAACCCTGAAACCCTGAATCCTGAAATCCCGAAGTGTTAGCATCACACCCTTTCACCTTTCAGAATTCGGGAATTGTAGTGTGTTGTTGTTTGACATTTGAAACCTTGAAACCCCGAATCCCGAAATCCCGAAGTGTTGACCTCACACCCTTTCTCCTTTCAGAATTCAAGAATTGTAGTGTGTTGTTGTTTGACATTTGAAACCCTGAAACCCCGAATCCCGAAATCCCGAAGTGTTGGTTCCAAACCCTTTCACCTTTCGGAATATGGGAATTGTTGTGTACTGTTGTTTGGCATTTGAAATCCCAAAACCCCGAATTATGAAATCCCAAAATGTTAGTTCCACGTTATTTTATTTTTGCAATTTTGGGAATTGTTGTATGTTGGATGCTTGGATATGAAAACCGTGAAACCCCAAACCCTGAAATTCCGAAATGCGGGTCTCACCTTTTCCTTTTCGCAATTTTGGAAGTTTGTATATGTTGTTGTTTGGGTACTTGAACTCATGAAGTCTTGAACCCCGAAACCCTGATGGGAAGGTCCCACTTTCCTTTTTCACCTTTTGGGAGGTGTGGTGTGTGGATCCCGAACCCTGAAATCTCGATACGTCGGACACTTTTCACAAGTTTGTATATGTTGTTGTTTGGGTACTTGAACTCACGAAGTCCCGAATCCTGAAACCCCGATGGGCAGGTCCCACTTTTATTCTTCACCTTTCATAGGTTGTGGTGTGTTAATGTTTGACATTTTCAAACATGAAATCCCGAACCCCGAAACCCCAAAGTACAGGGTCCACAGTTTTCCCTCTTTTTTGCGTTTTTGGCCAACGACATGGCCCTTTTGTTTCATTTTGTGTTCGGCACTTATAATCACCGAAACATGATTGACCTTTGTTATGTTTCACAAACTGTAAGAACCTAGAAGAAACTTATTGTTATGGGAACAACTCTAATAATGTAATGAATGGACTGGTAAAAGAACGTTGGAGAGTCTTCATCCTGAATAGAGGTATGGAAGTAACAGACTGTTTTACAAGTAGACTCTATTGCAAACAGAGGGAATTTTTTCTATGTAGGGTTTTGGTCATAAAAACTCCAAAGTTGCTTGTATTATTAAGACTGTGGTAGTGTTATAGGTACTAGCAGATAAGAGAGTAATTATAAATTTTGGGATCTTAATTAAACATTGAAGAGATGAGTAAATACTCATTATATCGTCGATTAGAAAAACTTAAGTTGAATGGTAAGGATAGTTGACGATAGTAAGGACTCTAACAAACCCTCAGACTCAAGCCTTCTAACAGAAAGCCTACTTGCTTGAGATCTCGAAAACCTTTCAAGGATAGATGTACAAATAAATAAATAAATATGGTGATTTTGAGGTACATTACATTGGTGTACATGGCTGGTACATATTTGAGTTTCATTGATATATCTTATGATGTATTATTGGAAGCATATGTTGATATCATGGTGCATGCATTTTTCATGTGGATTGGGCTACATATTGGTACATATGGTTGGTGAGTTGATGAGGTGATCATGTTGTACATCATTGTTGATCTATAGTTGATGCATAATTGGTATTTTTCTAGTACATTGGAAGAGGCATCTACTAGTAGTTTGATTGGCACATGTTTTATGGAGGATTTGGAATACATATATGGGATTCAAAATTTTGTGGTATTGGTGCATGGTAATTTACATGTTTGGTACACTCATATATGCCATATGCTTGATAATACTACACCATTGGTACTACTTGATTAGCACAACAATTGACATTTGTTTGAGATACCTGATTGTGGCACTTGGTTCATGATGGAGACATATCATGAGTGATATGATACATTGTTTGGCATGTTGGTAGATGCACATGGTTGG
>ML777187.1:1602292-1633975 GCA_009831015.1 Picea engelmannii
TTAAGTGATTCATAAAAATCTATTAGGACAAAATTTAAAAAGGGAAATAATTGTTTTATTATTTTATGATAATTTAAAATTTATTAATTATAAAGGAAAAAGGAAAAAAAAAAAAGGGTTGATTTCTACACCTACCAATTTGAGTTCTAAATCAAAAGGGGAAAGAGGGAAATCTAAAATATTTAGGAAACTAGGAAAAGAGGGAAACATAAAAAGAAAAGGGAAACACAAGGGGGAAAGCATAAATTCAAACTTAGTAAGATATCTAGCATTTAAGAGCTTTTTAATTTTAAACTGAACTAGAAAATTTATAATGGGGAAAGTCATTAAACCCTATAAGGGATCTTGGAAACACCTAGGAGCAATTCTAGGAGTGACTCTAGGTGGATGAGGGAAATAGGGGTAATTAATTAATTAAAGAAATTAATTTTTGGAGGAATGAAGGGGATGGGTGACACTTGTATGGGGAGGATTTTTAGGATTTAATTTATTAAACATTAAATTAAATGGGATTTTGGGAGGGTAAAGGACTTGGAAACTCTATATAATGGAGGGATGAGAAGGATGAAGGATCTCTTCTGTTTGTGTAATGTTACGTTGCAGAAATATCTACTTGACTGACTTAGCTTGTGGGAGTTAGGATACCCAGCTCAGTGAGGAGTGGTAGCTCTGTCTTGCGAGGTGAGCTAGGAGCTAGATGAATCTCTGGATAGTGTGTGTGGCCCCTTTCCAGCTCGTGGGGTTAAGGTGGAAGAAGAGTACCCCTAGCATTGGTTGCAAGGTACCGGTGAAGTCTCCCTGGTTGGCAAGCGAGAGTTGCATGGAGCGCGTGGGACGTCACTTAGAGTGGGTGATCAGGCAACATTATGCTCTCTTCATTTTTGTATGGTAGATTTTTGTAAGATTTATGCTTGGATATGTATGTTTAATGGAGTAAGTAAACTGATTGTCTAGATTGATGACCAAATTTCTTCCATAGCCTAGCTCGATGATTGATTGACTCCCATGACCTTCATTTACCCGCATGTCTTGACATCCTTGTGATGTTTGACTGTGACCATTGTGGTGGTTTTTCCTATCATTCCTATCTCATTAGTCATCGCTTGGGCAGTCGACTAGGAGTTTGATCTACGGTCATCGCTTCAGCGTTAATAGACCTATGGATCTCAACGCCCTGCCTTTCTGTATGAGGATGATGAGCGAAGGATGAAACTAATAGTCGTCTACCTCAGTTGTTGTCCTTGGTTGATTGGATCATTTAGGTTCTCTTACTGTTGTCTGCATTTTGTATTGGTATTTTGGAAATGGAAAAACGAATTGATTCATGTCTGCATTTTGTATTGGTATTCTAGCAATGGAAAAATGAATTGATTCATGTCTTCATTTTTTATTGGTATTCTGGCAATGGAAACACATATTGATTCATGTTTGGATTTTGTATTGGTATTTTGGCAATGGAAAAACGAATTGATTCATGTCTGTATTTTGTATTGGTATTCGGGCAATGGAAAAAAAAATTGATTCATGTCTACATTTTGTATTGGTATCCCAGGCATTTGAAAACGTTTATAACTATCTGTGTTTCCTGCTATTACCACGAATTTCATTTCCACGATTTTAATACTCAGTTTTTTTTTCCACATTTTGACTGCCACGGATTTTTATTTCTTCATGGTTACCACTGTTATACCATCACAATTTTATTACACAGGTTTTTATTACCAGACTTGACCACCCACGAAATTGCTCCCAACTATTTGCTGAGTTGTTGTAGAAATAACCCATGATTTTATCCATTTAAATCATAACTTTACTTGTTGGAATGACCACATTTTTTATAATTAGAAGTTGACTATGTTGCTATAGAAAACACCCATGATTTTAGCCATTTAAATCATAACTTTACTTGTTGGAATGACCACATTTTTTATAATCAGAAGTTGACTATGTTGTTGTAGAAATCACCCACAATTTTAGACATTTAAATCATAACTTTACTTGCTGGAATGACCACGCTTTTGATAATTAGAAGTTGTATGTGTTGTTGTAGAAGTCACCCACAATTTTAACCATTTAAATCATAACTTTACTTGCTGGAATGACCACGTTTTTTATAATCAGATGTTGACTGTGTTGCTGTAGAAATCGCCCAAGCTTTTAGTCATTTAAACCATAACTTTACTTGTTGGAATGACCACAATTTTTATAATTAGAAGTTGATTGTGTTGCTGTAGAAATCACCCACAATTTTAGCCATTTAAACCATAACTTTACTTGCTGGAATGACCACGTTTTTTATAATCAGAAGTTGATTGTGTTGCTGTAGAAATCACCCACAATTTAGCCATTTAACTCATAACTTTACTTGTTGGAATGACCACGTTTTTTATAATTAGAAATTGATTGTGTTACCGCCTTAATTGACCACGAAATTGCGCGATTTAGATGATTGTTTTTCCTGTTATCAACCCCGAATTTGCCACCCATTGTGGGTTGCGTTTACGGTTGAAGGGCCTCGAGTTTGCCTCAATTGTTGACTGACCCTTTAAGCTGGAAACGACAATAATGGCTACAATGATGTCTTGGGTCCATTAATTTCCTTGTTATTGCTAGATTCATTGTTATGTGTTAGTCATATTAAACATCAGAATAATTGCTACTGCAAGGTTAATGGTCGGTTGTTTCCTTTTCTGTTAATCGCCATGTTAATTGTAATACTAAATTCTATATGACTTTCCTTATTAATAGTCGGAACAATTTCTACAGCAATGTTAATGGTCAGCATATTCATTCTTATTGATTAAATGCCACAGCGAGTTCAATGGTTAACAATTAGGTAAATCACTATGTTAGTGTCCTATTAATTGTTATGTTAATAGTCATGTGAATTGTCTTGTTACTAATATATCAATGGCATGTTAACTAACGCGTTAAATTCCTTGTTATTGTTATATTACTTGTTATGACAATAATCATGTAAATTATCTTGTTATTGCTAAATTAATTGTTATGTTATCCATTATCTTAATTGCCTTGTTAACTGCTATATTAATTGCTACATAACTGATATGTTATTTTTCTTGTTTAATGCTACAACAATGTTAATACTAAGTAGTTTCCTTCTCAATGATAGTAGATAGCTAGCATTGTTAGTTCAGTCAGTATAACTAGACTACATGTTGAGATTTCATTGTTCATAAGAGTTATAATGATAGCACTCTACCTTGAGATTGTTAATGTTGTTATTTAAGTTAATAACTAGTTGTAACTTAGACATGCCTCGTCTAGAATGACAACTAGTGTTAAAATAGATTGTAATCATTGACTAGTTAGAGTGGGGGATTGGTTGGGTCGTGGACGATGTCGAAATTTTGTCTTGCATCATTCCTTTTCTTCATTTTGGCGCTTCGTCGACCTGTTGTTGGGGTATGGGTGTGGTTTCTTCTCTGTATTTGGTTCCTAGCGCATCAGATTTATCTAGATCCCTTGGTCTAGATAGGATGTGTTGCGCCAAGGTTATTGATGCATCTATCACCTGGGAACGACATGCTTCCTGATGAGGGGATCATGGAGCACCCCGGTGGGATAGTGGCGAATGAGATCTTGACCAGAGTAGGTGCCTTGGTGTGAGTGTTGTCGAGCGTGCGAGTTGCTTTTGGTGCAAGGTTCGAACGCCTTCAGGTGTTAGGTCCGTGCGTCTTGAGGTTCTAGTCTGTGTTTGTCTAGGCCATGATGTCAGGACGGGGATGTTGTCCCTTATCTTGTAGGAGTGGTCATGTTGAGTTGGGTGGGTAGTCATCCTCCTTGTTACTCTGCGCATGTTTGCCCAGTTGCCCTTGTGTCTGTGCACGGTGTCGCAATTGCCTGTTACCTGGGTTGTGTGCTTATGTTCATTGTCTGGGGTGTGGTCAAACTTTTGTTGTCGTTTCCTTCGTGCCCTTAATTCTTCAAAACAAAACAAAAAATTGGCTTTGCCCGTGGCCGCATCAATGTGGTTGTTACAATCATAGTGATATAAGGAATTAGTACTTACATTTTGTTAAGCTAAATAATGTCTATCATCGTAAACAGGTAAATTAATATATTAAGAACATGAATACAAGGGGTTTTCTTTTGGATTAATGAAAGAACTTTCACATCATCTTATCTATCAGTTAAAATAGTTGTCCAGAAATAAAATCGTTGTCAAAAATCTATACAAGATCAATGTCTGTCATTCATTATTATTAAATTCATAGTCACACACAACCATCTATACACATAAATTATACACACAATTATTATTAAATTCACTGTCAACGTCCTCCAAAATCAATATGTCAGATTTATTATTCATAACTTTCTTGCATTTATCAAGGTATCCGTTAACATGTTTACTTTTTAACATTTACCTAATCACATTAAAAAATTATTGTAAGGATATGTAAATGCCACGTTTAAATGATTAAGTAGGATTAAACCGTGCAGCCAAACATTTCATATTACTGATTACGAATTACCACATGTGTTTTATATTGGGGGCACTAGTTTTCAACCGATACCTTTCAGCGTTCTCAGCAGTGAGGTGTGCTAGTAGATAATAACGTAGTCATACACAACAACAATTACAGCGTCGTCCTTCACATATTACAACGTTGTCATTAACATATAAAAACGATGTCATTCACATGTAAAAACACTGTCAACAATCAATATCACTGTCCATTCACAAGTCTATTGAATATATGATATCGTTTTCTATTAAATATGTGATAATGCTTTCTATTAAATATATGACATTATTGTCTATTAAATATATTATATCGCAAAGTTAAATATGATATCGTTGTGTAAATAACATTAAGATCCATAACTAAGGAATAACAAAATCCATAACCAGAATGCTGTGTAAAAACGGAGTGAAATAGTTATGTAAAACGCCAAGAAAAATGCCGAGGGGCGCTACTTTTGCTGGGTAGGTCGCCAAGTAATTTCACAGTTGATAACTTGAATTTTTCTGAGGAAAGAGAATGGATATATGGTTGTACGAATCACCCAGATTCTCTACGAAAAATAAAGATTTCTCCCCTTTTTGCAAGGATCCAAGGAATCGGAGATTAATCAGTAATCATTCAAACTCAAAAATAATCATTCAGACATGATTCATTAAAAAACGCGGAGATAATCAATCAAAAAATGAAAAAAGACCTGTACAAATAGTGGGGCAAAATGCATAGATTATTAATGTTGTTCATTGGAAAAAAAGAACGCAGAGAGAAATAACTCTGATATTTGAAGGGTGGTTTTGCTGCGCCTAGTAGTGAAATCGTTGGGCTATCAACCACAAATCTTCACAGTGTATGGTAAACAGTAAACGTAGATCATTGAAGGGTGATCTGGTTTTTCATAGAAGTGAACTCGTCGGGTAGTCAACAAAAAAAAATTATGCTGTAACAAGCAGGAGCGAGGAGGATCGCCAGCAGCGGAAGAAATCAACAAGCCAACATCGATTACGGTATTCCTGTTAAAGATGTTAATTGTATTAAGATTAAATTGTATACTTGTATGGTTATGGTTTTCAGACGAAAATTTCATTGCACTGAGTTTTCTTTTGCATATGTATTGCTACGGTGATTTTAACAGATTGTTCATCATAAATCTTAGTTTATAATTGTAATATGATAGAAGAAAGGAAAACTATATATATATATATATATATATATATATATATATATATATATATGCAAATGGGACGATCTGTTGAGTTAGTGATAGAATTGGATTTCATCTCAAATTTGGTCATGTAAATACTACACATTGTAAGTTTTACCGTATGCTCAAGTTCTCCTTGGTGTTATAACGGTTTCTGCACATTGTAAGTTTGTATGTGCATTGGATAATAATTCCTGGGTGATACTAATTTATGCACATAGTATGTCGATCATGTGTTCAAGTTTTGAAATTTGACTGGATTGAATCTGGTTTTTCTTTTAATCTCTCCTTGGAAAGTGTTTTTCTCAACTCATTATGGTATTTCTCAGACCCTTACGAAACAGCAACGAGCAAAAAAATTGTTCAGATTCTAGTGCAAAAACTCGATCTTTGCGACTGCAATTTTCCCTCCTCCCTCCACAGTCGCTGCTAAGGGTTTCAGGTGGATACTCTTGCTAACTTCCTTTCTAAATTATCCTCTTTAACGACAGATTTCCTATGAACCACACGTAAGGGATTCCTTGGTCCCATCCTTTCGATCCTTCCTCTTCAATGACTGTTATTTCCTCACGCAATATATTTATGTGGAATTTGTATTTTTAAAAGATTTTACTTTTAAAAATACGACTGGTGGGTCATTGTTCGCTTAGGTTACTTTTTCTGGGTATTTCTCTTGTAAGCAGTGACTGTAATCCTTATCGCTGTCAGTCGGAGCTTAGTTCCATGGCTTTCTTCCTTCTCGATAATTTTTTCATTGTGTTGCCTCGCGTTTTCGCTTTCCCTCTGATCCTTGATCGGGCACTCGTGTGCGTTGGATAACCTGATTGTGGTCAACGTCCAGAACTCTGGTCCTTTGCTTTGTTCAACCGACTGCCTTTCCCTTCACGAATGCGATCTATCCTTGAATTTTTCCTTATGGATAACTTGATCCCCACGTCACACCATTTCCCAGCAAACCGAATTCACCTCTATGTTTTCCGAAGGAGTAACACTGTGTGATATTTTTACAATCTGCCCAGCGATTTAGCTACCCACAACTACCCTCCTCCTCTACGTTTTCCTTGTTTTTTCCCTCAGTTTGTAACTAGGTGAAGCTCTGAGCTAGCACGCCACAGTGGAGACCCGTTCTGGTGCCTTCACCCAGCAAGCAAATTCTTCCTTGCATTGATTTTTTCCCAGCCCCCTGGTACTACCATTCAGCGAGTGAAGCCCTCTCCCCTCGCATTCTTCCTCAACGGGTCTTCCTCAGCGAAATTATTTTCTGCAACCGATAACTTCTCGTGCAGGAACCTCCCTCGACTGTAATTGGTGAGGTTCCCTTGCGTTCCTAGCCCAGGGCATTCCGTGTTTGAGACTCGAGTATTCATTGTCGCAGCGTATGTTTCAGTGAGCCTTTTTCCCTTTTTCTGGTGCAGTAGTTCTTCTTTTAGAAAAACAATCTTGGGTTCCTATGGCAGGGGTTCCTGTATTCAAGCACTTCAACGTTCCGTATGTCGACTTGTTGAGATGGCGCGCGCTTCTGAATAATATGAAAGAGCTTGTCAGAGTGTTCTTCCGCAAGATTTGCGTGAATGCAGGGTGTGGCGGTGGGTCTTCCTTCCTTTAATCTTGTTTTTTTTTCCTTGCACCAACATTGGTAGGTTGGGCTCCCTTACAGAATCTCCCTAGTGTGTTCATAGTCATTTTGGTCTTCAATTCGTGAATCCTTTGGAAGGTTGTGATTTAAATTATAGAAAGGGCGGTTTTTTATTGATATAAGGAGTTATTTGTTTGTTGTTGGAGTTAGGATTTAATGAATTTAGATCCATACGTCAAAGTATTATTGTGTTATAAACCTACAATTATATATATAATTATGTATACATTGAACTTACTTTGGCAAGGGACTTTAGAATGCTTTCATACATATGTTGAATTGGAGCATCGAAACAAACCATGCTGCCATGATGATTAATTATATCTACCCAAAATTTAGTTAAGGGGACACAGTTAAGTTCCTCCCTGAACCTAGGCTAAGGCAAGGCATAGTAGATTAACATGTCGCGTGCCTTAAATAAAGATTATGTAAGTTTGTTTGATTTTGTTTACCGCGCTATGAAAACAAATTATGGTCACTCTTGCGCCTTAACTTAATTTTGATGATTGACTAGTTGAGTAGTTAATTTCCTTGCAGCATGAAAATAAGGGTGAGAATTACTGGGGCATCCTTTATAAGCTAATGTATGATCGTTTGGAAATTTGATTCTTCCGTGAATGGATTTTTTTTATGTAATGAATGATGTTTAGATTTTAGACTACTTGTGGGTAGTGAAATTGTGATAGTGAATGATTATTAGACCTTAGATATTTTTTGCAACGATTTAATTGATGATATTCTTGCACCTTGACTCAAGGCTATGTATAATTTTATGTATGTGATCAGTTTTCCTTATGCAACAAATGAATACCATCATATACCTTGCGCCTTTTCTGATGTTTCCATATGATGGATCAACAACCTTTACTTGTGTTGTTAATGTACTAATGAATGAGGGATTAACGACTTTTATTTGTGCCATTAAATTTATTAACGAATGATTGTTGTAGACATTAGACTCTTCTGTGAATTGAAATTTGTTAATAAATATGATGAGTTATGCTAATGATTACTAATGCGCCATGTTTAACTGATGCTTAGGAATGATGGATTGATGTGATCGATGATCGTAGAATTTGTGGATTCGCTAGTTTCTTGGGATTGATTGTGTTAGTGGGATGTAGACACCTCCTTGTTACTCAGAACAATCGCCAATCTTGAGACCTTAAATGGTTAAATTCAATTGGAACCTGGGCTTGAGAATTGCTTATGTGTCTTGGAAATCTTAACCTTGTAGGGTAGGTTGGGTGGGTGGTATTTTATGTGATTCTTGTGATTATCCTTATGAGTCGTTATGTTATCTTATGTTTTCTTGGTGATTATTTGATGATGGTCCTTATGCGAAGTGTTTAGAGTTTAAGATTTTTGTTGTTATACGTTAATATTAATTATAGAATAAAATGATGTGGAATGATGTTAATTAATGTGTTAATACATCGATATGTGTGTCGTGGTTGATGATGATGATGTGTGTGCATTGTGTCGTAATTGAGCGTTAATGCATTGATATTGTTTCGTTAATATATGTGAAAGTTGTGTCGATGATGTTGCTATTTATTATGATGTTTTAATTTCCTAACGCAGCATTAAAAGAAAAAAAAATATTATCTCTTGTATGTCGCTTTCATTGTCATAATGGCGAGGGTCGTTACATATGGTATCAGAGTGGGTTCAACCTTCTTACTGTGGATAGTCATGTCATCCATTGTATTAAACCCTTGATTAATAACTTATCGCTGATTAAAATTTTAACTTGTCTATACCGGTATCCCTGGTTAGAGGACGTGAGGGAGGTAGATTTCATCGTACTAAGGGCAGAGGTGTGACACCTCTAGTAGAATCCACGCCAAAGAGGTCTAAAACCCAAGGAGAAGAACAAGACCTGAGAAAAGGGTTGATTGTTGAGAGGGATGCGGTTGGTCTGAAGAGGTCCTTTCACAGGAAGTCAGAGTGCTTTATTAACCGTCTAAGATAGAAATGAGGTCAGGGTGCCTGTACCCCCCCCCCCCCGAGGATCCACAACGCGCCACAGTCGGTACTAGCAGTGTCTTCTCTGGTGGAAGATGCCCCTACCTCAACTAAACATGGTTTTCGAAGCCGTGTTATGGGAACGATTCGAGGAACAATGTCATTAGAAGTAATTTTTAAAGGAATTCATTGAGCGCCAGCTCAATGACTTCAACACCTTACGACAGGGTGGTCGTATGGTGCCATAATATGAGAGCACATTTATGGAGCTACTTTGGTATGCCCTGCATCTGAACTTGGAGAAAATAGAGGTTAGCAAGTTCGTGTTTGGCCTTAACTCCTGCTTTTGTGTAAATGTGAAGCTCTAAACTCCTCAAATGTTGCACAATGTGATCTATTAGGCCTCATAGCCGAGGAAGAAATGACCACAGGACTTAGGGAAGGACTCCTACAAGGTCATCTGGACTGACAAAATATGGTGCACAACAACATCAAACGCCAACCATACAAGACATCTTCGTATCAATATACATCTATAGAACCATTGTTCATGAAACCATGACGACAGGCTCCTAAGTAGAATACCCCCTATCGGGGACCACCACCAACCACCGCAGTTAGGATTGTCAACAGAACAAAATAGGATCTTAGGTTGGTAGACCAACAACTTCTACTTCAGGGCTAGGAGTATTGGACTGGAGATGGGTGTTGGACATGTGGATAGACACCTTACCAGTAAGACAATCTGGTTGAAAAGGCCAGAGTAACTAGGTCAATACGACACACTATCGTTGTAGAGATGGGCGAAGCCCCCGAGATTCATGATCACGGTGAATAACTTCCAGGTCGAGCACTAGTACACTATGCTCGAGGCATCAGGTACCATCACCAACCAAAATTTTAGTATTTGTTAGATCCCGGTGCTACAGAAATATTTATTTCTAGTACCATGCTGAAGGGATTTAGGTAAATGCATTGAACCGAATGAGTTTAGATTCATCGAAGTGGCTTCCAGTGCCAACTGAATGGCTCAAGGAAGTCTATGAACTATCGCTTTAACTTGGGGAATAGTGTAACAAAGTTCGACCTATAGGTCACGGTCTTAAGATCTTATGATGACATAATCAGTATGGACTGGTGGGAATCACATGATGCGATACTCAACGGTAAGATGAAGCGGTTGAGTTGGACTAACGATGAGGAAAAAAGAAGCGTGATTTTATGAAAAAAACGAGGAGTATCCCTGAGGTTCATTTCTTCCCTACAGCTACAGAAGAGCACATGAAAGAATGCAAGTTATATGCATACTTAGCGTTGAACGTTAAGGGAATGGATGAAGGATTAAAAAAGCTTCTGGTAGTACAAGAGTTTTCAGACGTGATTCCCAGAAGAATCACCAGGTGTGTCACCCAAATCCAAGATGGAATTTACCATCGAATTAAAATCTGGAAATAAACAGATAGCAAGAACACCTTATCGGATGTCGAACCCTAAGTTACAGGAGTTGAAAATGCAATTGAGTAAGTTGTTGGACCTAGGACTTACATCCAAGTGTGTCACCTCAGGGTGCGCCTATTATTCTCATACAGAAGAAGGATGGGTTGTGGAAGACTCTGTATTCACTACCATCTTTTGAACAAGGCAACAATCAAGAACCCGTATCCGTTTCCAAGTTTAGACAATTTGCTTGATCAAATGAAAGGTCCGACAGTGTATTCAAGATTGATTGGAGACCAGGTTATCACCAATTACGAATTAAAGAGAAAGATATTCCTAATACCACTTTCAAAACTAGGTTCGGACACTACGAGTTTACCGTTTGGCCATGGGGATGGACAAACGCCCCAGGGGTATTTATGAGCTTGATGAAAGGGGTTTTCCATGAATACTTGGAAAAAAAATTCAAGTATTCATTGACGACATTTTGATATATTCTCAGATGACGGAAGAACATGTAGAACGTTTTTTCTTGGTATTACAATGTTTACGAGAGAACAAATTATATGGGAAACTGTCCAAATGATCATTTTACCAAGCGAGAATTCATTATCTAAGGGCATGTTATCTCCGGCGAAGGTATCGTGGTGGATCCAACGAAGGTAGAAGATATTATGGAATGGCCTATGCCGAAGAACGTACCCGAAGTACGCAGCTTCATGGGTTTTGCAGGATATTATCGATAGTTCGTCAAAGGCTTTTTGAAGATAGCAAATCCAATTTCGGAATTGCCGAAGAAGAACAAGAAGTTTTTATGGACCGAGAAATGCCCAAAAGAATTTCGAAGGCTCAAGGAGTTGTTGACGACAGCGTCGATACTAAAATTCCCTGACATGGATGAGGACT
The DNA here is from genome assembly GCA_009831015.1 of Picea engelmannii. Lineage (NCBI taxonomy): Eukaryota > Viridiplantae > Streptophyta > Pinopsida > Pinales > Pinaceae > Picea > Picea engelmannii. The sequence goes on from ML777187.1 coordinate 1,613,931, forward strand.
TCTTGGTATGCATAGACAAATCCAAGGAAGACTTAGTAAGATCCTTGATGCAAGACAGCCGAGTGATCGCTTACATATCGAGAAGGTTAAGAAAGCATGAGGAGAATTATGCGATGCACGATATGAAGTTATTGGCCATTGTGAATTCCCTGAGAGTGTGGAGACACTAGCAGATTGGATGAAAATTCAAACTAGAAACAGACCACTATGGTTTGAAACACTTTTTACGCAAAGTGACTTGAATTTGTAGAAAAGGTGTTGGTCAGAACTACTTAGTGAGTACTATTTTGAGATTACCTACATAAAAGGAACAATGAAAATATTTGAAGATGCATTGAGTCAGAGACCATGCATATTTTCGATGATACCTCTTTAGATGAATCTTCGTGAAATGATTCTAACTATAATGCACGATGATGATTGGTATAAGGAGGTTAAGGAATTTATCGGACAAGACACCATGTTGTTACCAAAGTTGAGGGATTTACTGTGGACAATGAAGGATTAATGAGATATAATAACCAGATTTACGTACTTCCAAACTATGAATTGAGAAGTTTGATCTTGAACGAAGATCATAGAGCTGTGTAGATGGCTCACCCTCGAGTAACGAAGATGAGGGAATATCTTAAACCCGTATTCTTATGGAAAGGAATGAAGGTGGACATAGTCGACTACATGTCGAGATGTCTAGAATATCAACAAGTGAAGGCTGAACATAGACATTCGACCGGATTACTACAACCACACACTATTACAGAATCTAAATGGGAGTTCAATTCGAGGGACTTCAGTGTTGGATTGTTGATGAAGAGAAGGAGGCATGACTGAATTTTCATGGTAGTTGACACTCTGAAGAAGACTGCACATTTTATCCATGTGCGTACGATGCATCAAGCACCAGACATAGCTAGAGTTTTTATCAGTGAGATAATGAAACTACAGGGTGTGCCTAACAGGATCATATCCAATTGAGGATTTGTATTTATAGGATGATTTTGGACTAGTTTCCAAGAGGCCTTCGGAACCAAACTTAAATTTAGTACCGCATATCACCCGCAGACAGATGGGAAGACAGAACAAACGAACCAAATCTTGGAAGATATGTTTCGTATGTACGTGATGGACCAACAAAAGCATTGGGAAGAGTTCTTCCCATTGGTAGAGTTTTCATACAACAAAATCTACCAAAGCACCATTAATATGGCGTTGTTTGAGTTTCTTTACAGGATACCTTGTCAGAGGCCTCTTTGTTGGGATCGGCTTGAACATAGTGTCTTGGTATGACCATAAGCGATCCAAGAAATGGAAGAGAAAATGAAAATGATAAGACAAAGGATCAAGGAAGCACAGGATTGGTATAAGAGTTATGTCAATGCGCATTGTGTTGGCCATAGTTATGAAGCTGGCGATGGATTATTCTTGCAGGTGAAACCACACAAGAGATTGATAAAGTTTAGAAAGGGTGTCAAACTCTCTCCTAGGTTCATGGGACCTTTCGAGGTTGTGGAAAGGACGGGTCCCATGGCCTATCGACTAGCCTTTCCTGATTGTTTGAGGTGTATGTATGATGTTTTTCATGTATCTGTTTTGAGACATTATGTTAGTGATCCTACACATGTGATTGCCATGAGTTCTTTGCAGGTATCATACGAGGGTGCGCTCACGACGAAACCAATCTTCATTTTGGGCCATCACATTCGACAGCTACGAAGTTGAATAGTCGATCATGTCAAGGTCCATTGGGACAATTATAGTCCAGACTCGGCTACCTGGGAAGATGCATATGAGATGCATCAACAGTTTCCAATTTTGTTTGATAGCTAGACATTTAGAGGTTGTCAGATACTTTATTTCTGCACTTGCATATTGTGAAACATAGGGATGGAGATTAAAACAAGAGGGGGTGTATGTAACATCCTGCACTTGCACACCCATGATTTGACTTATTCTTTGAGGACACTTGCGTGAAAGTGATCTGGTTCATTATATGATTATTTGTTTCACTTATGGATTATGATTATGATGTTGTGGATATGACGATATGTTATTTTATTATATATGTATCGATAGGTTCTATTGATAGGTTTCTCCTGAGTGTGCAGGACACTTGACATATTGGGGATGTCAATGGAATCGATGAACCTCCTTGGAATCTGGATCGAGTCAGGGAGTGGACTGTATATGGTTTGAGTATTTATTTTATTGCATATGTGAGATATGATTAGGTATATTATGATGTTTTTTATGGATCCTTGACATGTTTCATTGATGGATGCAGGCTGGCGATTTCTTTCTAATCAAACTCACATTAGGAGTAAAGGGGCCACACACAACATCTAGATATATTGAAGGAGAGGTGTCGCAGCAACCCTGCCACAACCTACTAGCACTCTCGTCGTGGCTCGAACTATAGGTTAACGATTACCTAGTTTGAGATATCCATGATGTCGTGAGAGAAGGCTAAGACAGTTTCTCATGAAGATTATAGGGGGCATGCAATAAGGAAGGGTCCTTGCTCCTTAGAGGCCCTTAGTCTCCCACAAGGTCACCTGATGGAGTATTGACTCCAAGAGTTTGACGTCTACTAAAATCAATCAAAAGGCGAGTGGCACCCTTGGAGCACATAGTGTGTCTTGAAGGGCATGTCACATAAATCAAACACAAATAAAGGCGAGTGGAATTCTTGGAGCACATAGTGCGTCTTGAAGGGAACATCACAATTTTTAACAATGATGAGTCAATGAACCTAGGTGCCTAGAAAAAATTATTTTATTTTGACTTGGTCATCCTTAAAATAAATGTTGTATCAGTAAATCATTTTGATTATAAAAATTTCCCTTAAAAAATAAATTTCTAAGCCTAACTAAAATTAAAGCCTAGGTCTAAGTAGGATATGAGGACTAAGAATTAATTAAGAAATTAATGAAGGGCGAATGAAGAAAAATCAAATTTAAAATATAAAGGAGAAAGAAATTATCTAAAAATTAATTGTTGTTTATGTGCAAAACTTGCTAAATTAGAACTTAGACAAAAAAAGGGAAAATAAATGCAAAAGGAATGTGGAACATAAAAAGGAATCTAGTCTAGAGAACTTTCCTAATTACAACTCAACTAAGATTTAGGAAAGGTATCAGTCATTAAAGGAAATTGAGGGAATAAAGGGACAGTAAGGAACTTTTTTAGGAACACTTTTAGGTTGGTGAGGGAAATTGGAAAATTAATTTAATTAATTAAATGAATTTCTGGTGCAACTAAGCGATCGGGTGGCAAGTGTACAAGGGATAATATTTCCTATTAAAAATTTAATAAAAATATTTTAACGTGTATTTAACAAGTGTCACTAAGAAAAACTCTATAAAAGTAATGGAAAAGGAGAGGAAGGGATCACAACTGGTATGTGCAAGGTTATGCTTCTGAATGTTTCTTGACTGATTTTTCTTGTGGGAGTTGGGATACCCAGCTCGAATAGAGAGTGGTAGCTCTACCTTGCGAGGTGCATTGGGAGTTGGTTTTTTTTCATGGCCCCTTTGCGGCTCAGGGGGAAGAAGATTACCCCTAGCATTGGATGGGAGATACCGGTGAGGTGTCAGTGATTAGCAAGTGGGAGCGAGGAGGATCGCCATCAGCCGAAGAACATCAATAAGCCAACGTTGTTTATGGTATTCCTATTAAATATGTTAATTGTATTAAGATTAAATTATATACTTGTATGATTATGGTTTTCGGACGAAAATTTCATTCCGTTGATGTTTCTTTTGCATATGTATTACTATGGTGATATTAACAGATTGTTCATCATAAATCATAGTTTATAATTGTAATATGATAGAAGAAAGGAAAACGATGTTGTATATATATATATATATATATGCACATGGGACGATCTGTTGTGTTAGTGATCGAATTGGATTTCATCTCAAATTTGGTCGTGTAAATACTGCACATTGTAAGTTTTACTATATGCGCAAGTTCTCCTTGGTGTTATGATGATTTATGCACATTGTAAGTTTTTATGTGCATTGGATATTAATTCATGGGTGATAATAATTTCTACACATAGTATGTCGATGTTGTGTTCAAGTTTTGAAATTTGAATGGATTGAATCTAGTTTTCCTTTTTATCTCTCCTTGGAAAGTTTTTTTCTAAACTCATTATGGTATTTCTCAGACCCTTATGAAACAGTAATGCCAAGTAGGCCACTTTAAACTGCTCCTTGATGAACTGTTTTGGGTTTTAAAAAGAAAAAAAAAAATTGTTCAGATTCGAGCGCAAAAACTCGATCTTTGCGACTACAATTTTCTCTCCTCCCTCCACTGTCACTGCTAAGGGTTTCAGATGGATATTCTTGCAACTTCCTTTCTAAATTATTGTCTTTAATGACAGATTTCCTATGAACCACATGTAAGGGATTCCTTGGTCCCATCCTTTCGATCCTTCCTCTTCAATGATTGTAATTTCCTCACGCAATATATTTATGTGGAATTTTTATTTTACTTTTAAAAATACGACTGGTGGGTAATTGTTCACCTAGGTTACTTTTTCTGGGTATTTCTTTTGTAAGCAGTGACTGTAGTCCTTCTCACTGTCAGTCGGAGCTTGGTTCCATGGTTTCCTTCCTTCTCGATAAGTTTTTTATTGTGTTTCCTTGAGTTTTCGGTTTCCCTTTGATCCTTGATTGGGCACTGGTGTGTGTTGGATAACCTGATTATGGTCAAAGAACTCTTGTCCTTTTCTTTGTTCAACCGACTGTCTTTCCCTTCATGAATGTGATCTATCCTTGAATGTTTCCTTATGGAGAACTTGAATGGGTATATACATATGTGTATTTCTTGTGTGTATATATATATATATTGAGATTCTAAGTGTATTTTCGTCATCCCATGCATACATAATTTGAGTGCTATGATTGAATACTTTTCTCTTATTCTTACTATGAGAATAATGTCCATTGTTATAGTTGTATGACTACTTTCCAATGATATTACCACATAATTTCTTTCCACTATCATTATTGTATAACAGATTGTAATTTATAGCATACTTTTAATACTTCTTTTAAACATTGTAGATGGTAAAATATGCATGTTTATAAAATATAAATACAAAAAGATCTATATATGGTTTCTACATCAAACTTTGACCTCAGGTAGTGACCATTATGGTACACATAACCTAAATTTATTGGAAATGAAAACATAGAGTTATTTATCTAAGTTATTTCATCATAATACAATTGCAATAACAACAACATAGACATTCAAATTTGACAATTTAAAAAGAAAAAACTGTAACACAGAAGGAGCATCCAAGTTCCACCAAACCGTAGAATGGATAAACCAATTTACTATATCCAATCACCCCCAAGCCTGATCATGAATCCATGAGGGTGAAATAAGATTCATGTTTCATCAATCCTCTTGCTCTTGACAGCTACCTAACACACATAGTGCTCACACAACGACCCTTTCTCCCTTTGTTCTCCCCAGAAAGAAATATTTTTCATTTATTTACTTTATTCCACATGCTAAGAAGCATCCTGCATCTTCACACATGTTTTCCTTTATTTCTTTGTTTCCCATCTCTTATTCTTCTCCAACTCCTTTCCCTCCTTGGTAATTTTCGTAGCTTGGGGAAATCCCTAATTTCTAGGGTGTGTCAGTCACTAGAACTGAGTTCTAACACTTTTCCTTTCCTGCCCAAGGCCATCTTAAACTTGTTCCCCACTCATGAAATCATAATCATCTATTTTTAACTTGGTTTTTCCTTCTATCCCATTTATTTATTAAATAAAAATTATGTCTCTTACATCTATCCAGTCCCTGCTCACACAACAACCCTTTATCCCTCTGTTCTCCCCAGAAAGAAATATTTTTCAGCTATTCACTTTCTTCCACATGCTAAGCAGTGTCTTTCCTCCTCACACATGTGTTCTTATATTTCTTTGTTGCCCAGGCCTTATTCTTCTCCAGCTCCTTTCCCTCCTTGGGAATTTTTACAACTTGGGGAAATCCCTAATTTCCAGGGTGTGTTAATCACTATAACTGACTTCTAACACTTATCCTTTCCTACCCAAGGTTAGCTTCAACTTGTTCCCCACTCATGGATTCATAATCATATCCTTATAAATTGGCTTTAACTTATGTCCACTTTATTTATTAAATCAAAATCTTGTCTCTTACATCTGTCATGTCCCTAAGGACACTTGGAAGTTCACTATCTACTACAATAATTAAATAATTAATAGTCAAATTTACCCACTATTTCTATATTCGAATTTCCACTTAGGGAAATTATTTAAAATGTTACTTTATTTTTATTGAAGGGGTATTAGAAAAACTTTTACAAAAAAAGAGAGATGAAGGTAGGGTTAGAGTATGAGCTTTACCAAGAGTAGCTTGAACCTCATAATGGAACTCCTATAAAAGAACGATTTGACCAACAAGAGCCAACATCTCTTCTTTATGGGTACCCTCTTTCACATCAAGGGCCCATCATTAGTTCGAAGTATCCAAAAAGAAAATAAGTCTATCAGAAGAAAATATACAATAAGCAATATATAAATAGGATGTTCAAGTACAACCATTTCCTAGAAGAGCCTCTAAAGATTCCAAACCAGAAATTAGGACACGGTCATGAAAGCGGCAGTGACTGAGTATTAAAAAAAATGAAGAAAATAAGTGAAATGTGAGAGACCGATTAAACCTTCAAACGGAAGACAACAAGTAAACACCTTCGAAAAAATACAGTAATAGAACCTTGTAACATAAATCATGATATTGTTTAACAAGGTAAGAACATAAACTCTAATCGGTATTACACCCAAAACTCCCTAATGACTAAGTGAAGCTAGAGAAATGAACGCAAAGTTAGTATAGGTATGCGGCATAAAAACCCCAAGCACATAGTAGAGGAATATCAAAGACAAGAGATGGAAACTTAGAGCCTTCTAAACTTGAACCAGAAGGATCCTTCTTCTTCTATTGGAATATTACCAAAATATGAAATAAATGTTTGAAATATGCACGAGGTGATCGGGGCATTACTTCCCCATCTCTCGTTCTAATATGGTCACACCTGTCACATGGGAGGATTGCGATGAGAGGATATAGACAAGTGTTTAATTAATAACACAGGGTGCGTCAAGCCAACATTAGAAACTACCAACCACGCATGTAATAAACATCAAAGAATAATTAATGCTGACAAAAAAAATATAATTTTTATGTGATTATCATCCAACTGTCATTTTAATATTTCACATAATTTCATGCTTGATCAGTCGGTACAAGACACCTATTAACTTGAAAAGACTATATTGTACTTAGAAATTAAGTGGCTAATCTACCAACTTAGGTTATAGGGAAGCAAGGTCGTGACAAGGGTCCAATAATAATAACCCATTTGGAATAAAAAATGAGGGTTGTCAACACATATTTCATACCGTGGTAATTGTAATATGGGAATTATATCCTTACCACATTAATTATAACATGTATTAGAAGTTATGTCATAAAGTATATAATGCAGGACAAACAAGTTTAGTAAATTTGCACATGGAACAATTACAACTACTAAAGGTAAAATTTCAAAAATATTTCTTGTAAACGACGTCTTATTAATGGAATTTATGTGGTCAAAATAGATGAGTAATACACTTTACTTAGTCAAAAACAAAATATTGTTGTATAAAATAAAAAAATTATACGGGTATGTGACATACTGGTATCAAAGCTTTAGGAACCGCACTTGGCCTTATGAGCTCAACCACTGAGAATAATTTACTATTGTTATATTTTCTTCTTACCACTAGGAAGCAGATTTTGATTACAGGAAAGATGACAGAATTACCTATTCTACCCGAAGAAGGGTCACATCAAAATGAATCAGAAAATCCCAAACAAGTAAATATTGGTGAGGGAAATATATGGGTTAATTTGAATGAAAGCAAGGATAACAGACAATCTGAATTAATTCAGACTATATAGGGTCTAAGGGAAGAATTTAAAAATTTTAAGGAAGATAATGAACGAATTATAAAGACACAAGAAGAAATTAATGCAATATTGTAGACAAAATGTAAAATAAGAACTCAGACAAGAATACAGGTAAATTTTTGTTGACAATTGAGGAGCACGGAGCGTGGAGCGTGGAGCGAGAGGGCAAGTGGAGCGTGACCTAAGCACCGAAGCGAGCAGCAAGCAAGGGTCCCCCAGCCATGGACGCTGGTGGGGGATCCATCCCCACCTCTCCCCCTTTTCCAGAGATTGATGCCTTCAGGAAACTGGTAGCCGAGGCTTCCAAAAGACCGTCGTCAGCAGCACAACAGAAGTTCGTCAAGAAAATGGAATGCATCCCAAGCATAGAACTGCCATTAGAAGAAACTTGCAGGTCGACAGTCAATCTGGAAGACATAGGTCTTATCAGGCAATTTACTGGGCTCTGGCCCTCTCCCAAATCCATCAAAGCCTGGGTGCAGAGGAACTGGAGATCGCTCATCTCAGAAGGGATAAAGATTCACTTCGTTGGGAAATGTTACTTTGTGTTCGTCTTTGAAAACGCTGAAGACAAAAACCTCATTTTCAGAAATGGCCCATATTTCATGGGACCCCAGGGGCTATATCTGAACAAATGGACCCCGGATTTCGATCCAGCTCAGGACGTGCCATCTGTTGTTCCAGTGTGGGTTCGCCTACCACATCTTCCTTTGCACTGCTGGAACCAAAAATCATTGCATGCAATCGGCAACAAGCTCGGAAGGTACATTGATCAAGCACCAAGGAAGGATCAATACTCATGCGCTCGGATCTGCGTGGAGGTGGATCTGGAAGTGGGATTACCAGAGGCAATCAAGCTTACAGCGGCAGACTGGATGCATATCCAGGAGCTAGACTATGAACAGTTACCTTTCAAATGCTGACACTATCATGGATATGGCCACTTCGCACGACACTGCAAAAAAAAGAATGCAAAGGAGAGTGAGAATGAAAAAACAAACCAGTGGACCACAGTTCAGAAAACAGGGACAACAATATCTAGAAACAAAGGAACAACGAAGAGTGACAACCATGGGCAACTGGAACAAGAGCAACCTGACGAGGACCCCAATCCCACGCCGCAACCAACATCGCAAGCAGAAAATCTCAGTAAGGAAACAGAAGAACCAGATATAATTATGGAAAGCAGGGTACACCCAAAATCCCCCTCAAAAATAAAAGACATCGGGGAACAAGGGAAAATGACAGGATCCCTGGAGGTAGCCCCTTCACCCTCATATGCAGACATAGCCAGAAAGAAAATAATGGAACCAGTAAGCTCCTCCGAGGATGAGATCTTAGAAAGACCAGCCAAAAGAGAAGGAAGGAAGTCTCGTAAAGAAGCTAGGGAGGAAGAGGCAGAAAGACAAAAGACCCAAGGAAGCGAACCCACCATAGAAATGTCAATCGACAGAAATACAAGGATAATGTCTCAAAAAGGAGGAGGCTCGTCCACCCCCACCAGCAAGTAATGAAAATCGTCTCTTGGAATTGTAGAGGTCTAGGGAACTCGACGAAAATTGAAGCAGTTAAGGACCTGATGAAAGTGGAACCAGTAGACATTCTCATGCTCCAAGAGACAAAAATTGAAGGGGAAGCCCTTCTAGAGATCATCAAAAAAAAATGGCAGAAGAATGCAGGGAAAGCAATCAGTGCAAGGGGATCCTCCGGAGGAATAGAAACACTATGGAAGGAAGATCAATTTAGCCTCGTTAACTCCTTCAACACTCAGCATTGGAGCTACATCGAACTGAAGCATACAATAAGTAATTTAACCATTGCATTATTCAATATTTATGTACCAACTCTACACTCCGAAAAGAAAGACTGTTGGAAAACTTTAATTGAGTATTTAGAACTAATTTCCCCGAACAATATAATCATTACTGGAGATCTCAACCTAGTAATGAATGGAAAATAAAAGAGGGGAGGAAGGATCAAAAAGGACCAACAGATTCATGTAGTAGAAGACATGATACAGCAGTGGGACCTAATGGATTTTAAACCACGCAAAGGGATCTACACCTGGACTAATAATAGGACAGGGGAGGAACACATTTCTGCCAGATTGGACAGATTCTTGGTTCAAAGCACTTTGTTGTTGGAAAGGAAGCTAATCTCCATAGCCATCCTTCCCAAGCTTACCTCGGACCACAAACCCATTCTGCTTTCACTAGAGGATGAAGAAATTTTAAACCCAATCCCATTCAGATTCAGCCCTTTGTGGAAAGAAAAGAGTGGTTTCTATGAGACAGTCTGAATGGCATGGGCCACCACAGTAATTGGGTCTCCCCACTTTGTCTGGGAACAAAAACTCAAAATAACAAAAACATCTCTCAAGGAATGGAGTAAAAGACCGGAAAGTAATCCCAACACCCAAAGAAAGGAGCTAGTGCAGCAGTTGGGAAAGCTGCAAAGCGAAATGGAAACAAAAGAAATTGTTAACTCGGATCTAGAAAAGGAGCAAGCAATCCAAAGTAAAATTTACCATTCCTTCAGAATCGAAGAAGAATATTGGAGATTAAAATCCTGTTGCTTATGGTTGGAATCTGGGGATAGAAACACATCTTACTTCCACCGCCAATTCAAAGCCCGACTCTCCAGGAGTCGCATCTCCGAAATCACAACCAATGATGGGAAGATTTGCAAAGGAATAGATCAAATAAAGGTTGTTGTTGTCTCACACTTTTACCATCTTTACAGCAAAGAGAATGATGATAACGAAGAAGGCAGCAAGGAATTCCTCAAGAACATCCCGGCCCTGGTTACAAAAGAAGAAAACAAAACACTTTTGAGCCAAACCAACGAAGAAAAAATCTGCAAAATCATCTAGTCCATGGCCCCTGACAAAGCTCCAGGGCCAGACGGCTTCACTATTCATTTTTATAGGATATGTTGGAATATAATCAAATCTGATCTCATGAGAATGATAAAAGGATTCCTACAGAAAGAAAAACTGGGAGGTGCCACCAATTCTACATTCCTCGCTTTAATCTCGAAAGAAACAAACCCCGCCTCCTTTGATAGATTCAGACCAATCTCCCTCTGTAACGCCTCTTATAATATAATTTCAAAACTCCTTGCAAACAGAATAAAGCCACTGTTGGGCAAACTTATTTCAGATTCGCAGGGAGGATTCGTCAAAGGGAGACATATCCTGGACAATGTGATCCTAGTTCAGGAAGCTATGCACTCCAACAAACGCAGAAAAGAGAAGGGCATGTTGATCAAGTTAGACATGGATAACGCCTTCAACAGAGTAAAGTTGACCTTTCTATATCAAGTGCTACTCTCATTTGGATTTGAGAAAGATTTTGTAAACCTGATACAAGCCTGCACCCATAGCCCTTGGATAAAACCTTTGGTAAACGGGAGGCCAGCAGAGTTCTTCAAATCTTCAAGGGGGTTGAGGCAAGGCTGCCCTCTCTCCCATTTTCTGTACATTTTAATGGCGGATTCTCTTAGTAGGAAGCTGGAGCAGAAAATTTCATTAGGAGCTGTCCCAGGCCTGAGAATTACAAAGGACCTCAAGCCTATTAATCACGCTCTATTTGCGGATGATTCTCTTATGCTAGGAGGAGCCTCAAACAGAGTAGCTTATGCATTCAAGAGCATACTTCAGAACTACTGCAATGTGTCAGGAGCCTTGATAAGCGAAAGGAAAAGTGTTGTCTATAGTTGGAATGCAACAGAACATGAAATCCAAAGGATTGCCAGCACCTTGGGGTTCAAAGGGTATGCAGATTGGGAAAAGATACAGTACCTTGGGCTGCCATTAACTTTGGGCACCAATAAAGTCAACCTGTGGGAAGGAGTCCTAACAAAAATTAAAGGGAAAATTGATGCCTAGGAAGGACACTGGCTCACACACGGAGGAAAATTAACATTGATAAAGGCAGCTCTCTCCTCATTGCCGATCTACCAAGCAGCTTATCTCCTGGCACCCAAATCAATTTCTGGGCAAATCAATAAGTTCCTGAGAGATTTCCTGTGGCATGGTGGCAAAGGGAATCAACACAAGTTCCATTTGGTCAGATGGGAAACAACAAAGCTGCCCATAAGAGAAGGTGGGCTCCAGATTAGAGATCCAGCTCTTTTTAACATTGGCCTTGGATGCAAAATCCTGTGGATGTTGCACAATGAGCCTTCTCATCCTGTAAGTAAAACGCTCCTGCACAAATACATTCCCAGCGCTCAAATCAAAAATTTACAAAACGCTTTCCACAGGAAAAGCACGCAGCTTTGGCAACTATGCCTCAAGGGGATGCAAATCTTCACCCAGGATCTGTACCGAGTTCCTAGAAACGGCAGATGGACTTTCCTGTGGACAGATCGAGTAATGGGGAGGCCGCCCCTTGCCTCAAATGCCAGCCTGAACGAAATTCACGTTTTTCTTGCCCAGAGAGGAATACAGAGGATCAGTGATATCTCAAAATGGAATGAGGACGGCTCCTAGTCAGACTGGCACTTTGGCAAGGTTTCAAATCGCCTCCTTCAACAGTTGGAAATGCTCAAAGAAGAGCTCTGAGACGTAGCACCAGTGCACTTGAATGAAAAAGAAAAATGGGGTTGGGGACCCACAGGGAGTTATTCTACAGCCATAGGCTATGCTATGCTTCAATGCCAAAAAGAAAGACCACCCCCAGCTAAAATATGGAAGGACGTTTGGGACTCTATAGTGCTCCCCAAGGTTAATTTTTTCTTCTGGACTCTAATGCACAAAAAGGTCCTGACTGGTGAAAATTTAATGAAAAGAAATATCGCAGGCCCTCACAGATGTGCTCTATGCAAAGAAGCAATGGAAACATCTGACCATTTGTTTGTAGACTGTCAATTTGCAAACAAAGTCTGGTTCTTTACCCTCCATGGTATCACCGTTGCTATCCCCTCGAACATCTCTATTGTAGATCTTTTCACAAACTGGAAGGACAGTTATCCCTCGCTCTCAATGAAAACACTTTGGACCAGAATCTGGATCTCCATCCCTAAGTATGTGTGCTGGAAACTATGGCTTGCAAGAAATGAGCAAATCTTCAACAACATAGCATGGACCCCCAGCATGGTAGCAGTGAAAGCAAAATGACTCCTCTTAGAAACTTTGAGTTCTCAAGCTCACAAATCAGATATCTCGCTGCAGCAGGAAGAAAAGAATTGGCTCGGTAACCCTATGCTCACTTCTAGGACCCAAAGTATTGAGAAACCCTATTCCGAAACAAAATGGAGGCTAAGAGACAACAATGACACTTTCCAAAGATGGTGGCAGAAGCAAGGAATAACTACATCTTTCTTCGACGGCGCCTCCAAGGGAAACCCTGGCACAGCGGGAGCTGGAGGAATCATTTACTCCAACGAAGGGACAACGCTATAAACCTTCAGTTGGGGACTTGGACAGTGAAATAATAACCAAGCAAAAATCTTGAGTCTAATAAAAGTGTGCCAGATAGCCAAGGCAAGAGGCCATCAAAATCTACAAGTGTTCGGAGACTCCGAAATCTTGATCAAAATGATACATTCGGGAGGACAATTCAATGATGCTGGATTAAATAAGAACCATCAAAGACTAAGATACACTCTCCAGGACTTCACCTCCTTCAACTGCTACCATATACTTATGGACTTAAACAAAGAAGCAGATGCTTTAGCCAATAAAGGCTACCTCCTGGCCCAAGGAGATCTATGAAAAAATGACGGAGATCCAACAAAATTCGGTATCCCATGAAAATGACAGTAGCGAGTAAAAATTGTAGTTGGTTGTGCGAAGGAGGGCTGGAACATAAGCTGAAACACAGTGCTGGAACAGATGTTGAAACACAGTGCTGGAACATATGCTGAAACAGTGTTGTAATGCTGAAACACAGTGCTGGAGCAGATGCTGAAACATAGTGCTGGAACAGATGATGAAACACAGTGCTGGAACAGATGATGAAACACAGTGCTGGAATAGATGCTGAAACACAGTGCTGGAACAGATGCAGAAACACAGTGCTGGAACATATGCTGAAACACAGTGCTGGAACAGATGCTGAAACACAGTGCTAGAACAAATGCTGAAACACAGTGCTGGAACAGATGTTGAAACACAGTGCTGGAACAGATGTTGAAACACAGTGTTGGAACATATGCTGAAACACCGCTATAACAAATGTTGAAATAGTGTTGAGACATATGCTGAAATAGTGTTGAGTCTTATGTTGAAACAATGACTGGAGTTTCGGCACTTAAATTTAATCCAGTTCTTTTAGAAGACGTTCAGTTCACTAGTCTATAGTTATAGAAGTAGAATGGTTCAGGAAGACAGACCCGAAGAAATTCGAGGCCATTTTGTAATCGGACCTGTGGTTAGTTCGCCCCATTTATATAATCTATAACCGTTTATGTTAAAAAAAAAACAGAAAAAAAAAAAGAATAAAGGTAAATTTTCCAATAATTCTAAAGTCGATATGCACAAGAAGAAGTCTAGGAAATTTGAACATACTTAATCAATGACAAAATTTGTTTTTAACTAAATTGGAACTTCAAGTGAGAACAGTGCCAAAATGGAACAAAGAACTAAAACTAAACATAAGCATAATGAGAAAATTATGGGAGAATTTAAAAAGATAAAACCTCCAATATTTAACGATGAGATTGAAACTAGAGAAGAGGTAGGAGCTTAGCTTTCTGGGATGAAAAAACAATTTTAGATATATAATTATTCAAGTGAACTTAAAGCAAGAATGGCCATCTATAATCTGATTGAGAAGGAAAATATTTGGTGGCAATATATTAAAAGGGTAAAGAATATTAAGGAACGTAAAATCACTTGGAAGACTTTTAAAAGATATTTTAAGAAACAATATCTATGAGAAAAATATTATGAAGGTAAGGATAGATAATTTTATGAGCTGAAATTGAGAAATTTAACCATGAAAGAATTTTACAGAAAATTTCTAACTTTATTGCGCTATGTACCATATATAGTGGATGAAAAACCAAAGATACAATGCTTCTTGAGTTGTTTACCTACCTCATATAAATATAGGATTTAATTTGACAACTGTAAGACTTTAGAAGAAGCTATGTGTAAGGATAAATTGTGTTTTGAACAATATAAAACCAGGAATGAAAATGCTAAAATTTGGAAGGGAAAGAAAATTGAAAGATTTGATCCACGAAGAAAAGAAGGAAATATTTTCAATAAGAACACTACAAAAGGGTTTAAAGGAAATAACTACAGAAATAATAAGCCTTATAACCAAGCTAAAAATAAAAACGCAAAATCAACAACTTTTTATAACAAGTAAATTTCCCAAAAGGAACCAGTAAAATGTTGGTCATTGATGATTTTAGGGGTGAAATTTCACTCATGGGCGAAATTAATGGGCCTCCAATTTTTTATTGGGTGAATTTTTTGTATTAGAGTGATTTTTTTAAACTTATATCAATAGCCCGTAATTTATTTTAGGGGAAAAATCATGTACAGGGTTAGCCCATGTTTTTAGGAGGGATAGAGGAAAACAAATTATATTTAGCCCCTGAAATTTGGAGGAACAAGCTTCCATTAGCCAAATTTCTAGAAGTATCGGAATTTATGATAGCTTCTTCGCCCTGCCATTTGGTAAAATCGAGGTTTATGGTTTAATTTCACCCCGATTTTGTGGTATGGGTAGTGGGCACTCAACACTGGGTAGCTACAACCTACAATCTTCCCTTTGCCCAATTTCAATCTTCCCTTTGCCCGATTTCCAAAGAACATGCAGGTTTTTGGCCCTCCCACATGGTATAAATTATATGGGATCTGAAATGCATTCCCTAGTTCTGATTTTACATGTTCGTTCTTATTTGAATTTCCCCTTTGGGGTTTGACAGAACAGAGGTTTACAAATTACGGTTTTACTCTTCTTTTGTTACCTCTTATTTCCCCTTTGGGCCTTGAGGTTTAGAGTTTTAGTATTTCACACTTCAACTTTCTTCTGGTGGGTAATAGGTTACTCCCAGGTTCGGCCCAGGCACAGAGGACAACCCCACTCGTAAAGGAGGACCCTACTCGTAGCTTGGCACTAAGGCTCGACCACACTGGTAAACTCACATATATGATTGATTCTCTACGTTTCCATCAAACAAGTGGTGTAGCCGTGGCTTCAAAGAGGTGCTTATTGATTTTGTATTTGCTTAAATCCTTCCTTTATATGTTCTATTGCTGATATTTATGTCAAAGTTGTGAAGAAAATCGGGGTTTATATCTTTCTTATTGTTTTGGTACCTAGAGTTTCCATTGATTAATATGAATAACTGTGTGATAGATTATCTTTATCTTATGATCAATGATTGTTGCATTTCCATGTGTATCTCAAAACATTTTTGGCTTTTACACAGCAATGACATCAAGGTTTAGAGTCTCTTCTCTATCATATACAATATACCAATGTAACAATCCCATTTCAATATTTAAATGGTTGCTAGCAACAACCCTCTCACTACTCTAGCAAAACAAAACAACCTTCTCACTACTATTTGCAAGGTCTGACTTTGATTTACATTCTAATTCCATCTCAAATGTTTCAACTGCTTCTCCTTCTTGCAATCTATTAGTGTGGTCTTATTGTCCAAGTTTCTCACCGAGTGCTCTTCTTAGTTTCCTATAGTAAAAGTTGCTCTCTTGTAAAAATATGTCACAGTCCTTGTAGTTGAAGTCATAATGTGAATAAACATGGAACAATGACTCAGTTATCAAAGGGTCTGAACCACAAACACTGAGGAGGCTTCATACCTGATCAAAATTAATTTCAGGGCAATTACATCCCATTTTCCTTCGTTGAAAGCCTTCCTTTATCTATTCTATTATTGATATTTATGTCAAAGTTGTGAAGAAACTTGGGGTTTATATCCTTCTTGTTGTTCTGGTACCTGGAGTTTCCATTGACTAATATGAATAACTCTGTGATAGATTCTCTTTATCTTGTGATCAGTGATTCTCGCGCTGCCATGTGTATCTCAAATCATTTTTGGATTTTACACAAAAATGACTTCAAGGTTTAGAGTCTCTTCTCTATCATATATAGTATACCAATGTAACAATCCCATTTCAATATTTAAATGGTTGCTAGCAACAACCCTCTCACTACTCTAGCAAAAAAAAGCAACCTTCTCACTACTATTTGCAAGGTCTGACTTTGATTCACATTCTAATTCCATCTCAGATTTTTTAACTACTTCTCCTTCTTGCAATCTGTCACTGTGGTCTTATTGTCCAAGTTTCTCACAGAGTGCCCTTCTTAGTTTCTTATAGTAAAATTTGCTCTCTTGTAAAAATATGTCACCGTTCTTGTAGTTGAAGTCATAATGTGAATAAACATGGAAAAATGACTCAGTTATCAGAGGGTCTGAACCACAAACACCGAGGAGGCTTCATACCTACTCAAAATTAATTTCAGGGAAATTACATCCCATTTTCCTTCGCTTAAAGCCTTCCTTTATATGTTCTACTGTTGATATTTATGTCAAAGTTGTGAAGAAACTCGGGGTTTATAGCCTTCTTGTTGTTCTGGTCACTGGAGTTTCCATTGACTAATATGAATAAATGTGTGATAGATTCTCTTTAGCTTATGATCAGTGATTCTCGTGCTCCCATGTGTATCTCAAATCATTTTTGGCTTTTACACAACAATGACTTCAAGGTTTAGAGTCTCTTCTCTATCATATATAGTATACCAATGTAACAATCCCATTTCAATATTTAAATGGTTGCTAGCAACAATCCTGTCACTACTCTGGCAAAAAAAAACAACCTTCTCACTACTATTTGCAAGGTATGACTTTGATTCACATTCTAATTCCATCTCAGATGTTATTACTGCTTCTCCTTCTTGTAATCTGTCACTGTGGTCTTATTGTCCAAGTTTCTCATAGAGTGCTCTTCTTAGTTTCCTATAGTAAAATTTTCTCTCTTGTAAAAATACGTCACCGTCCTTGTAGTTGAAGTAATAATGTGAATAAACATGGAACAATGAATTATTTATCAAAGGGTTTGAACCACAAACACCGAGGAGGCTTCATACCTGCTCAAAATTAATTTCAGGGCAATTACATCTCATTTTCCTTCTCTTAAAGCATTCATTTATCTATTCTACTGTTGATATTTATGTCAAAGTTGTGAAGAAACCCGGGGTTTATATCCTTCTTGTTGTTCTGGTACCTGGAGTTTCCATTGACTAATATGAATAACAATCTAGGCCTTACTTCAACATTAATACACCTTTGACACTGCAAATCTTTGTAAAGTTGAAAATAGAGATGAAAGTTTTAAGAGATCTTAACATTGTAAATGATGAGGAAAATAGGGCTCTATTTCATTCAAGTTATGAATCCAAGGAACTATCCTTTGGATATGAGAAGTTTACAGCATAAATGGCCCATCAGGCTTACAAAAAATGAACATATCTTTGTTGCCCAAAATTCTCTTAATCTACACCCTTCTCCCTCCTATCTGCTTCCTCCTTGAAAGGAAGTGAAAAGTCTCGATAGATGGGATGCTTCGAGATAAATGTGCCACATGTACTCTTGTTTCAACTCCAAAGTAACAACTATCAAATCTTGTGTTAAGGTATCCACATGAGGGGGTACTCTACAGGGATAATTTGTTAGAAAAATAGGACCGCGAAGCAATGAAATAAAACAAATGCAGAAAAAAAACACAGAAGACACACAATACAAGAGAGACACAGATTTACGTGGTTCACCCAGTGTGGGCTACGTCCACCAAAGAAATTGCCAGGTCCTTCCTTTATTATTATACAACAAATGAAGGGATACAACCTACAACAAAACCCGTTGTAACTTCCTCTTCTTTCTCTCACAGTCTCCTTTCTCAGAATACAATATTCACCATCATCCATAGCTGCAATACATTTCCCTCATAAAAGAGGGTTGCCTTCTAGGGAAAAAAGCCCTAACATAATCTTCATCGTTAGATCTGCGACCTTATAATGAACGGTCCAGATTTAAAATGAAATTACAATATACTTTTACAAGGCAATTTTTGCTTCAAGGGCTTCGCCCCCGAACCCCCGCTTTCCCCCAGACCCCCCGGACCCCGCAGAGGGGGTACCCCCCTATTCACTCCCCAACGTGGAAGAGTGTACATACTTCTAGGGTGTAAATACTTCATGGGGTATAAACATGGCTAAAAGCAAGGACCTCTGAATCAGGAAGATAATCAGGCTCCACAACCAACAATCTCCCACTTGGAGATTGATCTCAACAACTCCATCGCTGTTGTATATGCTGGACTCTAAAACTTCTTAGACCTAGCAAATTTCTCATTTTCATCTTCATTCTTGAAGACCAACTGAAACTGAGTAGGAACTTAGTTTCTACCTAGTTACTCCCTTTGTTAACATGTCTGCGGGATTCTGGCTAGTGTGTATCTTTTCCAGCTTCAATTGTCCATCTTCAAAGGTGGATCGTATGAAGTGGTACCTCAACTGTATATGCTTAGTATTCGAATCGAAGGCTGAGTTCTTTGCAAGGTGAATGGCACTCTGACTGTCACAGTACAACCAGATGTTCTCCTGCTTATTTCCCAATTCCTCCATAAACCTTTGTAAACAAATCATTTCTTTACTAGCCTCTGTAGCAGCAACATACTCTACCTCTGTTGTTGAAAGTGCAACAACCTTTTGCAGTTTCGAAATCCAACTTATTGTTGTTCCACCTATAGTAAAAACATACCCTGTGGTGCTCCTCCCGTTGTCTTTATCACCTGCCATATCTGAATCAACATATCCCTGTAGAAAAGTGTTTGAACCTCCAAAACATAATGCATGTGTAGTAATACCTCTCAAATACCTGAGAATCCACTTTACTACCTCCCAATGTTCTTTACCCGGATTGTTCATATACCTGCTCACAACTCCCACTGCATGTGCAATATCTGGTCTTGTGCAAACCATTGCATACATCAAGCTACCAACTGCTGATGAATAAGGGACCTTGGACATGTATTCTATCTCCTCCTGTGTCTTGGGACA